>QLNU02015360.1:316385893-316414439 GCA_006491805.2 Dysdera silvatica
GTCTACTAAGCAAATTAATGACTACTAGATAGATCAAAACGTTCACTCAAAGATGTATATCTTGTGTGAAATTTAAAATACCATTACTTGTCCAGTTTTATTAAAGCATTGTTGACTTTAGCCCGTGCCAATGTGCTCTGTGGTGGGTGCAGTGTGGTAACGCGTTCGCATAGTGCGCCTTTAACTCGGGTTCGACTCCCAACGGTGCAAAGAACGCTTACTCAGAGATCTCATAAAGATCGCACTGTAGTCCGGGGTTTGGTTCCCTAGGCCTTAAGAGGTTCGGATTCCTCGGAAAACAGTAGGTCCCGGCGCAGCAGGTCCACTGTAGTCCTTGAGCCACAAAACCACAAACAAATAAATCGCGGCAATTCTGATTATGAGTGAGGGTTCAGCATGTATAAAAGCATCCTAGAATCAAGATGCAGTTTTTATACCCAAAGTATAAAGGAAAGGTCGTAAAAAAAACTAAACCTAAGAATAAACTAAAAAGTGTGACAGTATTAAGAATTTTATATATATATGTGTAAGTCCTAATTTTACATCCGTTAAACGATCATGGAAGCGTTATGAGTGCCGAATCAAAGCCGAACAGGTGCTAAAAGCGAACCGAAAAAAAAAGCTGCACCTGATGTTAACTTAGGTAATCACAAATAAAAAGCCATTGTACTTTAGAAAAGACCTGAAGCTACCCAGCTTATGCTAAAAAAGGCTGAACGTTCTATCTGTTATGGACTAAAAGGAAAGAGTCTTTTGCTGATGTTAAATATGTTAGAGTTTTATTAAGAGTCCAATGAAAAAAGCTCTGAAATATTGTCATTGCTGGGAAAAAATCTGATTATAAAACCAGAAAAAGTATTTTTATTTTTTTTACTAATTTAGTTTTAATTTATATATTACTTCATATTTTTTATAATTTATTAATTTAATTATAATGAATAAAAACCATCTCATAATTTTGTATTCTACTTGTTTCTTAATACCCAGTAATATGTTTAATATTGATATTTAAATTAAATGGTAATTAAAATTGCAGTATTTTGAAAATCCATTACATAGAGGTTTTTGGGTATTTATTATATATTGTTTGAATGTTTATGAAAGCTTACATAAGACATTGATCATTAGGGTTGCTTTTTATGAGCCAGTTTATATATTTGTATTTTGTAGTTGTCAGTGTTAAAAACATCCATTGCTCCAATTTATTGTTTTTATGCTCCAAATCCATAATTTTCTACTCTAGAGACATTATTGCTTTTCTAGATGCATTGTTCAATATACTCTATGTAATAATCATAGTATATATCCAACAAGATGCCCAAGGCTCAAAAACACCAAAAATAAAATGTTGAAAAATTAAATTGCCTGAAAAAATGATGAACCATGAACAAATTTGGAAGGGAAATGATATAATTATATTGTACAGTCTAACTTCAATTTAATATTACCTGATTTAATGATATCCTTGGTTTAACGATTGTTTGTATTGGTCAGGATTGAGTTACATTGAATCCAATATTATATTTTCCTCGATTTAATAAAAGCTTTTCGCTATTAGCCTGTAGCTGCAAGTAGAATTTCAGTTAGAAAATCAACTGTTATCAGAAAATCAACTTCAATTGAGTTCACTTACTTGAAGCGAATGCTGGTTTACAGTGTGTAAAGAAGTATTTACTGCTTTTTGACAACGACGATGATCTTTTTGATGCATTTGAAAAAATTGGATAGGCACTGTGATAAATGCCAACTCCTAAGAAAAAACAAAACAAATGTCAAAGATTTCTTTTCGAAGCAGTAATTAAGCACATACTTGTGTTTTATGTTTATTAAAATTAACATGTATTCTTCAGAATGCTGGTAAGCATTTTTATTGTTCTCCTTTTCGATAATTTCTTATTTCAGTTCCAATTAATAGTGCACCCATGATGTTTACTTATGGGAGGGTTGAAAATTTTTTAATGTAATTGTTGATACTTTTATCGTACACTGGCTTCCAAAAGTTAATCATGCGATGGTAAAATCAACAAAAATGGAAAAGTAAAGCTTTGATTAACGCAAAATTGCACATGAGGGTAGCAAATGTATTTATGCATTTAAGAAAGAACAAGAATTATGTGCTAAGATGAAAAATACATTTACTTTTCGTAAGTTTTATGATGACATCTCATTTGGGTCGGACAAGGAATCATGATTTTCTGTAACATACGATATTTGCATATTGCCATCTGCATATGTTACAGTTTTTTTTTATTCGTATTTACTTTGGTTTGGGTTTGCAATGAACCTAAAGTGAGAGAAAATGTCAACGTTAAACATTTATTTTATTTTATTTAAACCAAAGAGATCGTATAGGGTGGATTTCAATTATTAATTTTTGCAAAAATTACGCGTTGTGTTAAATAACCTCTCTTCCAACATATAGTTGATAGAAAGGTTACCGCAAGTCTGGTAAGCAAAGGGAACTAGGGTGAAAAACCCCAAATTAATAAATGAACTTGAGTCATAAATTGAGACCAAAGCTAATTTATTCTATTTTCTTAACTAAACATAGTTATGGAAAAACCGCAAAATTATGTAACTAGTCAACACAAAATTATGCAATAGAAATTTAGTAGCGAAGTATAAACTTTATTTCTGGTGCACAATATTGATTTACTTTACAATGGTAGATCATACCATTTTGCAATAATTAACTTCAATACTGGGAATAGCTTAAAACCAGACATTTTTTCTATAAAACGTTTGATCAAACAAACTAATTATCAGCATATTGACAAGAACCCTCCCCCCACTTAAATTCTTGACTGACATTACTAACATTATTAGATATATAGTTGGATTAATTGAAAATTAAGTAGGGCACCAGAAATTACTAATTAAATAAGAAAAAGAAAAGGGATTACTCTGTACATTGTTATAAAGGTGTATTACTCTGTACATTGTTATAAAGGTGTATTACTCTGTACATTGTTATAAAGGTGTACTACTTCCTTGTACATTGTTATACAGATGTACTATTTCCTTTTACATTGTTATACAGATATACTACTACTTTTTACATTGTTACAACGACTCTACTACTGTGACATTGTTATAAAGAGTGGTACTAAATGTACAAAAGGCCCAAAGATACCAAAAGTAATGGGCATTGTTGTAAAGACCACTACCAAATGCATAAAAGGCCCTGCTGAGATGCAATGGTTACACATTTGCTTAGTGTACTGGTAACCTTGCTTTGACACCCAACAGTGTCAAAATAGAACTGTTACCTACAAACTGCTCACTGTAATCTTGGGATTGGTTTTCTAGGCCTTATGGGGGTTTGGATTCCTTAGAACTAGGTTCTGGTTCAGCATGACCTTTGCTGTCCTTGTGGTGTAAAATAAATGAATGTACAAAAACTGTCACATTTCACTATTCTATTTACTTACACTTAGTGCATGTGTTTATTAATGTTATTTAGTAGAAATGAGATATAAAGTACCATGAAACAATACAGAGTTTCACCAGGAGATTCCATAACAAACAGTTATTTTGACACTGGCGTAAGGTGTAAAAACACGACGTTTCGGGAGCCAACTGCTCCCTTTGTCAAGTGAAGGCAGAATTTATGCCTTCACTTGACAAAGGGAGCATAATAATAATTAATTATAAAGTACCATGGAAAAAATTTATGTACAAAAGGTTAAACACTGGTAAAATAGAAATGTGTAACAGCTGAATGACTAATTAGAAACCAAAATTTATATAAAATGTTATCTAACAAAAAGTGCAGTTACTATAAAGAAATATCAACTCTTTCTCTCTAAAAAACTTAATTTTTTTTTTAATATGTTTTGCTGATCACTCAAAATTTCACTAAATATATTACAAAGACAAGTGGTTATTCATACACTTGCAGAAAATGTTAAACGTTGAGATAAAGATAAAGGAGACAAAATATCAAATTTCAGTAAGTGTGAATTGTGAACAGGAAAGATTAGAAAAATCCATAAGTAGGGATCTATAGAAATAGACTCCATGCTTGTCTTTTTTTCTATTTATGAATGTTAAATACAATGCTAATAACTACTGTTTTATAACTTTTAGACTATATTCTCATGATATGCTTAGTGCTTGTATGAAGAATACCAACGTAGCAGCTGCCGCTGGATGTAGAGATCTTGTTCAGGTATATTATTTGATATAATCTCTGATTCACTAAATTGCCTTGTGTTCATGGGGCATGTGTTTAAATGCAATTCAATGTGGATATTTGGGAAATTTCATTAAATATGATCTGATAACCCAAGTTTTATGCTCAGACTAGGGATACATATGACCCACCATTTCAAGATTTGGTGGGTCATAAACAGAAAGGAAATAGGCATCGTCCAGGCCTGTAATCAAACCAAAAATTACATCATATGAACCGAAGTGTCATACCAACGGAACCACCCAAACCCAAGAAAATAATACCCGTAACTTCATGTATGTTATACAATAATTTTTTTTTCCACCCACGTTTAAGTAGCTCAAACTAGAGCTTTTTTTATATTTGGAGAAAAAGAGGCGCCGTCCTCATCCTGGATTCGAACCAGGGTCCCCGCGTTTAGCCCGTGGTATCTTTATCTTTTACTTCATGTATGTTTTATGCAATATTGCCCTTTTCAGAGATAGCACAGTAATTATATAATATTGTGCCAGAAGTACATATCCATGAAAAATCAAATTCGCATAAGTACGCACCGCATAGCTGAGTGAACTGTGTAAGTACATAAAATATTAAAGCCTCAAAAATGTCCATGTGTTTTATCTAAATCCACTTAACTGCACAAAAGCATTATTTTTTTTTTTTTAAGTTAAACTGCTATGTTACTATAGAATTTCATTCCGATAAATGCATGAAGATACATCCAAGACACTACATTTATGATTCCGTAACTGTGTCAAGATGCATCCATATCAAAATTCCATGTGTTGCATAAGGGGTGAATCATTGAATTATTGGTGTCTCAAACTTTCCCATAATTTCATTTACTTGCAAGAAGTTCAGGATTCCCACACTGCTAGAAATTCTGGAATTGTCGGGGAATTTGAAAGTCATGGAAAAATGAGATTTTTTGTTCAAACCTGAAAAATTCAGTGAAAAATTTCCTAACTTTTGTTTTGAATAACTAAATCTCCTGTGAACATGGAACCATTCCCCCCCCCCAAAACTGTATTTTGCAACCAGGTTTGTCAGCCAAGTCCCCCAGTTGGTAAGGGAATTTTTCCAGAAATGTCAAGAATTTTCTGGGGTTTTTATATGTAATATTTTTAATATGATTATTTATGATATGATTATTATATAATTATTTTTTAACCCTTTGCACTCGAAGTTTTTTTTCATTCGTATTACCAGCAACTCGAAGCGATTTTAGTGAAAAGATCATATTCACATGTAAGTTTGATATACGCATTAAAAGAAAAGTCATCGTTATATCTTATTATTTTTTTAATTCTTTATGAATACAAATGTTATGATATATAAAAAAAACAAAAAATTATAAAATTATTACATTTTATAATCGTCTTTGTTATCACTGAAAATTATTTGCATTGTCTCCGTAGCGGAGCCCTCGAGTGCAAAGGTTAATATGAGTGGAAACCCTGGGTTTTTGACCAGAAAACATCCTTGCTTTTTAAACATTTTTGTGTTTATGCCCGTAGTGGGTTTATTTTAGCTATGACACATAGAAAGAGACAATTTACATGCTTAAAAAATTTATTAAAGGTTTGGAGTTTTAAATTATTTAAAATTAAACGTAAGTACATACTTATTGTCTTAATGAATAAAGTAATGGTGCTGTATAATTATTAAAGAAATTTTTTGGCCACTTGAAGGGGCAGGGTGATGGTTCACATATTTTTCGGCTTGGTGATTTTTTCAAGAAATATTGCGTTTAAGTGTTTAATTAGTTATTAATAGTGAGCAATGCACCATCTAAATTTGTATCAATAACATATTTATTAACCTGTTATTTATTTTATATAAATCGAACACTACGCAGATTAAATCAAACAATGTCAATCAATCAACGTTTATTGGCGTAGTGATACCAACGCCGATGTTATGGCATGATTAGATGGTGAAACGTTCGAAAGAAAATAAATATTTCTGCCTTCGGTGGGACCTGAACCCACGACCTTCCACTTGCCGGGAGGAGGCTCTACCCACTGAGCTACGAACGACAATATCCAATCTCCTTACGAACGTATATATATTGTTGCCAGTTATTTCGCAGAGTGGTGTAGTACATGGACTACTTTTTAAACCAAATTGCAAAGAACTAAAAACTTAAAACAAATTGCAAAGAAATATTTATTTTCTTTCGAACGTTTCACCATCTAATCACGCCATACCATCGGCGTTGGTATCACTACGCCAATAAACGTTGATGGATTGACATTGTTGTTTGATTTAATCTGCGTAGTGTTCGATTTATATAAAATAAATACATATGCTGCAACGGGCATTTCGATCAATTTAATACCAGTCTCTTTGCAATTTGGTTTAAATAGTAGTCTATGTACTACACCATTCTGCGAAATAACTGGCAACAATATATATACGTTCGTAAAGAGATTATATATTGTCCTTCGTAGCTCAGTGGGTAGAGCCTCCGCCCGGCAAGTGGAAGGTCGTGGGTTCAGGTCCCACCGAAGGCAGAAATATTTATTTTCTTTCGAACGTTTCACCATCTAATCACGCCATACCATCGGCGTTGGTATCACTACGCCAATAAACGTTGATTGATTGACATTGTTTAATTTAACCTGTTATTGTTTATTCTGGGGCAGTATTTAGTTTTATATCTTCTCACCATGTCTGAAAATTGTAACAATTGTAGAGCACAAATATACGCCAGGTCGGAGGGAATTAAATACTCTGTGGCGGTTGCAGTAAATATTAGCACTTTTCGCATCTTATTTCTGAGATAAATTTGAAGAAAACCTCATAAATAGGTCCATAATTGGCTTAACCAACGTAAGAGAGACTTTATAAACCTAAACTTTCTGGCATCCATGGTCAACAGAACAAACTCTTTTTGAACTATTTAACTAACAGATCTCAATTTATACAGATTGGTCATCATTCACATTCCAAGACTACTCTCTGTGGTATTCCTCAAGGATTGACTCTTGGTCCCTTATTATTTATTTTTTATATTATTTATTTTATTTTTTTTTACCAACCCACTCTGAGATTATTTGCTTCACTGATGATACGAGTATTTTCTTTAAAAACAATGTTCTGGGTGACCTCTTTTCAACTACTACCTCTGACATTAAGTCATTCATTAACTACTTCAACAATAGCTATCTTGTACTTAATACCAGCAAAGCTAAATGCCTTCTATTTTATAACTCACTAATCAGCACAAATCCTGAATATGCTGAAATCATAATCGACAATACCTCAATATTACTTTCCAAAGATACAAAATTCTTAGGTATAACACTCCAATCAAACTTGAAATAGGATGTTCAAATTGACTTTGTCTGCTCTTTTCTAAGTAAAAATATTGGCGTACTCCATATATAACCTTGCTTTTACTATACCACTCAGTATGCTTACTCAATTGTACTATTCCATTCTCTTTTCTCACTTCTATTACTGCCATACTATTTGGGGTTTCACAACTAAACTTAACTTACGTAGAATTCAGTCTCTACAAAACAGATGTTTTTATTTAATTAACCACAAGTTTTCTTCTAACATTACTTACTAGGAAATTCACAAACAATTTAACATACTTCTAATAAACAAAATACTTAACTGTAAACTCTTATTAGTTATGTTCCAACATATTCAAGGCACCATTCACCTTCTACCTAATTAATCTACAATGGCCCCAACATCGATATCCCACATCTTTCCATTCTAATCCTCATTCACTATTTTCGAGGATCAACATTGGTCTTCGAAGATTAGACTGTGCCGGTCTTAGTGTCTGAAGTACTCTAACTACCAATATTCATTCACTATGCTCCTTTCCACTTTTCAAATATTATATACATAAATATGTACTTGATCAATTCAGAGTCTTCCTGGTTTCTCTGTATACTGTGCCTGTTCTGCATGATGCCTGCTTGTCACGACCTCATCTATTGTGAGTGTTTAGCCTCCCACCATGTATAACGTTATTCCTGAGTTGCAGCACCTTCTTACTCACTGCATTCACCTTTCTACTATTGTTATTTGATTGTTTCACATTTATATCTCTCTCTCCATTGATATCCAAACCTGGGTGACTCGAGCTAGTCAGGTTCACGTCTTTACTCGATGTCACCCAGATAAACCTTACATAATTATATTTTAACTATGCAAATACTCTTTTAACTCCTAATTCAATCACTGACTTACACCTTTTTTTTTATATATACGAATTCCATGAACCTATATTCGTAAATCATTCTGATACAGTCTTGATCATCTTTATGTATTTTTTAATTTACATTTATTGTATGTTTCATTATTGTATATTGTAAATATTGCATGGTTTGCCTGAATTTTTAAATAAAAAAAAGGTTAAATAAAACTCTCTTGGGAGGCTCGAAGATTTGTCTCTGATTTTTGCTATAGATTTGTTTTGTTTAGAAACAGTAAGTTATTCTTGAGAAAAGACACAGGAGACAATGTTACCAATATTTTAAGTGTTCACAGCCTGACTCGTCTTGCAGCTGCTCAAAATTATTTTACCTAGTAGACCTTTGCAGTGTAGTTGACGTACACTAGATACCTGAGGTCAAGTTGTGTTGTATTCACATCGAAGATTCTGATGTTTTACAGTTGTTGTTTTTTTATATGTTGTTTCTCTTGGTTTGATTGGCGTATAAATATTGGAATACACTTATTTACATACTATGCACTTGATTTTTTTCCTAGGTTTTTGCTTTTGTCAAGTGAAATTGCTGTAATTTACTTATCTCCATTTCCCGTTATATATTACATTTTTTACATTTAAATTCCTGCTGAAATTGGGAACAAATTATGATCACTCTATATATTTGTGATTACATAAAAAATGTGACTTGTTTCCTTGACTTATTCTGTGATGCGACTGATACTATGTCATACTTTCAAACTTACCTTTTGTCAATCCCTGTTACGGGTTAATATGTTTGGTTTTTGTTTATAATCTGATTCTAATCACAGGGATGAAAGGTAATTGCTGATCATGTAGTGTTTTATGCAATTATTTTGCTCTGAGGTCATGTTTTCTTGTTGTGGCCATTGGTCCACCATGTTTTCAATTATACTTATTTTGTGTAGCTGTGTATAATGGGGGATGTATATTTAAAGATTATAAAACATAATTTAACTATTATTTAACATAGACTTTTATGATATATTAAGTGCATTGATTGTATAATTCACATATCCCCAATACTCTTCTTTATGCTTTTCACCATTTTTGGCTCATTAGGCCTAGCTTGCTTTTACTGTATGTAATGGCTAGCGCTGTTATCACTTTTGCTGTGTTTTTCTTTTTATTCATAACGTTTTTTGTCTCTCATGTTCTTGCTTTTTTCTGTATAGTTGTTGTATCTTTGTCATCTTTTTTTACATATCCTAAATGTCTGACAGTAATATAACTATTGACTGTCTTGATCAAGTTGATCGAAATAACATCTATTACCAACCAAAAGAGTTAGCAGACATTGATAAACAGTGTAACGATATTTTGGCTATTCATATAAATGCTTGCAGTCTCACAAATAAGACACCCCTATTGCAGCAGCTGCTTACACTTGTTAATACCTCCGTTGAATTTATATGTCTCAGAAACTTGGTTATTTCCTATTTTCTTAATTCTGAAAAAAATTTCCATCCAAAAAAAAAAAAAATGAAATCCATTTACGGAGAAATTACCTCCATATCCCATACTGAGAACCATAGAGAGATATATGGCAATATTTATACGTGAAGAGTATGGCAGGGGTCAGAGCGGGCCCCTAAAAGTTACTTTTTTTCAGCAAAGTCACTAATTTTGGTTGAATTTTATTGAAGAATCTCAATTTCGAATTTCTGTGGCCGAGAATTTGTAACCATGAGGAGGAAATACCATAATTTTTAAGTGGATAGGTACTTAATAAAAAATATATATATAAAACGGGGTTGTCCAACCTTTTTTGGCAGCGAGCCACTTAAAAATTTTTCATAGATCTGATGGGCCAGCAGCTTCAGTGAATTCTGTAAAAAAGAATTAATTAATTACAAAAGCCTCTCTGCAGTGTTTCTTCCAGTTATGTATTTGTTCACTTAAGATATGAAAAGGGGTCGCCCATGTGGTTTTTCCGATTTTTAAAAAAAAAAAATGCAATTTTTTTTTTCATTTCAAACAGTTGTCGGCAAGCCAGATTGTGGGCCATGTGTGGGACAACCCTGGTATAGAAGGTCATTTCAGTTAAGCGAAATTCAGATGACCGGGGTTCATTATAAACAATTTCCACTGTATGAGCGTTTTTCCAAAAACCAGTGAAGCACTAAAGCTGTGGTCTTTAATGAACAAGTAGAGGATGTGGATTAGATGGGGGTGGATTATTAATTTGGAGGAGTTTAGCAATGAGCCTGGGGTGCCAGACAGTCGAATGCTTTGGATATATCGAAACTGACTGATGGTGTGGAACAGACATTTTTAAATGAATGGGTAATTTCTTTAAGAATTCAATTAATTTGATGGGTGGTGGAATGTTCCTTGCAGAAACCAAGTTGTTCATTGATAATGATATTATTGTTATTTAGAAAGTCAAGAAGCTGGTTTTGAATAACGGCCTCTTCAATTTTAGATAGCGAGGAGAGGAGTGATATGGGGCTGTAACTGTCAGCTTTAAAGGGGCTTTTACCTTGTTTGAGTATGCGGGTAATGTAGGATGATTTCCAGGGGGAGGGGGAAGTGTTACAATAGGAAAGAGTAGTTGATTGAGTTAGGGTGGTAATGACGTTGGGGTTTTTGCTTGAAGTGTGGGGGGAGGGTATCTGACCGTAAAAATGGAGTTCCCATATCTGTGTATATGTATAAGATTTCTTAGATTTATATAAAATACAAAGCAAACAAACACATAACACAAATACAAACCAAAATAAGCATTTACGGCAAAAAAGTTCAGTAAAGGCATTTTTCACTTTGGAGCTGAAAAATAAAAATTTGCTTCTTTTTTATAGCTACTGCTTCTTTAGCCGAAAATGGTTAAAATCTTTAGCCAAAAGACTACTGACAATTTCAGCAAGTTTTTCAAAATGAAGCAACGGTATGAGACTACTGATATCTAAGGTCCCCGTCTTCTGAGAATCAGTTGCGGAGGTAACAGATTCTCCGGTACCATTCCTTTAAAAGCTTGAATTCTTGAAAAAGCTTTTACGAATATTTTTATTATGTGGAAAACGAGAACCTTCATTTTAGGATAGAGACCTCTCACTTGCTCTGCAATCCTATACAATGCATTAGTAAGGCATGTTAGATGAAGCATATGCGGAAACAAAACTTTCAGCACATTTCCAGCTTTTTTTTTCATATTGGGGCCACATCCGAAACTTATGACCGAACAAGTTTTTTGCTTGAAGTGTGGGGGGAGGGTATCTGACCGTAAAAATGGAGTTCCCATATCTGTGTATATGTATAAGATTTCTTAGATTTATATAAAATACAAAGCAAACAAACACATAACACAAATACAAACCGAAATAAGAATTTATGGCAAAAACTTCAAAAAAGGCATTTTACTAAAAAAAAAATAAAAATAGGCAAAATAAGGCACTTACGGCATTTTGCTGAACTTCTGGGCTCTATAATATAGCATGTCCCAAAAGTTTATGGATGGCCATTTTTTCGGAATATCAGATAAAGTACATAGAGAAACAAATGCAAAATATTCTAAGCATACAGAAAATCAAAATACACATGGTACAATATTTAAGTATCATTTAACACTGTAAGATATTATTACCCTTCACAGGGATAACACAATTGCCAAATAATGGTCAACACACAAAGCCACCAAGGCAAATTTTTGTAAGTTTTGGTAGGGAATTTATTTTTACAATAATTTTCAACACCCAATTGGATGTTGAAAATTATTGTAAAAATCATTTAACACTCATACATATTTTGGGGAAAAATTAAATAAAAAAAGCGCTATCCCAAAAGTATATGGACAGCAAATTAAAATATCATTCTAATGCGCTAAATTTCAAAATTTGCGTATTACTGTGGTTGCTTTATGACGCAATGATGTTTCTATGTAATTTCGCAACGAATGTCTTTACTTTCATTAGTTGAAAAAAATTGCACAAATTTTACATTTTTCTCAAGCCGAGGTGACCAAAATATGGCGTTTAAAGCCCAAGGATTGAAAATTGGTGATATTATTAAACGAATGCAATGAAATGGCTCTGGTATTTGCATAGTTTTATCAAAAGTTAACAATGTGACAACAAAAAAATGGTATGGATGTCCAAAAAATACGAGTGACAAGCAAATTTTAAAATCTTCTCTTCTCAAGAAAAGTCGTCTGTCATGGTGTGTGGGGCATTCTATTTTAATGGTACCACTGATATCGCTTATATGCAAGGTTGACAGTGCTCTAATGATTATCAAGAAGTACTTAAAAGTGATTTACTGCCTTTTGAAAAAATATTGGGTGGTGAACAATGGGTGTTCCAACAGGAAAACGCTTCTACCCACATCTCTAAATCAACAAGTAAGTATTTTGTAAAAACTGTTACGGTTATGGAGTAGCAAGCTCTCAGCCCCAACCTCAACCCATAAAAAGCCTCTGGGGATATTAGCACATGATGTATATGCCAATAGTCATCAATTTTGCACAATAGAGAAGTTAAAACAGCAAATAGAATAAAGTTGGTCCTCTTTGAAGCCAAAATTTCTTCAAAAACTCATTGAAGGTATGCCTGATCAAATCTATGAAACTATTCAAAATAACGAATACAAAATATGAACTGAAAAAGACAAAATGTGCAATGTCCATATACTTTTGGGACAGCATTTTTTTTATTTCATTTTCCCATAAAGTATGTATGTGTGTGTTAAATGATATTTAAGTATTGCCTCACATATGGCTTTTGACTTTCTATATGCATAAAATATTTTCATTCGTTTCTCTGTGTACTCCATCTGATATTAAAAAAAAATGGTTGTCCATAAACTTACGGGACATGTTATAATCTGTGCATAATATGGAAAAAATTCAGTACCCTATCAGGGATCATATTTGTCCTACTTTTCCTACTTTTTTTAAAGGATCCACATCCTATATGGATATTTGGGTGTTGTAAAATAATTGAAGGAACTAAACAGTGTTAGATATTAAATGTCTGAAATTAGGCATAAACAGTTTTTAGCTAAATTAGTTTGCATTAATACATTTAGAATGTTTAGTCATAAAATTGAAACTACTCTTTTAACTTGGCTATCCAATAACGTCTTTAAATAAACTGGATTGTAAAAATTTTATAATGTTGTATAAGGAATTTTCCCCTAATAAAAAACTTTGAGAGACTACTCATGCTTCAGCCTGTTGTAACTCAGGTTGTTGTAGTATTCTTTTTTAGATTACTAGAGAAAGGGTGTTCTTAAAGCTTAAATTTCAATTTTACCTTTAATCACACTCTTCCCGTTCATCTGTATGGTATTGCATGTACATATTTGTTTTTAGATATACTGTTTATTTAGTATTAAAGGCAGTAAACTCAAGCAGTATTATTCATCATGCCCAAACGTACATCATTCAAGTATGATGGGCTAAAGGAAAATAACTGTTATGGCTACTTGTGACAACAGTGGTGTGAAAAAGGTGCACCTAAGTATGAAATGTTTTGCTGCTTTTGTAAAAAAAATGTTAGATTTGACAGTCGTGGATTGAACCAGCTAATTCACAATCACGAATCATACTTCTATTGTTAGAAATATTGAAAATAGAATTTTGATGACATTTGCAAAGCAGTCAAGTGGAACTTCAACTCCACGGTCTATGGCTTGCTGGTCCACTAGAGATAATGTAGTGACTATGTGGTGTGGTAATTATGAAAATTGCACATGACAAATATTCTTTTAATTCTTCAAAACACTTGATCAATTATTTTGTGCAATGTTTCCTGACAGTGATGACACTCCTAAGTATCATATGGGGCTGTCTAAACTATCATACCTAATTTCTGAGGCAACTGGGCCTCACTTCCATGAAGTTTTGTTGCATGATGTTATAAATTCCAAGTTCCCATTTAGCATCTCATTTGATGAACTTACAACGCAATAAAAAAAACACTGAATCTGGAAAACAATTACTGGTCTACTAAGTAAAACTTAGTTACAGTTCATCACTTTCATTCCCATCTTAGCAAGCAAAGGGCACAGATATACCAGAAAAAATAATGAGATCAATAGACAATGGAAAACTTCCTCTCAAAGATCTGATTGCTTTCGATCATGGTGGACTAAATGTAAATGGAACCATTTCTCAGATTATTACTGGAGCCGAAAAACAGCAAGATTTACCAGAACTTCTGGATGTTGAGACATGCGCTTTGCTTATGGTTTGCAGTGCATTTGGGAAGGCAGCAAAAGTGTTTGGAAGCGAAATTATTGAGTTTGTCATTGACCTATGTGATTCGTGCAAATTAAGCTAAAAAAAATAAGCCAAAATATAACAACAAAATGGAAACCATTAGACAATATGTGACCCAGATGTGCCGTTGGTGCACTATAGTGCATAAAATATGCGGAATAGAAGGAAAGGACTCAATATTAGAAAAACAGCGCATCTTAGGGACCTATATTTAGTAAGGATGAAAAGGTGTTTTGTTTTTGGGGACTTGCATTTTTAAACGTAGTGGATCTTTGGAACCCAGTTCTAGGAACACCCCTGGGACCCTCTTCCCCAAATGTTATATGCAGTACAAAACGTGTTTTTTATTTTTTGCAAAGCATTCATTGAACATTGTCGTAAAGCAAAATATTTTATTATTGTAGAATAATAAATCTTTCTGCCATTGAAGAGTATGTTCTTCCATTTTACTAATATGTATGTAATTTTTAAAGAAAAGATGGCTATACCCCATGCAGGGTTTTAGTTTGTTTTGTTAGCCTTTCTGCAATTAATGTAGTCAGACAATGAAACTGTTCTTTTTCAAGTCTAGATTTTGAAGGAGAAGTTTTTAAAGTCTACCTTATCTTGGAAGAAAAAAAAATTGAAGTATAATACAATATGTTAAATTCTATGATTTTGTTTAATAATAAACATAATTTTTAAGAAAGAACAAATTCCCATCTAAGATTAATGGGTGGGAATATGTACTTAAATGAACTTCTGTGTTTTCAACTTTCAAATTTTGTTCCCCCTTCCATTTTCCATCATCAATATATATTTGAACAGGAGGCAGGGAACATTCCAACTGCAGCCTCACTTGTCCATATGGTTGCAGGATTTTGAAAAAATGTCAAGCACAGCATAAAAAAATATAAATCGTTATATGAAAATATGTTTGTTGACATACTACGCAAAATTCGAAATTAAAAATAAATTGCAATTTTCAACGTATTTATTGCATATAATACAAATAAAAACTCAAAGTAGAACTCAATCGCATTTCAACCAGTCACACGCTGGTCTTCATCAGTAGATGTTGTTCATTTCCTGATGAAGACTAGCGGGTAACTTGTTGAAATGCAATTGTGTTCTTCTTTGAGATTTTGTTTAAATTATACGCAATAAATACGTTGAGAATTTCAATTTATTTTTAAAATCGTTATGTATTTTTGGTATCCTATTTTTCCTACTTTTTCTTTGAAATTTCCTACTTTTTAAAGCTTAAAACTTGTGTATGATCCCTGCTCTATTCAATTCCAAACCTGTTCCATTACGTGTATATATTTTATGTGCCGATATGTGAATCCTCAAAATGTTAGGATTTTGAAAATTAACATGTTGGCAGATATCCCAATTCAAATTCAGGATTATGACTATGCATGGACTCCTAATATGCTAGGAACTTGAAAACACTATGAAATTCAATCATCTGAGCAAAAGTTTAAATGTTTGTCTGGGCACTGGTTTCAAGTGTTTACTTATGGTTATATATATATATTAGAACATAAAACTCAAATAATTTAGCTAATTTTGTGTGTGTGTGTAATAAAAAATGTATTCCAGTTTCCTATCTCTTCAATCTGCTGAAAGCAGATGTGATGAATATTTTTTTTTTCTCTTATAAACTTCTCTGTTTCATGCTATCATTAATTTTTTTTCGTTAAATTTTTCTTGATTCTATTTTGTCTTTTTGTCTCTTTTATATGTTTGTATTTTTTATGGAGTCATTTGTTTCAAAATATAAAAATTTCTTCACTATTTCATTTAATCAGGTTTGGTCATTAGCTAGTCTCATTCTTGCTCCTATTCAGAACCTTGGCATAGACGCTGTTAGTGATGATCCATGGGCTTTTCACCCTTTTGGACGTAAACTTCTGCATTCTTTGTAAGTAGTCAATTTTGATTCAAAATACGGTTATGCTGAAAAGTTCCTTATACTTAAAAGTGCTTAAAATAACAATTCATCAGCAATAAAATCATTAGATTCCATAACAAATCCCCCCCCCCTTCCTGATTTAGTAACAAGTCTTTCTCTTAGTTATCAGTATCACTAAATTAAAGGTTGATCTTGTTTTTTTAGTTATACTTTCACATATAAAGTTATTAATTAATTACATTCTAGCTTTGCTATTTGTGTCTTATAATTACACAATCTAACCCACATACATAAATATCTCATAGCTGCATAAACTACATAAATGCATAAAATATGAAGCTTAAAAAATTTTCCTATCTTTTGGATGTTATCTAAACCTGCTTAACTTCATATCTATAACTACACAAACCTCATTAATGTACATATTAAGTTAAATCGATGTTTTGTCATGAAATTTCAACCTGATAAGCACACAAATATCCAGAAACTATGCTTACATTTTTGTACAAGTTTCACAGCATACTCATACACCAGAAGTAACACATCCTTACTTAGTTTTTCCCCTAGACTAAAAAAGTGCAGGGTGCTCATTCATAAGAGGGCACTGTAGTTGAATGAAAGGGTTATTTTTTAATAAAGGGGGTTTGTTGGCTTTTTTCCTTTGGGATCACAGCCTAGGTCATTGAATTCAGATCTTTATAGTATATATTTAATAAACTAGTTCCAAATTGTTCAAAATGACTAAAATTGATTTTGTTAAATCCGATCTTATGTATATAGCCTGCGCATGTTCTAGTAGCAAAATCAGTGGTTAAAATAAAATCAAAATATAGGTCACATTACATGCACAAGTACTCCTACACTCTTTTCGATTTTCATTTCTTAATCAGAAAGCTCACTAGTGAACATAGGATAAATTTAATATAACATCATCTTGCTGACAAATATCCAAACCAGTTTGTTATTTCTGTCCGAAAACTCATTGGAATACTCATATGTCTATTGCGGCCTTTACATACATATAAACACCTCAATATCGATATAAATATTACAAATCAACTTTTAATTGAAAATGTTGTTAGTTGTATTACTTTCTTTTGCCATGTCTTACTGCTTTTCTTGATATCATACTCAATGAGCGAAGAAGTACTGTTGTTAATATATGAGTAGGCTACATACTATTTTTGTAAATGAATTGTACTAAATAAAATAAACTTTTTTCATAGCTTACTGAGTCTTATCTAATTTCCAGGATATCATATAGACAAAACAGATTACAAATATTCAATGGAATAGCCTTCTATCTTTTTTGCTTAACCAGTATCTAACTGCTTTATACAGATAGGGCCATTGCATTTAATGGACAGTAAATTATCGAAATTTTCCATCTTTAGTTTATTTCTTTGACTTGTTAAAATATGCTTCACTTGAGAAAAAATTCTTTCTACTCCTGCAGTTGGCACAGGTAAAGTATTAGCAATGGAAAGTAATTTTTGAAGGTTAGGAAAATTTTCTCACATGGTTTGCTTTAAGCCTGCAAATGATTTAATATGGTGAGTGATGGTTAATGGTTTTTGCACGTCTTCATCTGTGACAAAACATAAAGGTTTAAATTCATCCCACTCTGCAAATAAGTTATCCTCATCCATCTTATAAAACTCGGTCAGTTCTTTCGTTTCTGTTATACCATAAAATATGCTTCCATCTTAATAATTTGGTAAATCTCAAATACCAATCATTAGTACTATTGGCAAATTATCCAGCCTTTGCAAAATGTTTTCTTTAAGCATATCAATTATTTTTTAGCTGTAGCAGCATTTTCTAACAGTATACTTTTCATATTCACTCCGGTAGAATTTGGAGAATTCTCCTGTGACAGCTGCCTAGTATGTGTTGCCTTTTTAATGTTTTTCCTTTACCACTTGATAAAATGTTTTGAATTTCTCTTAGACTTGACGGTCTGACAGTACCGTTTTTGTAATATTTATATAAACCTCTTAAAGTGTCATCAATTTTTGCATAACATTCAATAGACTTAAAAGTGTCCTTGGTTGCAAGGGCAAGTCTATGATTGTGACAATGTGTGTGTATTAATATAATTTTATGATTCTTCCTGTTTAGCGTACTAGTAACTCCATCTTTATGTCTAATCATCACACCCCATCACTGCCAAAGCCACTAATTTTTTTAATCTATTTCTAAAGCAGAAAATATTGTATCTGATTTACCCAGAAATGCCAACCTGAAAAAGGTGTCATCAGTAAAAAAATCAAGAAATTCCGGTAGTTTTCAGAAAAAACGTGCTCTTATTTCCTGCAAAAAAATATTTTTTTAAATAAAGCACCTGCATTTTTATGGAGCAATATATATATATATATATATATACCTCCTTTCCCTTGAAACAACATGCAAGTATTCCTAATAATGTGGCTCATAACTGTTTATTTATGTACTTATACAATGACCACACATTCACCAATACCATTCGTATCAACTTTGTAGCAGGAGAAATGACCTTTTGTATCAGTTTTGTAGCAGGAAAAATGGCTTTTAGTGTCGGTTTTGTAGAAAAAAACCAACTTTTGCATGAGTTTTGTAGAAGAAAAAAAAAACTTTTACACCAGTTTTGTAGAAAACAAACACCACAATTTAATTTTACGCAGGAGAATTGGTTTTTACATGAATTTTGTAGTAGATAAAAAATAGTTTAATCAAATGAATGAGCACAATAAAAATGAAAAGTAAAATGTTTCATTGAAAAAGTTCATAAATATTAAGTTCTTTGTTTCTTTTTTTTGTAATTTTAAAACCTCTTCCCTATTCTTGAGAAGATAAAATTTTTTTAAAATACGTAAATTAACTTCTGTCAACAAAAATTGCCCATTTTCCACTGCAGACATATTATTTCTTTGTGATGAGGCGAAGAACTGCCGAGACATAATTAGCAAAGTTTAATTTTATTATCCAAGCAAGCAAAAAAGGAAAATCAGTAAGAAAACCATAATATTAGAGCATGAAAAAAAAGTTTGAACAATCTCATTGAGTCTTAGAGAAAAAGTAATAGTTTTATGAAAAATAATATATAGAAAACTATCGTGCGACATGCGCTGCCATATATATGTTGTCAAAGAAACGACAAAAGAGTTTGTTTTTCAACACTCAGACCAGTTCTTGATGCCAAGTTCTCCTCGAAGTCTTATAAAACGATCTTTGCCTAGAGGTTTTGTCCAAATATCAGCCATTTGTATCTCTCCAGGAACATGTTGAATATCAAAATTGAAAAAAATCAAAATTTTAAAAAATATCTCATTGTCCCGAATAAAATGATGACATACATCAATATGTTTAGTACATTTATGGAATTCCGGGTTGTGTACCAAACGTACTCCACTCACGTTATCCGTACTCAAAGTTGATTTGAGATTCTCTCCTGTCATATCTTTCAACAGACGTTTGACCCAGATGATGGATTGAGCTGCTTCACTTCCAGCAACGTATTCTTCTTCGGTAGTCGATAATGACACACATTTTTATTTTCGACTGACAAGGGGAACACACAGTGAGTGCCCCGCCGATTTTGATGAAATGTTTTGATGGAAGTAGAGCCAAAATAGGTGAAATACGTGTCTGGGCATTCGCGCCAATGCGGCATATTTTCGGAGATATGAATTTTTAAGTTTTGTTTGGCTTTTTTATGGCGCAAGAGCATCTGGGCTATACTGCGCCAATGAATTTTTAAAGATTTAAAGATTTTTCATCCCATATATGAGCTTAAAATACGACATCCTTTGCAAGCCAATCGGTAGCTTAGTTGGTAAGTTACCGGCCTAGCGCTTCGTGTTTTTGCGTTCGATGCCCGCGGAAATCGGTCTTTTTTTTTTTAATATGTATCCTTTTTACATGTTTGTTTATGTATTTTTATTAGTAAAAATACTTTGCTTACAATCGAATTTTGCTCATAAACTTACTTTAATAAAATTCATATTTACATATTTAATTCTGTGATACTATTTTTCGCAGTTATAATTTTTACACGAATTTTAATTTTTAATTGAAGAGTTGTAAAGGTACAAAAAGTTTAGGAGTTAGCTGTAAGTTTTTATGTGAATATAACTTTTATAAAATTTGCGTACTCATTGTCAACCTGTGAAGGGATGAAATTACACCAATAACGCAGTTTTGTTTTATTTAAGGATGGAAAGATTTTTTCTGAAAACTTTTAACAATTCCATTAAATAAAAAAGAAAACCGAGTTAATTCGTCTTATTTTGTCATTATTAGCCTTTGCAGTCATCCTCTATTAGCGCATTTATCCACTATTAGCACTAATATTTTTTTAATATATTTGTCTATTGTCAAATGCATTTTTAGTATGTAATATTTTATTTTATAACATATAAACATCATTTTATTTTATAACATATAAACATCATTTTATTTTATAACATATAAACATAATTTTATTTTATAACATATAAACATTTTATGTGCATCTCATTTATATGCATTTCCTTTATATAGAAACATTTTATTTTATAAAATGCAATCAATTTTATTTTAAAACTGACTGACGTGAACATATTTTTTGTGTATCACTATCGGAGGTGTCGGAATTGTATACTGGTACACAGTTTTGGATGATAATTATCATAAAAATAATAAAAACATAAAATATTTCTACAACGTGAGCATTTTATAAATGAATTGTTCGAACAACTGATTTTCTTTGTCTAATATCATCTGGAAAACAAATACCATCTACATTTTCAAAAACGCTTCTTTCGTTTGTTAACTTTGCAACAAACCAAGAGTACTGTAATGTATTCTTAAAATTCGGCGCCGAAAGTTGATTATAAATAAGTGAATGGATATTCAAAGCATCTATCTGCTCGCGTGTTTAAATGACTATTTTCTTATAAGATTTCAACACAATTTTGTAACCTTTTAATGAAATTTTTTACTTGACGGAAGAAGTACACATCACGAGGTTAACAGTATGGGGTACAATGAGGTGGAATTACTTCAACAGTAGAAGAAGAAGTGCCGTCGTCATTTGTAAAAACATTATTAAAGTGTGCTGGATCTACTTAATTACATTGCAGGCTGGATGGCTACACCAAAACTTTTTCTACTTTTGTACTTTTTAATAATCAACAATTAAAATCTATTTATAGTAGTATTGAGTAGAAATTATCACTGGCAATAAGCGTACAATTAACTTAATTACATAAATATGAATTTTATTAAAGTAAGTTTATGAACAAAATCCGATTGTAAGCGAAGTATTTTTACTAATATAACTATATTGAAATCTTTAAAAAAGAGCTTTCTTAATAACGTTTCAAATCCATTTTCCCCCTCTATAAGGAATTCCACTTCAAACTTCTACCTGTTACATCACTTTCATAAATTTAAGCACAATTTTATACAGTCTACACACCATAAACAATCTCCCTTAAACCAATAGTTCACTACTCATTCATCTTGTTAAGAAATATCTAGCATTGAAGCGATCTTTAACCCCATTCGGATCACCAGGTCCCGGGTTCGTGTCCCTGTCAACTATCCTTAAATCTTGAAAAAGGGCCTTTCTTCATAACTAGGGTCTGGATTTATATGCATTTGCATGTTTCACTTTTTTGCACATATTTTCATATTTTGGCATATTTATTCAAATTTTTGATAAAAGTTTCAAAAAGTGTATATTTTTCTAATCCGCTTGTAATTCAATCAATTAGATTAATTCGATTATTTTTTTTTTAAGGCCTTTCTTTTTTCTTTTTCTTTTTAAATTTTAAATAAAAATGGGAAAAATGCTACAGAATATGTTTCCATTGTAAATGATGTAATGTAAAAGTTAGAAAAAAATAATTTTATGAGTCTTCACATTTCTGTGGTGATATTTCTCAATATGCATAATACTTTCCAAGTCAAAACCAAGTGTAATATTTTCCATCCCATAGGCAAAGGGGGGCCATTTAAGGACCCCATACTTTGATGGTTTTGAAAAAAAGTAAAATTAAAAAGGTAAGGTAAAAAACTTCCACTTTTTAAGGGCTTTGGCCCCCTCCTGAAGCAAATTTCACCTTGTAGGCGTCCTTGGTCCAAAGCCAATGCTTGTGATGCCATATTTTCAAACATATCTCCGTATTTCATACATTGTGGTGTGTATTTTGTGTTAATTTTGTGCATACTCATATTCGAGGACGTAACAAAGTGATATTTTTTATGCATTTCAGTGCATATTATGTAATGATTTCAAGAGCATTTGCACTGTTTCAATAAATTGTTATTTTATACATTTCGAAACATCGCTTATGAGTAGGGTCCAGATTTCTATGCACTTGCATATTTCCATGCATAGTTTGCAATAATTTCGTGCATATTTGCATATTATTTGAGCTAAATTTTATGCTTAAAAATCCAGGTCTTATTAATAAGCTTTAAATCCATTTTTCTGTCCTAAGAAATTCGACGTTAAACGTTGGTCTTTTATGTCAAATACATAAATTAAAGCACATACTTCTACAGCCTATGCACTCAAAACAATCTCCTTTAAGCCAAGAGTTCATTTCTCATTTGTCTTTTTAAGAAATCTCTTGCATTGCAGTGATCTTTAACCCCATTCGGACCACCGAATCCCAGGTTCTATTCCCCGGGTACGCACAAGTCATTTTTTTTCCCCTAATTTTATTGGTTTTCCAAGCCGTAAATTGCATTAAGTAGATCGTATTGTTCTGAATGCAATGCATATTTATTCACATTTTTAAAAAGAATATTTCATTTTTAAATCCATTTTGAAGAGTATCCAAAATTCACTACTTAAGTATTTTGTCTCACCTAATAATTTAAGTAAAATATATCTCTCTCATCTGTTAGCGTCAAAAAATAAAGCAATATTTTATACATCTTATAAATATTTAGCTCTGTTTTTAGACACAAGGACATAAAGTTTCAAACCCAATTTTCCCTCTATAAGGAATTCCACTTCAAACCTCATAAATTCAAACCTATGCATAAATTAAAGCATATTTTTGTACAGCTTACACACTTGAAATGATCTTTCTTAAACCAATAGTTCATTTTTCATTCACCTTTTTAAGAAATCTATAGCATTGGACCAGCTTTAACCCTATTCAGCCCAACGAGTTCCGTGTTCAAATCACCTTGCACTTACAAGCCACTTTGTTTTCTTTTTAACTTCAGCGGCTTTCCAAACCGTAAATTACGTTACATAGATCTTATTTTTGATAAAGCAATTCATATTTTTTCACATTTTTAAAAAGAATGTTTCATGTTTAAATCCATTTTTAAAAGTAACGGAAATTCACAACTTAAGTCATTATTCTCCCCTAATAATTTAAAGAAAAAAGCACACTCTTATCTGGCAAAGTTAAAAAGTAAAGCAGTTTTTCTTCAAACCTTGTGAATATTTAACTCGAATTTTAAACAGAAGGACAACTATCCTTAAATCACACATAATTGACATTTGCATTTTTAGGAAATTTTGGCAGGGCAGCTAAAGCTTTACACTAACATGCCTTACATTTATTCACAATAAAAAAACGTAGTTACCAGCTAGTTACACCTATGGATCTGCAACATTCGATTCTGCCGATCTCAGGAGATTCAATTTGGTGATGATGCTGTCCCCCGTGGCATTTTTGGAACTTACAGGTTTTGCATGGTTTCTTGATGAGTGTGCGATATTTGCAATGGGCCATCATATTATATCGAACGGGAGGAACAAAAAAATGATAATAGTGCCCTAGCGGCATTTCGAGTTTTTTTTGAACTGGTCCATCTCCAAAGTTCTGGACCTGGGATCGTACAGTCTGCAACGTTGGATTTGTCATGACCATTTGTTTATGTCACGGCATGTTTTATGTGATAATGAAATTATTAAGTGGTAAACAAATATTAAAAACTGAAACATTTAGATTAAATATGTGGTTTGGTCGTGATGATCTAGTGGTCTGGTATTTGCTCGGATAGGACAATTAAACTTGGGTTTTACGCGTTGTGTTTATTTATGTTTTGCAAAACCTCAAATATCTACATCAAGAAATAAGTATGTATGATTGCATAAAATCAATATGCGAAACTATTGACACCTAAAATAATTGCATAAGGCATTGTTCAACATGAAAACTATATTTATTTACAATTTAACAGATATTATAATCAGTATTGTATAATTCACGAAGTACATGACTATAACTAAACCCAATACCTTGGTTTCGGGATGACATATATGCACGAAATTATACATTTTAGTACATATATTCTTGGATTTTGGTTCCTCTAAAATAATCGATTGATCCATTGGATTCATGTTCGTTAAAACTTATTAAAACAATCTATCAAATAAATATTTATATCTATCAGTTCTTCTTGCTGAAATTAACCTCAAATGATTCAATATAATTCAATCAATTATATAACATTCACTAGTATGCTAACTAAACATATCATATGTGCAGTAACCTGAAATTATAATAATGATATTATGAAATACAATAACAATAATAATAATGGTAATAATAGTTATCCCAAAAAACCTGGCTTTCCACCATGAAATTATTATCCTTAAAGCTGTTTCATTAGTATTTAGCTATATATTTAATCTGTATTAATAAAATGAGGAGGCTGCTAATGGAAAAATCATGCTCACCCAAATAGTCCTCCATGATTGGTATCCACGTCTGTGGTGATGAACCTCTTTGAAAAGAAAGATCTTCTGTCGTTGATTTTCTACTTCATTATATTACTGCCACTCACGCTAAGGCCATTCCGAAGGCTTTCATCTGTTCATCCTTGGAATTTTTGGGAGATCCTCTTAATCCCGTTCCTAAATTCTAATAATCTGTCCTCTCTCTCCTTTTGCTTGGCCTTTTCAATCAAGGGGGAGTGTCACTTCTCTCGGCTCCCTCTCTAACCTCGAAATCTCATTGGTTTGATTTTATATAGAAAACAATAATTCTGGGCTGGTTCGAGTGACGTCATTTGAGAGACGTTTTGCTATTGGCTTGGGAGAAAGGTATTATTTTGAAACTTATTGCTTTTGCTCCCTGATAAAGTGTCATGTTGATCTGAAATTACGAGTTTGTTGTTGTTCAACTTGGTTCGCAACTTAGAATGGTAAAAAATTGAATCTTTAGAAATAACTTTTTACTTCACAGCTGCAAAAGTTCGTTCATGACTTTCTTTATGATTTTCCTATTTTTAAGAGCATGTTAGCTTCTGCTTTTCTTTAATCCTGAGTTTTTATGTTGAAGTTTTCAGTATTCTACTATGATTTTATGGATTTGAGTTGGCTTCTTCTTTGTGAAATCCCGCTCTTTTCTCACATAAGAATTTTAGATTCTGTTTACAGGGTCAAATCGCTCGTGGAAATGTGAAAAAAATCGCCTTTACCCTCCTTTGCAATTAGTAAACAAGAATAATGTTGCATTGATTAAAAATCACCGTGACAGATTCCGACAATCCAAAGCCCCCATGGCTGGTTTTTTTTTAAGTCACAATTTAAAAAACTTACAAAAAACCTACCCTGTAGCTTTGTATGTTGACCATTTGGCAATTGTGTTATCCCTGTGAAGGGTAATAATATCTCACAACAACTGAATTAAAAGAACAGAAGCAAATGCTTAGAACAGGTATTGAAAACTTTTGAAGTCTGCTGATGATTTTGCTGAAACAGCAGAGAAACAGGACAATATGTGTTTTATATTGAAGTCCAACAGTTTCAGGAGAACATCAAAACAAAAAAAAAACCAAGTTATTAGAAATGGGGAAAAAGGTCTTTGACAAAAACGATAAAAATTAAAATACCATGCTTTTATAACCCATAGATCTTGATAGTTTTTTGTTCAAATGAGGACATTTTTCTCATAAAAAATGCCCTTGAAAAAATCTCTTATTTATTTAGGCAAAGCATGAGGTTAAAATTCAGGGTCTGTCAATCAATGTCTGTCTGGAGTCCTTGAAAAATCCTTGAATGTATTTAAGTGTATGTGAACCTTCGTAACAAATTTAAAGAGTTATTTGAATTTTAGTTCCTTGATATGCAAAATGAAATATCCTATCTTAGATTTATTTATAAATCATATCCTAAAATATTAATGAGTGTAAAATGGAAATATGTAATTATATATACTTCAGGATCCTACATTACATAAAGAAGCATGATGTTCAAACTGCTGCTATGCTTGTTTGCGTTTTTCATAATAAACCCTTTCTGACCCCTGTGAAGAAAGTTGCTGATATTGGGAGCTGCAATAATACCAGTGTAAGTTTATTTTGTTTATTTTTCAAACTTCATTGTATGCTTTTATATTTTACCTATCCTTTGAAATTAGAATATTTTTTTTATTTGACAAACAGAATTTGTAGATTATATGAGAAATCATAGTACAGTATTTATTGATTTTTTTCTAATGCAATTTACAATTGCCTTTTCTTTTCATACAGTTTTTTGTTTATTTGGTTGATGCATAAGTTGATTAATTTTTCTCTTCTCACCAGCTTTGATCTGCATGTTGGGCATATTACCAACCTTAAATCAGGGATGGGAAGTCTGCGCCAGACAGCCACAAAACTGTTACCTTTGCCAAGCTGCTACAAAATCATTATTTTGGACAATTCTGCACCCAAAACTTCTTTTACGTTATTTTTGCTATAAAATAGCTATTTTTAAACACTTTTTGGCTATTTATAGTTAAATCTGGCTGCTTTTGCCAGATGGGGGAACCTGTTGATTGCTATGCAAGATTTTTTTTGAGACAAGCATCTACCAACAAGAAGTGCACCATGTTCTGCACATGTGCATGGACTTTATAAATGCAAGCACCTGGCTTTGATAATAGTAATGCCGACACATGCTATAAATTAGCTAGATCTGGCTAGTTAGATTTAATAGTAAAAAAGGCAAAGTAAAGTTGTTGTTTTTTTTTGAAAATACAATGATAAGAAGAGACGTAACCAGGGAGGTCTGAGCCTCCCTGAGATTGCCCACAGACCGGGAAATAAGGAATTTGTTGAAAAGTTATAATGAATCAATGAATTTTAACAAATGTAATTTTTAAAAAAAAATGACAAAATTCATAAAAAAAATTTTTATGATATATTCGTTTCTCAGCAAAAGTCAAGGCAAAAGCATGCCTAGGAAGTTGGTTGCCATAGCTTTAATAGAGCTGATAAAAGAAATTGACATCATGCCAATTTCTAACCCTTTTCCTTTGTTGTAGAAGGTTTAACAGGTGTGAATCAGGTGATCTGATCTAAACCGCAGGATCCCTCACGATCCTCGGTTGATCAATCCATTCATGAAAATTTATAATAAATTTTAATTTAAATACATTTATAAATTTTATTTAAATACGTTTATAAATTTTAATTTAAATACATTTGTAAATTTTAATTTAAATAAATTAAATAAATTTTAATTTAAAATACATTAAATAAATTTTAATTTAAATACATTAAATAAATTTTTAATTTAAATACATTAAATAAATTTAATTTAAATACATTAAATAAATTTTAATTTAAATACATTAAATAAATTTTAATTTAAATACATTAAATAAATTTTAATTTAAATACATTAAATAAATTTTAATTTAAATACATTAAAATAAAATTTTAATTTAAATACATTAAATAAATTTTGAATTTAAATACATTAAATAAATTTTAATTTAAAATACATTAAATAAATTTTTAATTTAAATACATTAAATAAATTTTTAATTTAAATACATTAAATAGAGAATTTTAATAAATTCTTCCACTCTTACTATAGGTGAGCAATTGTGAGCTGCATACACTGCAGGGTGCTCTTAAAACAACAATTCAAGCTACAAACTGGTCTTTAGTCCACTTTCTGCGATTATACAATAATTTTTGCCACCCACGTATATTTAGCTCAAACTAGAGCTTTTTTGTTTTTGGAGAAAAAGAGGCGCCGTCCTCATTCTGGATTCGAACCAGGGTCCCCGCGTTGAGCCCGCGGTGTCTTGACCTACTAGACGAACGAGGACA
>QLNU02015360.1:316421696-316447212 GCA_006491805.2 Dysdera silvatica
TATAACAATTGCATAAAAAGAAAAATGCTGTAATATGTTAAGATAAAATAAAAACCTACTTTGCAAAAAAAATAATGAGTAATTCAATCACACGCACACACCCTAGCGCACCCGCACATTTGAACAAGTTTTCATCTTATACGTTTTTACTGTATATGTATATTTCTGAATCTGTGTTTAAGCGGACGAAAGAAGAAATGATATTTTAAAAAATGCATATTATTTTGCTTCTCCCCACCCTCCCTCTCTCATTTTGAAAACATGCATCTTCAAGTAACGTAAAATGGAGAGATCGGCGTAAAAATCTTGAAGGAACATTGGAGTTACAAACAGTTTATAGAAAATAAAAAATTGTACAGCATATTATACGAAGTATAAAATTGTTTGTATTCTTTTTACATACATGCGTTTAGCCTTGAAAAGTTTATTTTTCCCTTTACGGACCATAGGATGCCAAAGTAGGTATCCATTTATCTATTCTATATCAATTGGTAGCCGCCACACAACATAAAAATACAGACTTAAAAAGGCACTGGCGCTTGAAGCAGGGATCTTTGAAGAGTGGTGAGAATGGTGAAAAACGTCCGTTTTTCTCCTAGAAAAAGGTTATTGTGGAATAATCGCTCAATGGAGGAAAGACGAATCCATTATCAACGTTATGATGTTCAGTTCTTGAAAAGGGAAGTTAGGATTGCATTCATGCATTCATTCATCAATCAGTGTCGGACATCTGAAGTTCATAATGGAGTAGCTATGTTTCGTTCAATTGTTATTTATGCTGTGTGTGTAGAGTCTGACCTTAGAGAAGGTATAAATGAATGTTTTTCATATAGCATAGAATAACCCAAAATTGGGTGCCAATGACATAGAATAAAATATATGTACGTTTTGTACGAAAACACCTTCTGTACAATTAAAGGTAAATGATATACAATGGGTAAACCGTTTACCGATATTCCATAGGGGCTGTTACTGTCTGCATGTAGTGGGCAATTATAAATAAGACAAGATTTACGAGCCACACTTGTTACAACACCTCATTCACTTAAATTTTTGATTCTTTGGGTTTCTTTCATGAGATAGAACACGATTCGGCAATTTTAGAAGTTGTGTCTGTCTGTTTTCAATTCATTCAAAACTACTGGACCGATTTTGATCAACCAAACACCATCATAAAGCAAAGTCCCGCAATTGGATCCTGCATTTTGTTTCACTACGATGATAGAGCAATGATAAAAAATATCCCACTGAAGGGGGAAAATCCAAAATTCTGAGAGATAATTATTTATTGTATTGCTAGAGAAGGAAAAAGAAACCCACTGGTACTTAATTTTTTCTCTCCATTATAAGTGTTAATTTTTTTTTTTATATAATGGCAACAGAACAAATTCACCTAATAAACTGAAAATACATAAAGTTATAGAAGCAAATTATGGATGTTAAATACAAAAGAGTAATAGAAAACTAAAAGGCTAAAAAATAGTGGGGTTTTTTTTGGTTTTTTTTTAAGTTTTCAAATAAACCCCAAAGCGGACATTTGACCTTTTCACAGGCAGAGTTATATAGAGATCTACATGGGCCGCAACAGACCCATGAAGGCGCAAGTCCAGTGTCGGTTCTTTTCTTCTACGGGAGCAATGCAGCACAGAACAGCTGGTTATTAAATAATTTTATATTGCTTAATTATTGAATTATTTTAGATTGCTTAATTATTAAATAATAATATTTTCATTGTCAACGTCGCTCTCCCATGTTAATAAGTCAAAGTTCACATCATTAAGGTCATCGGTCAAAGTTCACATCATTAAGGTCATCATTCAAAGATTCACCATCGTTTTCTTCCCGTTATTCAAGAAATGACGGTTCTTCACTGTCTGACCCTGATGAGTCATTATCACCATCATCCAAATTTATATCGCTACCATTTTCTGAATTGCAATTATCAAAAAACATATCCTGTATTTGGCTATAAAGTGGCCTACGCTGATGACGAGACATTCTTAATTAGAAAATTAATAGATAATGGACAAATAAACAAAAGTAAACACAATGAAATCTTCAAAAATTGCGTATGCAGTAAAAAAAATTGTAAGTATGGTCTGCAGTCAAAGTCAAATAAATCTGAAAGCAAATCTTTTTGACCAGGTACTCTGGACACTCTAAATAAGAGACCAGTTTCTTGTTTACATCGCACCCACCTTTTACTTTTGTGAAGAAATACATGGGGCAGGTGGTGAAATTTAAAGCCTCCATTTATCAATAGTGGCAATTCCCCCCCACCACCACCCTTAGGGAATTCATGTCCCCCTCAAGTTTAAAGCATGCTACCTGTCTCCCCATACCCGCCTGCCTCGGGAGTGAAAGCCTAAAGGCGGCTTGGGAAGTAAAGAGTTAAAGGCTGGAATCTAGTTGCTTCTACTTGATTGGCTGATGCACTTGCAGAACTACAAGGCTGCTTGCCCTTATCTACTTTATGACATATTAGCACTTACATTAAAGGTATTATTTCTCCTTAAACCACTGGCACCTTCATTTGCTTTATCCTTAAGTTTTGGACATGTTTGTGAGCTGTGTTTTGTCATTCTGTCAGCTTTTGCTCTAACGATTTGTTGCATAATTTGCATTTCACTATTAACTTGCCATTTTCTTCGCTGATTAAAATGACCCCATGCAGGATCTGTTGGGCTTCCGCCTTTGCTTGTTAATTTTGGCATATTTTCCTTAATTGGGACTGATGAACATAGATTTCCTCTTAATTCAGAGTATTTCAAGCAGCCAGGACAAAAGACTTAAAAAATGGCAACTGAAATAAAAACAACAAAATCACAACTTCTGTATTTTGTATCAGTTTACATTCATTTAATTGTTTTATGTTTTTAACAAAAATCGGGGGGGGGGGGGCAGGCCACCACACTCTCTGCAAGGCTTATCACTACATTCCTGCACAGGTCTATAGAAAATTTTCTCTTGTGCTTCTACTAATAAGTGTAAAATGCTAACAAACTATTTAGAATCATTAGTTATGAGTTTTTGACGGTTAAAAGAAGTTCATCACAGTTTAAACCAGGTTTTGACCAGTTTTTCCTGGTATTTACAGTTTTTACCACCGGGATGGGAAATATTTGTTTTTCCCGGGAAATTGCAAACCCTGGATGCCATCTGGTGCAGAACAGCTCCTTCTGAGGAGACCCTCGCCTAGTCAAAGCCCCCGCACCCGACGATGTCAGATGAACACCCCCAACTCGAGGTTTTGCAAAAATCCTGTAAGGTTCTGGTAGAGGTTTTGCGATGTTTATTGCACGACTCCTCAAACCGTAGGTTTCCCATGATTCCAGAAAAAGTCTACTCCCCAGATTCGTCACATTCTGATGTAATATTTTCATCGAATGCCAATCTGGTTCGTGACCCTCCCTGAAGACATGTTCAGCCAACTGGCTTGAATCGTCTCCCCTAGCTACCGCACGCATATGCTCCTTCCCTCGTAGACGTATCGATCTTCCCGTCTGTCCAACATACACCTTGTCACAGTCTCCACACGGTATTTGGTAAATAGCACCAGATTTTTCCTCCTCAGGGACGCGATCCTTAACTTTAAGTAATAGATCACGCAGGGTGTAGACAGGTTTGTAGTAGGTCTTAACATTCACACAACTGAGAATTCGAGACAGCTTTTCTGAGACACCCGCCACATATGGCAAAACCACTGATGTCTTCCTAGTCTCATCCTCTACATTCCTGTTTCCACCACTAACACCACATTGGTTACGAGCGATAAATTTAGTCGGGTAACCGTTCTTTTTCAACACGCTTTTGTTGCGTCGTAATTCAACATTGCGAAGGTCATCATTACAACAATGTGTAAAGGCTCGTCGGTGCAAGGCTCTAATGACAGATGCTTTGTGTGATGCCGGGTGATGAGAACGAAAGTCAAGATACCTATCAGTATGTGTTGGTTTCCTAAACACCGTAGTCAACAGTCGCCCATCCACATCTCTATTTATCCGAACATCTAAAAAGGGTAATGAACCTCTATCTTCTTCCTATAACGTAAATTGAATATGAGGGTTCCAACGGGTGCTTAATGCTTAATTTGGTCCTTTTTTATGGGCCCTTGAATGTTCTTAATTTTTATTTAATTTAAGCTTCTGTCCTTAAAGGTGCTTAATTTTTAGATCGGTCGTAAATTTAAAAGGGGAAAAAGTAGGAATGAGATCGGTTTTCATCCTTTTTAGATATTAAAAACAAGTATAACTTCACCTATTGTATAAATTTTTATTCATACCAGACCCAATCGCCTTTTCATATTCTTTCCTACTGTAGATGAGGTTACAGATTTCTTCACTATTAATGAAATAAGTAAAGTTAGTTTGGTTTTCATAGGAGACAAAGTGTGAATAGATTTGGTTACAGGAAAATGTGCTATGGAAAAAAAATTCTAATACTTAAACCTGAAGCCCAGTTCTTTATTTATGCAGTAGTAGAAAAAATTATGAAAAGAAGTCCTTCAAATTATTCACTTATTAGAAATGTAACATGTTTAGATCCACTTGCAATGTCTTCACGCAAATATCCATTCCTCAAGAAAATGAAAGATCTTTTATCCTGTTTAGTTGATTGCAGTCATCTGAACAAGGAAAATTGTAATGAGATTTTGTCCTATTATGAAGAATTTTTACAGGACATATCTCTTGCAATTTTTTCTACTTTCAAAGTAACCAAAGATAGGCTTGATACTTTCTTGCATGAATACATGTTTAAAAAGGGTTATTTGAAAGTGTTGGACATAGAAAAAACACTTTTGATTTTGTCCCATGGTCAGGCAATTATTGAAAGAGCATTTTCATTCAACGAAAACATGGAAGTCAAAAATTTGCAGGAGAAATCTTATTTGGCAATGTGCATCCTTCGCAAACACAAATTTCTGTAGTGGAGTTTTGAATGTGAAAGTTACTGCTGAGCCTTTATCTTCTGCTTCTTTTGCTAGAAAAAATTACATGAGATGAGCAAAAGCAGGAGGAAAAAAATTAAAACCTTGCTGCAAGGGAAGAGGGAACTTGAAGAACTTGAAAGCTGGGAAACGAAAAAACAATGTTTGGAAGGAGAAGTGTTTGACCTAATCAAATCAGCAGATGGACTGTCGGAGAAAGCAGAAACAACGAGATATGTTGTACGCTGCTGTAAGTTAAACAGTTTTAGAAAAACAGCTAAAGAGAAAACTAACGAAATTGAATTGTAAAATTAATGAAAAAGTTAACAGACTCAACCATAGGGAGATAGGGTTGTGGGTTTAAGTCCAGGATTCGTTAAACTCACAATTTTCTATCAGGCTAATTGTGGCAGGTTTTTGTGCATTTTCCTTTAATGCTTATTGCAATTCGAATTAGCTTTGCATGAAGACATTTACACCCCCCTCCCCATATTGATGACCATGTTCTTGATCAAAAATTTAAAATTTCCAGTTAGTGCATTAATTGGTACATGAGGCAGAGTATAGGGGCCAAGACTCGTGAAGGAAATCCAGAAGTGGGGGGGGCGCCCAAGACTCGTTAAGCCGTATTTATATCGGCTTTTTTTCTTGTGTCTCCCGCCAAGTCACAATTCATGGTGTTGGTCCACTACACTGTATTCGATTGTTTATAATTGTTCATCTTGGAGAAATAAATATTGATTGATTGATAATTTTGTAAATTTCTGACTGTTTTATCAGAAAATGTCGAGGTAATTTGGAAAAAAAATGAATACAGTATTTTTTATCAATATGTCAAATTGTTTTTTCTATGTCTGCTTTATTAAAATTTATATCTTGTTATATTAGGAAATTCAAATTACCCCCCTCCCATATTATATATTCGTCGCTCGTGAGTGCTTTAAGGTGCTTAATTTTAAATTTGAAAAAAAAAGAGTATGAACCCTGTTTAAGCTGTTCAAATAGAGATGAAAATCAGCAACTGAAGACCTTGGTAGGATAACAAATGTACCTTTGATGTATTCCACACCTTGACAGAGTAAATGCACCTATCTAAAGCACTGTTAACAGTTTTGGGAAAGATTTTGTGTGAAGAAAAATTTGATTCTACAAGATAAAAAGGCGAAATTGAATTTTGGTGCTACAATAATTTTATTTTTCATCGCAGTTCGGCGCTATAAAAATTTCACGTTTCTTGACAATCCAGCATTATAAAAATTTAGCGTTTATTCACAGTCTGGCAAAATTTTTCAAAAATCGTAAGTTCGGTGCAGGTATTCGCAGCAATGTCTTTTCGGTGCAATTGGCACAGCTCTTCCATCCCTGTATATGCCAAAAACATAAAAGCATTATGACCTGTAATACCCTCAAATGGATATATATGCAGGGTGTCCCAAATGCCTGGCAACCCTGAAATACCTTGAGAAATACACTTCGGATCGAAAAATTAAAAAATACATTTTCAATACTTTAAAAAAAACCTTTCCAATGATGCCAAATTTGACCCCCTCCCTGCCTCCCCATTGGTAACTTTGAAATCTTAAATGGGAAGCCCCATGTTTTTTCAGATTTGATTCTACAGAAAATACATAACTTTGACCTGAGATTTTTAATTTTTACACTCAAATATGGCGCTATAATCGATAAAAATGGAAGAGTATAAACGTTTGAAAATGGGAATATCTTGAGAAATACACTTCGGATCGAAAAATAAAAGAATACGTGCTCAATATTTTTAAAAAGCTATCCAATGATGCCAAGATTTTAGGAAAATTTTACGTAATTTTCATCCTAAATATTGCTTTTTACTTCCTGATAGATGGGGGTTGGTTTTGGCATCATTGGAAAACATTTTTAAAAATATTGAACATGTATTTTTTTATTTTTCGATCCAGAGTGTATTTCTCAAGGTTTTTCCCTTCCATTTTTATTGATTCTATCGCCATTTGTGAGATTAAAAATTGTAGGTCAAAGTCATGTATTTTTCTCTGCTGAATCCAAATCTGCAATGGAAAATATCAAAGTTTCCTCTCCCCCACTCCCGGAAGTGGGGGCGGTTCAATTTTGGCATCGTTGAATAGCTTTCTTAAGAATATTGAACATCTATTTTTATTTTATTTTTTTTCAATCTGAAGTATATTTCTCAAGGTATTTCGGGTTTGCCGTACTTTTGCGACACCCTTTATGTGTGTGTGTGTATGTAAATAAACTTAGGCAAAATTAAAATATATAGATTTATACTTAACACTGATTGAACAAATAGCAATTAAAAATGGGAGGTAAAGATAAAATAATACCTGAAAGGTTATAGTTTTAAAAAAAATTTTGATTAATATTGAAATGTTTTTAGTAAAAGTAGAACAATCTCAATTGTTGTAAGTGGCCTAAGAGCAAACTTGCAAGAAATTAAAGAGAGCTATGCAAAGTAATTTTAGTGTAGAAGTAAAAAGTGAGAGTTATAAAAACAGCAATAAAACTTAACCAATACAGGGTTTGTACAGTCCTTAGCTTCTTAGAAAACTGTTTGGTCCTTAAGTCCTTATTTTCACCCAAAGTCTGCAAAAAGTCCTTAATTTTGTTCTTCTATTCCTTTATGTTTCTCTAAAGTATGTTTTAGTTTCAATATTTATTACTGCCATCTTTCTCACAGTATGAATCAACGTAAGGAACAAGCATAAAATCAGTACCATGTGGGTTGCAATATGTCTTTTGCAAACAATGGCAACACATACATAGAGAGCTCCCCACTAGAAACTTTCTGAAGCATTTCTTTAAAACAAGAATAACCAGTGCATCTCACATCTCCCCCAAACCCAGATTTAAAGTATGAAGCACCTTAGGCACCATTTCCTTTTTGCAGCACCTGCCACACTGTGCATTTCATAATTTGATATCCCCTATGAGGAGTTTATACTGTGTTTATCCCAGTCATTTTTAGAAGGACGGATGGTCCTACCTAGCCTTCAAAATTAAGCTAGTCTCCCAAAAAGTATTTTGTGTCGGAAAATCGAAAAGGAAGAAGAGCAGGGGTGCAGGCATTTATGATTACCTTCTATGCATTATTACAAAATACGGATATTTTATAAATGAATTTATTTTATTTGATGACGAAATTATTTTGTTTTTGCTGTTTGTGGTAGCCAGCTGTATTTTACTGAATTTTTCATAATTTTAAGTTAAAGCAAAATGGGGGGCGGGGGGGTTGCTTTCTTGAGGATGGTGGCTTTACGAAATTCTACAGTAGACTACAATTGGAAAAGAGAAAAAAAGTCACCTATTAAATTTTTGCACCCCTAAAATTTTGGTGCTCATTTTTAAAAAATCTGGGTCTTCTTTCTCCCTGTCCTAGCATGGATGACGCAGATGTCCCATTCAGTTCAAGGCCATAACTAGCAGGGGTCAGAGCAGGTCACTAAAAGTTACCTTTTTTCAGTGAAGTCACTAACATTACTATTTTTATAAAAATGTCACTTGAAGTTACTATTTTCGGTAAAAAGTGACTAATTCAGATTTTTTCTTCGTTCATGGTAGTTGTATACGAATTTTATTAACGAAAGTCAATTTCGAATTTCCGTGGCCGAGAATCCGTAACAGTGAGGAGAAAATACCATATTTTTTAAGTGGACACTTAATAAAAAAAATAATGTACAAGTTCATTTTGGTTAAGTAAATTTCAAATAACCGGGGTTCGTTATAAGCGATTTCCACTGTATGAGCGTTTTTGACAAAAGATATTGAACGTGTCTGCACCTAAAAAAAAATAATTAAAAATAATTGCATAGGAGGTTATTACGGTTAAGCGAAGTTTAGATGACCAGGATTCTATTATTAAAAAATTTTGTTTATTATTTACATTTTTGTAGTCTATTCACTATCTGCAAGGGGCGAAATGTCCACAGGGCAAGATGCTGGGGGCCGCTTTTCTGGATCCCTTTTATTTGGCATTTTTTTTTCTAAGGGTATAATATCTATTTCTTGAAATCTTTGGAAAGCCTTTGTCATTCGGTTCGCTTGGAGTTACTAAGGGTTATCGATGTTGCTATCTGGAGAATCCTATTTATTCAAACTTATTAGTGGTTTGGACATTGACAATGGCATAGGAAAGGGGTGGGGGGCTCAAGTCCCCCATTGGTTATTAAAATACATTATTTTCTCACATTTCGTAACCTAATCTTCTTTAACCCCTTCCTTCTCGCTCCCGTCAAAATGATGGGGTGAGGTTTCACCCTCTATTTCTCATGCCTGTGATAGTTCCGGGCTGTAGTGTTCAAAAGTAACGCACTAAAAAGATAAAAACAATCTATTTCTTATACCCGGAAAATATACTTTTATTTTAGATTTCAAGCTAAAAAGAATTCCAAAAATTAAAAATGAATACATATATTTTTCGTACACTTACTTTTATACAATTTTCTTGAACAAAGAAGTAGGCACTTTTTTTACTGTTTTCTTGAAAATTATGCGATCATTAAGGGGTTAAAGCCACTTGAGTCCTCCTCCCCTGATTTTTCAATTGCTATGCTACTGGACGTGGATATGCATAACTGATTTGCATTTGTTACATTTCAATTGAATAGAAGGCATGTATATTTTTGTATCATGTTGAAAACTTTTTGAAGTTACTTAATCCTGAATAGGTTTTATTCTAACCAACTATTGTAAGGCAATAGTGGATCCATGAAGTGATTGTCCCCCTCCCCCACTTTGAGCTGGGATTATATTATGGAAAATGAAATTAAAAGTACCGGACATCTGGCTAAACATAGGAATCGGAAACAAATTGCCCCTTCCTCTTGAAAGATTTCTAGATCCACCCTTGTTATAGGGCTTCCAGCTTGTTCATTTTTATGTAGAAATCCATATTAGCAAAGTTCTTTTATCATTTGGTTGTTGTTGTTTTTTCTGTTTTTTGTTTTCTTTTTTGCTGAATTGACGCTGAATCGGAAATTGAGTGGTTAAACGTAAATGATCGGTAATATTCAGATGTTTACAAAAGTATTTCTGGAAGCAATGAATCGCAGGGCCAAATAGAAAACCTTAAAGGCTATCTCTTTGACATTTTTTTAAGTGTATTTGATGTTAATTTCAAAGGAGTTAATACAGAATACGCGTTGGTCTTCAAATTTTTTCAGCGTTGCCAAAATTAACCCCAACAGCCATCCGCCATGATGGAATCTTGTTTACCAGACCTTTTTGTCACCCTGTAGTTTTCCTGAATCACTACATGTTTTGAGGGGGCGGGGAGGCATTCCGCATACTAAAAATATGCAGATAATCCTGGCACTTCAATCTCTTGAATTCTTAAACCTTGTAATAGTTAAAAGAAAATTTGGTTATTCAGTGCCAGCTGTATTGGTCAGACGATATAACGTCAGAATAAAAACGAAACTACTTTCAGATGGGTTTGTAGAGAAATACCCCCTCCCCCACCTTCGTTCGCACACTGCATATTCTGCAATAGTGTGCAAAAAAAAAGGAAAAAAAATCATGCTGGTCCTTTGCCCTCCCCGTCCTAGTCCCCAAAATCCAGAATTTCAAAACCTCTACTTTTTGATTCTGTGTTCTTGTTTTTCTAGATTTTTTTCGAAGCCAATACTTCTAGATGTACTAAATGTATCTACTCAAAACCCATACTTCAAAGTTTATAAACTCTGTGATAAAAAAACAAACAGAAACGTCTTTATGTGATATGTTCACACTCTCCCATAATCAGCAGTTTTTTCTAGCTGTAGATATGGCTACGATATATTTTATTGACGCGTAAAAGTTATGCAATTATTTTGAAATTTTCGTTTCCTTGTTCGTGAAAAAGAGAAATATTCATCCTTTACAATCACGGCTGTTTCTTTTAAACTTATCTGGTGATATGTTTACCTTAGAATTTGAAATCCGGCCAGAAGTCCACATTCAATCCGTTTGCATCCTTTTCGTGAATAATTGTTTTTTCATTGTCTGTATTTCGTTGTAATGGCCAATATACCAATGAAGAGATTTGCTAGTTATTTCTTATTACTACAATGATTTCGCAGAGATAAGCCGCAGTTGATGTTTAAATTGTTTTAATTGTGATTTTTTTAGAAAGGAGGGGGGAGCAGTGGCGTATTATTTAAAAAATTATGTGGAGGGGATTAAGCAGCTTTAAAGATCATGTGATGCAGCATTAGAGATAATGTGTTTTGATATCCATTGTGGGGGTCAAGCCCCCCTTTCCTATGCCACTGGGTGGAGAGTGATAAAATTCATAAATTTTAAACAAATTGATAAATTAAAATTGAAAGTTTTTAATATTTCAACTATTATTTTATAAAATATTGATGAATAACTGATCTAATTTTTGGGTTCTATTGGGTATAACATGGCACCCTGCATGAATTTATTGATGCGCATTTCTGAAAGTTAAAAGTATGATATGTGACTTTTATAATAGAAATAAAAAGTTTTTAGTTCTTATTTGTTATTTCGCACTCTATTACGAAAAACTGAAATTTACATATTGAAAGAGCAGTTGGGTAAACAAAAAATTATTCAGATATTTCTAAATTATCTACTTACATATCAAGAGATTCCATTGGTTTGTTATTTATGAATTTAATATGAACTACGAATGTCTTTTGAAGTAAATTTTTATGCGAATACTTTTCAAATGTTTGTTTCCGAACATCCTATTTTGTTTGTAAATTATTGAACATGCTTAATTCACTGTTGGAAGCCCTGCTATTGCTAATAATAAGTTGTGAATAATAGTGTAAACACATATGTCATTTCAAATTTCATTTAGTAACCGGATGCTGACTTCTATCTTTCCGCTGATTGTGTTTAAAACTTTCATATTTTAATAAAATATTTTTTAATGAAGTTAAAAATCACAGGGTGTTATTTGAACCTCGCACGTCTTCCATTTTCAAAATTGTCTGGCACATTAATAATTAAACCTTAATAAATAAATTAGATAATAAAATTAATGAATAAATAAAAGAGGGAAATAGAACTTCGGGAAAGGTTTCAAACCTTGAAAGAGACATTAAAAAAATTCAGCCTTATCTCTAAATTTGTTAAAAAATAGGAAGAGGGCGAAATTGCACTTAGAGAACTTTTGCACAAAATTCTAAACATTTATAATTTTTCAGTTGAGGCTTTTGAGCTAACATGTTTTGTAGCTTTTCATTAAAACATTTTTATTAATTTTATGTAAATTATAACTCTGTCTCTTATTTAAGTGTCCATACTAGGTAAAGTGAGTAAAGGATTCCTCAAAAGATATTTCTATTTTCTAGTTTAAGTTGGCGCATGTAGTCACTTTTTTTTTGCTAAAATGGTCACTATTTTTTGCAAAATTGGTCACTACATCAACTATTTTTGAGAAAAAAATGACTCTGACCCCTGGTAGCTAGGCGTTTTTTTTTTTCTAGGGGTTTAGAATTCTTTAATGTTTCGATGTATTTTATTAATATATTTAATAATACTATCTAAGAAGACTAAAAATTTGACGTTAATGAACAACTTTCTTAGCAAATTTTGCATTGAGTCACAAGTGAATAGGCCCTTTGATGATGCAGTGGTAGCGCAATCACCTAGCTCACCGTTATCCCGGGTTTGACTCCCAATTGTAACCTCCTCCCCACACACCCCTCCACAAAAAAAACCCAAAAAAATTGCAAACAAAAATGGGTTAGTGATCGATATGGTGGTCTTCTGGAGAACAAAGCAGCTCTCTCGAAAAGGAGGAGGAAATAAAAAAAAATGATAGCTTGTCCTAGCAGCTTTTTTTTTTAATCAGCCTATTTCCTGAAATTTCAGAACTGAGGTCACACGGTTTGTGGCAGCAATTTGTTTTTCTAATTGAGAGAGATTCAATTTGGTGACAGTGCAGCCTCTAATGGCATTTTTTGTAACTTTTTGTTTTTATATGACGGTGTCATATTTTTGAACAACTGTGGTATCTCAACGAGGGGAACGAAAAAATAGTACACATAGCTGCTTTACAGAATTTCGCCAAATTTTTTTAAAAACCAGTTCATCTCAAATTCTACAGCTGGAATTGTGTTGTCTGCAATGTTCAATTCTGTTGATTGAATGAAATTTAATTATATTATTATATATTGAATTAAAATTTATTAAAACACTGAAACCCTAATTATCGATCTTATTTAATTTATGTTACCTTGTTTAAAGCCAACTTCTTGATCACTTTCAGGGAATTGCTTTTGATTCTTGACTCTTGTTTCATGATTATTGATTCGGAGATTATGTTTAACAATACAATACATCCTGACTTCTATTTTATTCTTAAAATGACCCTGTGTTTACACAGTATGGTAACGTGTTCGCCTAATGTGCCATTAACCCAGGTTTGACTCCCAATAGTGCAAAGAGCACATGCTCAGTTATCTTATAAAAATTGCACTGCTCACTGTAGTCCAGGGTTTGGTTCCCTAAGCCTTAAGAGGTTTGGATTCCTTAGAAAATTGTAGGTTCCGACGCAGTATGACCATTGTAGTCTTTGAAGCATAAAGCCACAAACAAACAGAATATTCCTAAAATAGTATGAAGTCAGTTGTATAGGTTATCTTTAATTTATTGGGTTTACGTTTGCTAATAGGTCCTTAATTTTTTTCTTTTTCTGGTCCTTAAAAGTCCTTAAATTTCATGTAAAGAAATGTGTACGAACCCTGTAATAAATAAGCGAATGGTAAATTTGATGGAGCTTTATTGTAATTGCATTTTGATATGAATGCATAAATGTCTTTAGATTTAAGGTTGGCATTACTACAGATTCTGTTGATTTGAGAACATTGTGAACAAATTATGTTTCAGTGGACTTTTTTGGAAATATTGGAGACCCACTTTGTGAGGAAAATCACTTTAAAATTTAAGTCTTGATTTTTATCGTAGTCAATATCAGTATGAGTTGTCCTTGATGCTGATCTTTAAATCTAAGAAAACTCCACTCTTGTTGCCAGGGTTGGTCTTAATTATTTTTAGGTTTTGGAGGGTAGATGTCTGGATTCTTAGATCCATTGAGTGTAATAAAGTCATCAATGTATCTGAATGTAACTTGTTAAAAGTACGCTTTTCCATGGTGATGTAGGCAAGGACTTTGAAGCTCCTTTTTTTCCTATTATTTTACCACCCCTCTTATTTTTCTGCTTGCTCATTCCTTTTTTTCCTCCATGATCCTTTCCCCAACTATGAACACTTTTGCTTCCTAAAAATGTTCCCTTCCACGTGCATTATCGTTCAAGGTCATGTTCTTTGTGTATTCTTTGTTTTTGAAACAACGTTATGGGGATAAAGAAGGATGGACAAAGCCTTATTTATTGGTATAACCCTCAAGTGAATTGTTGGCGTTTGGATCCCCCCACCCTCTAAATTTTCCTTTCCTCCCTTTTTTTTATAAACAGCCATCGCTGGGACACTGAACTGTGTTAATTTGCAAATTTGAAGGAAAGACCAGTTTCTACACAGGATGTTTTCTGGCACCACGCATATGCCAGTCAAATGACGAAAGCATGGTTCCCACAAAGTCCTTTTTTTTATGCAAAAGTCTATATTTTTGTCTTAAGTCTGTCGGGTTTTTTTTAATCATTTGGTCCCTATTTTCCATTTTTTCCTTGTGTAACGAATGCTTAATCGGAAAAAAAAAATATTTAATGTAAATATCTTGCATTAATCAGACATTTACGAAAGCATTTTTAGAAGTAAATGGTCCTGTATGTGTTTGTACAAAGTGTTACGGGAAGCTTGATTACAACAAGTTTCTCAGTACTTTTGCCAACCTTTATTTATTACATTTAAAATTTATGTAATTTAGAAAACTCTTAAAAATAATATCAGTTGAGGAAAATTTTCAAACATTAATTCCTATTCAAATAACTTTCTCTAGAATCTTAATAAATTTAAAAATTACCCTGAACAAGAACCATTAGAATTATGTCAAAAAGTTGAAAATGCATTAAACAACGGAACTTTAAATAAAAGAAACATGATTGCTTTGAAACTTGTAAAAGAGTTACAATTTTTACAAAATTGTGATGAAAACATTAGTATGTTTCCAATAGAAGCTTTAAATTATATAATGATCAAAAACCTAGCGCATTCATTTCCAAACACAAATATGATTATTTCTATTTTTTTAACGATGCCGGTTTCTGTTGTTATGGCAGAACGTTCTTTTTCGAAACTGAAAAAAATAAAAAATCAAGGTTGACTATGGGGCAAAATCGTTAGAGCAATCTTTCTATCATTTCAATAGAGTCGTGTTTGTTAAAAGAATTAGACACTGATAATTTAATTAAACAGTTTGCAAAGATTAAAGTATGTAAAGCTCGACTCATCTAATTAAAACGTGATGTTTAGGTTTGGTGTAAATTATTTTTGTTCTATGTGATATATGTTGTAAACAAACGTATATATATATGTTTGTCCTGTAGCAAATTTTGAAAGTAAATATAAATTAATGAAAACTTAGTTTTATTCTATTTTTGCTAGTAAATAATAAATATTTAATCATACCCATAGTTTGTGATCGTAATAAAAATTTTGGACGTCAAAATAAAATTTGCACTAAGGCTCCAAAAGTAGTCGGCACGGATTTGGGGGGCAAGGTTTTCCCTCTTTAGGAATTTGTAATTTATTTTCGAAACTGCACTTAGAAAAAGGTCTAATTAACAAATCATTAACACTATTCACCATAATAAGACAAATATGACAAATATTTACAACGTTACAAACATTTAAAAATATATTTGCATGCTACATTAAGTTGCCTTTAAAATAAAGTGATGAGTGTAATCTGTGCTGTGGTATGACAGCACAACTATCCTGCTATAAAGAAACAATAGAAAGAGTTTTTCGCTATGCGTATGTCAGAGAAACGACGTTACTTAAACGGGGGTGGGTCAAATGTGGGTGCTGAAGGCATAATTCACCATTGTGGTTACTGTATTCAAGGCAGATCACCATTTTGACATAGTTTTGCTTCTCTTCTGGCACTTTGACAGAAGTATTAAGTATGCGTTTTATGTATTACAATAAAAATAAATGTATTTTGTTTACATTCATAAAATTTATGAAATTTTTACTTTGAAAAATTATGTATTTTTATTTTATATTTCTTTAATAATGGTGAATTAAAATTGTTGTGATTTGACATTATTCTTATTTTAGACTTTTGTTAACTATACTGTATTTTCATTTCTGGTACTTGCCAACGTTTGGAGTTGACGAGCAAGGCCATCATGGCCATTCACGTTATGTTGTCACTGCTGTGTAACCGCTTATAATTAAATTCTTATAATCCTTATATGACGTTTTTCTGTTCTAATAATTACAATTCATATGTGGACAAGAAGTTAACATATGGCGACAAGCAGATGGGATTCAGTCACGTTTGAAAATTGATTTTCGTTCAAACAAGTTTCGAGAACTTTCGATTCTCATAATGCGGAGTCCGAAATGGCTACTGCTGGACTGTTACCAGAATTTGGCAGTTTGAATGCATCGTCATAGGATACTTACGCTAAACAGTTGAAGTTTTTCCTTTAAGCATTGTGACATACAAAGCAAAGAAAAGGATAACTTTAATAGCAGTGGGTGGAATAAAAACACTGAGCATTTTACGCTCATTAATATCACCGCAAAATTTATCTGACAAATCATATGATGAGTTTCTATGTGTATTAAAAAAACATTTTAGTCTGAAATCCTCAGAAATTTTTCGAAGGGTTCAATTCAACAAACGAGTTCAACATAATAATGAAACAGTAAATACTTATGTCACAGAATACGATGCTTAGCTGAACAGTGAAATTTTGGAAATTCATTGTCAGAACGTCTTCATGATCAGTTAATAGTGTGTCTATGCGATGAAGCAGTACAACGCAGACTCTTGGCAGAATCGGAATGAAATTTAAAGTATGCTACAGCTAGAGTGCCTGCAGCTGAAACTGCTATGGAACAAGCTAAAAAAATACAATCGTTGAGCCAAAGTCGGGAACACCCTTCAAACGATGCTGTTGATAAAATTCAACATGCAAAGCCTTCTCACTATCGTAAACATAATGGGGGGTAGGGGGTAATATTATACCAAACCAAGCTAAAAACAGGATGTGTTATAGTTGCGGAGGACAGCATGACCGCTAACAATGCAAATTCAAGGATGCTGCTGTGTGTCGATTCTGTAATCTGTCAGGACACATTGAAAGAATTGGTCGTGCAAAAATATCACATGGTAATAATTACAATGCTATAAAACCGAAACTTAAACCAATGCAAAATGTTAAGTTGACAAATGAAGAGATAAGTACAGATTACCTTCTAAATTCAGTTGATTGTATTAGCGAGAAAAGTAAACGAATTGCATCAGTGTATATCGATAATTCAAAGTGTGGTGTGGAAATCGATTCAGGGTTCTTCTATTCTATAATTACTATGTATACTTTCAAAAAGCTATGGTCTTCCTGCAAGCCAATTATTCCTCCAACGTCCATAACACTGTCAGATTTTCAAAAAAATACTATTCCATTAAAAGGAATGTGTATAGTATAAGCCGCCAGAGGCCAGCATAAGGTGCAATTACGACTCCTTATAAACGAAGGAATTGTTGGAGCATATTGGGTTTTGAATGGTTTCGCCCATTGGGAATTCGATTAATTGGAGTAAATTCGATTTCTGCTAATACAATAAAGAGTGTTTTGTGGACTATAAAGAAGTGTTCGATGAAAAGTTAGGGGCGTACACAAGTCCTTCTATTTTACTTCCAATTGATTTAAACATTCCTCCCATTTGACTAAAGGCCAGAATAGTTTCGTTATCAAAAGCTGTATCTATTTTTGGTGTCATTGCTAAGCTCTTAGCTTCAGGTGTTATTGAACCAAATCCAAACCCGAAATGGGCAACTCCAATTGTTCCAATCATAAAACCATCAAATGAAGTTCGATTATGTGGTGATTATAATGTGACTTAAAATAAAGCAATGAGTGTTCACTCTTATCCTATTCCCTCAATTAATCAATTACCTTCAAACCTTAAAGGTGGGTGTTATTACGCAAGAGTAGACCTTGCGCAAGCTTACCTTCAATTAAAAGTAGATGAGCACTCTGCTGAAGCTTAGACTATTATCACACATCATGGGGCTTTCAAGGTTAACAGGCTTCAATACGGGATAAATGTAGCTCCAGGATTATTCCAAAATCTAGTTCATGATTTATTTTCAGATCTAATTAATGTTGTACCATATTTAGATGATATTTTAGTTCGAGCTAAAACATTATCTGCTTGCTGTCAGACTGCGAGAAGTTTTTGAACGTTTAAAAAAGCAGGTTTACATATTAAAAAAAAAGCAATGTCTTTTTGGGGTTCAAGAAGTAGAATTTCTCATATACAGGGTAGATGTTTCTGGAATTCACCCAGCAAATTCAAAAGTGGAAACTATTAAAAAAGCTCCTGTTCCTCAAGACAAGCAACAATTACAGGTTTTTCTTGGACTTTTGAGTTTTTACAATAGTTTCTTGAAGGGTAAGGCCACCAATGCTAAGCCTTTGCATAGATTGTTAGATAAAAATGCCCCATGGAATTGGACAAAATGTCATAATATTGCATTTGATGCTGTTTAAAAAATTACTATCTTCTGAAAGTGTACTAATTCCATTTGATGAAAAACTACCAATTACTTTAACATGTGATGCATCTCCATAGAGAGTAGGATCTGTGCTGAGCCATATACTTCCAGATGGGCAAGAAGCACCGATTGCTTTTGCATCCAAAACACTAATAATGACTGAGAGGAATTATGCGCAGATTGACAAAGAAGTGTTAAGCATTATAAGTGGAGTAAAAAAGTTTCATCATTTCCTTTATGGTCATAAGTTCATGTTAGTTACAGACCATCAGCCACTTTTGGGATTGTTCAGTAAAACAAAACTAACTCCAGAAATATTATCACCTTGTATGTTAAAATGGACTATCATGTTAAATGCATATGGTTACAAACTAATTCACCGACCTGGGAGAAAGGCTCAAAATGCTGATGCATTGAGCAAATTACCAAGAAAAATTTCTGAAACGGATGTTCCTCCACCTTTGAAGGTTTTATTTACAGAAAATCTTGAAAATCCTCCATTGCATGCTAATGACATTGCGAGATTAACATTACGAGATCCAATTTTATCTTGTGTCCTAAATTGGGTTCCAAAGGGTTGTCCTGAAGAAAAACCATCAGACTTCCGAACATTTTATCTTAAAGGAAACGAACTTTCGGTTCACAAAAGCTGTTTGCTCTGGGGAAGTCGTGTTGTGATACCAGAGGCAGGGCAAAAGCTCTTAGATGAATTGCACCTGGCACATCCGGGAATCAAGCACATAAAAGCACTAGCCAGATCATATGTGTGGTGACCTCACATAGAAGTTGATATTGAACATTGTGTGAAGGGATGTGCCCCATGCCAAGAAGTGAGACATTCACCTCCTCATGCTCCTATACATCCATGGGAAACAACGTCGACACCATGGTCTCGATTACATGTTGACTACGCAAGTCCTTTTCAAGGACATAATTTCCTAATAATAGTTGATTCATTCTCTAAATGGCTAGAAGTGAAACTTATGTCTTCAACAACAGCCTCTGCTACAATTGATGCACTTCATGAAGTATTCGTGACTCATGAAATTTCATATGTCGTGGTATCAGATAATGGAACTCAATTTATTTCTGCAGAATACAAATCATTTCTAAAATCTAATACTGTCAGCCAAGTATTAATTACAATGTATCATCCCTCAGGAAATGATCAGGTAGAGCGTATGGTGCAAACGACAAAAGAGTCACTAAAGAAAATAATATCCGGAAGTTGGAGGAAACACCTTGCAGGATTTTTGTTACATCAACATATAACTCCTTCATCCACGACAGGATTCAGCCCTGCAGAATTGTTAATGGGAAGGAAGATTAAAACATGCTTAAACCAACTTCATCCTGATTTGGTCAACGATCATTAAACAAAACAAGAACTGCATGCAGAAAAACAATACGAACAACATCAGTACTGTTCTTACAATCCAAATGATCCAGTTTATATAGCGAACCATGGAAAATCACCTAAGTTGGTTCCGTCAACAGTTGTAAAGCCTTCAGGTCCAGTGTCCTATCAGGCTTTCACACCATCGGGCGAAATAGTCAGACCCTCCAGTTGAATCTACATGCCTTCCGACATCCATAAATGATCGGAGTATTAAGCGTTCTTTTCCTTCTAGTGCAAGAAAAGTACTGCCACCTCAAGACCTTCCTAGCTCAACAACACCTGTTAGGTGTAGAAGACAAATTATTCGTCCAAGATGATTTGAAGACATTGTGGCTTAGGGGGGATGGGGTGTTGTGATTTGACATTATTCTCATTTTAGATTTTGTTAACTATACTGTATTTTTATTTCTGATATTTGGCAACTTTTGGAGTTGACAAGAAAGGGCATCATGGCTTCTCATGTTATGTTGTCACTGCTGCGTAACCGTTTATAATTAAATTCTTATAATCGTCATATAGCGTTTTCCTGTTCTAATAATTGCAATTCATGTGTGGACAAGAAGTTAACAAAAATATTAATCTGGAATTATTTGGAAGGTTTGCTGTGCACAACTAGCACATACTGAGTGAGCACCCCTGATTAGGGTGGCCCTTATATATATCGCAAAAAAAAAAATTACGAAATCTGGTACGCATATTCCACTAAATTTATTCTATTTGACCCTAAACACCAGGGTGTCTTCCAAAATGGAAAACCTATAAAAATCAGGGAAATTTGAAATACAAAGGCCCAAGTCAGGGAAATTTTAAAGTCATTGTTATAATAAATAACTTATTAAAATAATTTTCCTGAACTGTGCTTTTCATACCACATTACCTACTGAAAATTTTGAAAAACTTGTACTTTTGACTAAACTTCTTCCAAAAGTTACCATTTTGCACCAAAACTAATATAATTTATATAAAATTATTAAGCCTATATATTTTTCAGAAGAAAATGTTTGCCAAATATATAACTAAAACTTGGAAAAAAAAGTGTTTTTAGCTAAATTATTTAATTTGTAAGGAATTTTGATTATACCAATCTCTTTTCCCTTATATTTAGTCATACATACTTTAAATGGAATAGAAGATGAAGCACCAGCTTTGCGAGTATATAATTAAATTCTTTTATAATGAACCCAAAAAGGGCCGAATAAAAATGTTGTTTTAAATATTTAATTAATGCAAGTTTTTAGTGTAAAGAAATGCATTTTTAATACAGCTTTTGAATTTGTAAATTCACTGTAATTGAGTTATAAATGACATTTGGGTTCGTGTTAGTGGATTTTATGGTCTTAGAAACTTATTTTTATTACGCAAATTTTAATGCGTTGTGTGTTGTTTACTGTAATTAGCGACTGGAAATCGATTAAGACTTGGTCTGGTAACCTGGAAAAGTCAGGAAAGTTTGAAACAGGATTTGGGTAGATACCATGTAAACACTCATTAGTGGAACATCAGCTCCCTAGGATAACGTTAACCCGTGCCGAATTAACGACAAATTTATATATGTCTTATTTCCACATATTATGGAGAAATTAGTACTGAGTTAATAAGATAAATTCTCAAATTTCGTGCAATTTTAGGAAGTCAAAACCAAAATATATTTAAATCATGAATTGATAAACATTTTACATTAAAGTAATTACAGTGGATATTTTTGCTTCTAAGTACCTTTTTTTTACAATCAGGGTACATCTGTGTTCTTGTTCCTCTTCTACTATAATCAAACCATGGAAGTCTTAAATCAACTTTATGTATCTTGAAGCTGTTTCACTAATTGTTTTAATCAGGGATTCAGTATTTTTGGTTTTCAAAAATGTGGCCTCAATTGCCCATGAAGATATTCGTTTTTGGGGGAAAACCATTATTAAGTTTGAGACGAGAGAATACGTTCTTACTCTCAATGGATATAAACTTGAACATGTTTTTATCTGAAATTAAAAATAAATTGATAATAACGTTGTAAATAGTAGTATTATGTAAATATTAACAACTTCTAATTTATTAAAAAAAACTCACCATACAATGAGCCTCTGAGTTCTTTAGTTGATGGAATGTTCTTTTCCCAAAACTCGAATAATTTTCTTTAAGTTCTTAACCGTTTTGGCTTTTGTTTCTTGATCAACCTCCTCGTCAAATAGTGACAAGACAGCTATTTCGCCAGTTAAATACCACAAGTTCTGACTAAACTTCTTTCAGGCTGCTTTTGAGATGATTTTGTCAACATTTTCATATGCCGTCATATGATTAAGGCCTTCATCGACTTTAGAAACATAGATCTTGGTAAGGAGCTTTGACTGCAGAAATACATTGCATCCATGGCTTAAGATATTATGTTACAATAAGCAAGCACATATCTTGCAGTGCTTCCTTGTCTTTCTTGATTAATTTGAACTGAGAGCTGAGTTGCAATATTTTAAGGAAGTAAATTGCTCTCACCATTCAACAAGCTTGGTATATGGCTCCTGGAGGCCTAATTTTCATTCCACATCAACATCACTGCCTAAAAATAAAATACAGAGCTCTATTAACTCTTAGTAGTCATCTCTTATGATATTTTCTTTAAGTTTAACTCCATAGAACTGTTTCAAAGCGTCAATTTCGGAATTATTAAAATGTACTTTTACGATTTCTTTGCAAGATTGAATCTGATTAGGATTAACTTTTTTCCTATTTTCTTCAAACTTTTAGAAAATTGGAATATCTGGACTTCCTGTAAATTAGTGAATTTTAGCTTCAAACAGACTTTTTAATACAACAAGCTCGTAGACATGATGGTGTCAGGCAAAAAGTAACAATTCCCTGTCTGATTTTTGTTCTAAAAGCACACTAAGATTTTATTGGAGTAGTATGTTTTAGGAAAAGGAGCTCATTTTGCACAAAATTTGGCTTAGTGACCTTAAAAAATTTCTTAGCCTTTATTTTCCTGCTCATGTGACAATTTAATTCCCATGTGCTATGGATGAAACATATACAGGGTTTACACACCCCTTAAAAACTCCTGTTTATTGACATTTCACCATGGACTTACAAAACATGCACCACTTCCCCATCCCAGAAGCCATAAAATTCTCTAAGGGATCTTTGAGCAAATGAGGGGTATGGAGGGGAAATTTTCCCTCAGATTTTGCCAGGGTATGCCATGCAGTTCAAGGTCAAAGCCACCCTCGATCTTGATTTTATGCGGATGGCGGTTTATGCATGTGCATACCTGCCAACTTATATGGATTTTGAGTGAATTGTAAGACTATACGGATAATTGATAAAATTGTATGTGGGTTTTTTTGTTTGTTTTTTTTGAAAAGACTTCACAGATTCGCCATGCAGGCATTTTTACGGTAGAAGGGAAGGGCATACCTGCTAACTCTCCCGTATTTTATGGGGGATTTCCATTTGGGCAATGATTTCGGATTTTCCATTTTTATGTATTTTTCTTCTTTTTTCTTTTTTTTTCAAATATAAATCCCTAAATTTTTGGCTGGCATCAGACAGAGGCAGAGTGGTCAGTATCAAAAATACATGTATTTGGAATACGTATTTCCATCGTCCAGCCTATTGGCATTGTAGTTTTTTTACTTCAACTGTGATATTATCTACACTTGTTTGCTCTTTCTCCCAAGTATTTGTTTTTTGATCCTTCATAGTTATGGCATCTCTCCATGCTTCTATAGGTTGTTTGCAAGTTTCATATTACTACTTTCATTAGATTTAATGTTTCTAATCCATAACGGAGGACTGATAATATACAACAGTTGAAGCCCTTTCTTTTTACGCACAAAGGCAATTTCCTCTTCAGGATAAAATTGTTTCTTCTGAATGCATTGCAACTTGGTTTACATCTGTGGAGTTTGTCCTTCATAATGTTGCCTTCCATTGAAATCAGTGGACCAAAGTAAATATATGAATCAGCAATCTCTAGCTCAGTGTTAATGACTTGTATTTTTGTTTTCTTTGTGGAATTGTTGAACATGATTTTATTCTTCTGTAGATTCATTTTGGGTTTATTTATTTATGATTTCTTTGTAGGGGCAAGGCCCCCATGGGAAGCCAGGGGAAAAGTAGATAATAACTACTTAATGAGCCCCAGGCTTCCCTTAAAATATAATTTATATCAGAAGATTCAATGAATTTCAAAATATAAACATTTTCAGGCAGCACATTTACACTAAATATCTTCAAACAACGATATAAATCAACGCCAATAAACGTTGATTTATATTGTTGTTTGATTTAATCTGCGTAGTGTTCGATTTATATAAATAAACTAAATATCTTATCAATAAAAAGCAAAAATTAAAATCTGGAGGAACAATCCAAAGTTAACAATATAAAAGAAAATAAATAGAATAGAAAACACAAATACCCAGACAGTTTCCCAAACCCATTTCGAATATTGAATAAATATGTCAATCATAAAAGGAATTATTAATTTTAAGTCAATAAAATGCCACACTAAAATATTACCACACAAATATAACTCTACAGTAATCAATGACTATACAAAACACCAAATACACAGAGACAGTTGCCTAAAACCATTTCGAACATTGCAACAAGTGAATCAATCACAAAATGAATTAATAATTTTATCTTTAAATTAATAAAGAATATTATGAAATTTAATATAGATCGAGTACAAATAGGTAAAAACCATAATACGGCAATGGGGGTGGTTTAAGGGCCGGGCGGCCGCCTGGCACCCCGTTTGGATGAGGGCACCAAACTGAAGTCGTTAACATTTTTTTTAACTAATCCAATAGTAGAAAATCTGTTTAAAAAAAAAAGTTTAGAGAAATTTTTAGTCATCTTTAGAGAAATTCTTTCAGAGACTTTTGGCCACTTTTATAGGGTATATGGCTCACTGTGTATCTGTGAAAATCTCCTGTTTTCACCACAGGGGGCGCCAAAAAGCAATGCATGCTAGGCCGTCCCAGTTCTAAATCAACCTTGAGCCACCCCTGTACAGCAATTATAAAATACAAGTATATAAAAACTACACAATCGGTTCCAAACACTCAGTTTTAGTATCTTAGTATTGGACGTTACATGTGCTATTAGTAGATACATCAGGTTTAAGCAGAGAACAGGTCAATAAATAAAGCTTAGATTAAAACTAAATGGCTGTGTTAGCCAAATACTATTGTCTAATACATCAAATAGGAAGCGCCTTACTGCAGTTCTAAATGCTTCATAGCTTCTAATGGTTGTCAGGTGTATAGTCAACTTATTCTAGATCCTAGGGACCCAAGAATTTATGTGATTGTACATGTAGTTGTTTCTGGTCTGAATTGGTGCGAATGTCAATCCTCTCCATAGAAAATATTGGGTGCTTCTCTCTTTCAGATTAATTAGTTCAGAATTCAAGTCCAAGACAATCCTTGTATACATTAAACAAGCAGTTCTATAATAAATTGGTCTATTGAAAGGCAGTGTACAGAACTGAGTCCACAGATTCCGCTCCCAAGTTCCAGATCGAAGGGCATGATTT
>QLNU02015360.1:316447312-316484178 GCA_006491805.2 Dysdera silvatica
CCCACAAATGCACCTTGTGTTGATTAAACACGCCATCTCACGTGAAATACGCTTTATCATTAAACAAGACATAAGATGGGAAATGAACATCTTGGGCATATTTTTAAAGATACCACTGTGTGAAATGAAAACGTTGAGAATGATCTGTGGAAAGCAGTAACTGTGCCCTTCGAAGATGATATGGGTGTAAGGGTTCAGCTTTCGGAACACGATGTACCGTAGTCCGAGACCGTCCTATGGCAGTGGCGACGGCACGTATGCTGGTACTCGGATTCCTGTCTATGGCATCCAACACATTTTGTTCCATGACGGACGTAGGAATCGCTTGTGACCTGCTCTTAGTTTGCCTGTTACGTCTTAAAGATCCATATTCGCACAAATTGAATTGCACAAGCGAAAATAAACGGTGGCCCGGTACATTCCTCTTTGGGAACCGTTCTCGATACAGCCGTTCAGCTGTTTGTGCATTACCATTAACCAATCCATACACTAAGTGTATGTCTGCCAGCTCCTTGTTCATATAACGTTGCATGCTCTTCTTACGACGACTACTGCTCTAATGAGGAAAGATCAGTTATTTCCCAGGAAACGCTGTCATGAACAGTGCCCCCTACTGACGTATGGTGATGTTTCCGCTCATGGGTTCCTATGCAATTATCAATCCTTTTGATGTTCTCTACCTTCCCTTAAAGTTTATACCTATATTTATGGAACACCCTGTATATTGATTTAATGGTCATTTTAAGCTGATGATCTCATTCTAAATAACCCCTATAGTCTTGAAATGTAAAATTCAAACTTTTCTAAACTTACCGATTAAAGAATTTAAGTATGTTTCAATCCCCTTTATTTTCATTTTATTATGCCATAGGTGCTTTTGATATTGTAAAACAAGTACAAATCCTGGTGTTTATGTTAAAGGAATTGTCAAATTATATTATTTGAAATTTTAAAATACATATGCAATTATACTTTTATTGGTTATATTTGATTTCAGCCTGGCGGTTCACCTTATCATACGGTTGGTATTCCTGCTGACAGCTCTTCTGAAAATTGGATATTGGGTAATTCATTTAATTTCACGATATGTTTTACCTAAACTTTTTTTATTACCATTTGTATATAGCTCAACATCTCTATAAATGAAACTAACTCATATGCAGTATAGTCTCTGTGTAACTAATTTTTCGTTGTGATGTACGTCATTTTCATTGATTTACATTGAAAATGATCTCTATATAAGGAAAAAATTATTTCTATGTAATAAATTTTTCCACTGAAATTTCAACAGCTTTTTTTTTTTTTTTTTTTTGTTAAACTGAACCTTCTAGAATCACACACATTCGAAATTTCATATCTGTTTGTTAACACTTCTTTCAATCTAGAAATTTTCACTCCTTCCCTTGCCCCCTCCTTACTATTATAATATGTTTAAAAAAGAGCTCTAAAGTGCATTGCACACAGTACCAGATCAAGATTTTATGGGCCTTAGGCACGGAGCATAAAGAATAGGCCCCTGAAAAGAATATGGCCCTTGTGATATTCAGTCAATAAATCATGAGCTTGCTTTGAAGTTCGTTAATCTGAAATATTCTGGTTTGTCAATAATGAAAATTTCTTGCACATTCACAAATGAGCAAGATTAAAATAACACTTAAGCTTGACACCAGATTCTTTTAAGGTCTTAGGCCTGCGCTACTTGACCTATACATAAAACTGGCACTGATTGCACATGTCCTCCTCCTGAATTGATGGAGATATAACACTCCCTACAAATCCTTAAAAAATAATACATTTTAAATATGCAAAAAGTAAACATTTAAAAGAATTAGCGTTTATAAAACCGTGAGGAAGATCTTGTGATCGCCGAATATCCTTCAGCTCGAAGAGATTTTGAAGATACTCTCATGTAGGCTTTCACGGCATCCTGCAGTATTTATACTATTTTCAGAACTTCACAGGATATTCTGCCCTGTTAATTCTATAAAACTTGACGTTTTGATGCAATCTGTATACATCATCATCATCAGAAGTAAAAATTTTTGAAATAAAAAACTAAAAACAACCGACCAGGGTCCCTCTGCGAACAGACTTTTCACTTGGTTGCTCGGTAATAAAATCGTTGGTCGAGAACAGCTTCATATATATACTGACTTGATGGGCCGTGAGACCTGGATAACCGGATTTTAATAGGTCAAGGTAAGTGTTACGTATTATCATTGGTCGATGTTGCTTGCCCTTTGTGCTCATCACCGATTGACTGAGGAAGAACCGAGTTTACATTGGCCATTGGAGAATTGAACCTCTGTCCGATTTTTAGTATGGAGAGCCATGCATCATGAAGGAAAATCGATTCCTCTCAATTACAGTTGTCTGGATGTTGTTTAATGGCAATAGCTTCTCTGTATAATTGAGGCCAATATGCCATTGTTTTTGCGATGACCTTTGTGTCACAGAACTGAATATCAGAATTGTTTTCAAAAGCATGCGATACCAGAGCCGATTTCACAGGCTGCTTTAAGCGAACGTACCATTGATGTTCAGTGACCCGGGTGGTCACTGATCTTCCTGTCTGTCCGATATAAACTTTTCCACACTCTCGGGGGATCTTATAGACCCCAGCAGTTTTGAGAAGGTCACATGGTTGTTTCGAGTTTGTCAAAATATCGCAAATTTTGTTTTGGGGTCGAAAGATCGGTTTTATCCCTTGTTTAGCCAAAATCCAGCCAATTCTGTCAGTGGTGCCCTGAACATATGGCAAAAACGCCACATTTCTAAAATTGATCTTTTGTGTTGCATTTGTCATAGGACTGGATGGAAATGCTGTGTGCTTTCCTAGGGCCTTGTCAAAACACCTTTTATTGAAACCATTTTCTTCAAAGGTCTGAGACAAGAAGGCCAGTTCGTCATTTAAGCTGTTTGCATCACAAATACTGAATGCCCGATGGATGAAGGTATTGATCACAGATTGTTTTTGTGATGGATAATGGTGAGATGATCCATTAAGATACTTATTAGTATGTGTAGATTTACGGAAAACCATCCTCGAAAAAACACCACCTTCCTTCTTAGTTATTAAAATATCAAGAAAGGGTAATCTGTTATCTGATTCAATCTCCATGGTAAATTTGTTATCATGAACGTTATTAAGATGGCAAAGAAAATTGTCTAGACCCTCCTTACTGTGTGACCAAATTGCAAATATGTCATCCACGTAACGAAGCCATACGCATGGTCTCAATATTGTGGATGCTAAGACCTTATTTTCCAAATTCTCCATAAAAAAATTTGCGATTACAGGACTAAGGGGGGAACCCATCACCATTCCATCTTTCTGCTCAAGCAAAGTGTCTTTATATACAAAGTAACTTGTCGTGAGTCAAAACTTGAATAATCGTGTCATGTTAAGTGGAAAAATGTTTTGCAATAATTCAATGGTGTCTCTAATGGGCACTTGTGTAAACAGTGATACCATGTCAAAAATGACCAATATATCGTCATCAGTCCAAGTCAACTAATTTAAATGTTCAATAAAATGACTCGAGTTCCTAACGTGGTGTGGAGAATTTCCTGTGAGTGGGTTCAATTTTCTGCGAAGAAACTTAGAGAGTTTGTAGGTAGGTGAGCCTATAGCGCTGATAATAGGTCTGAGTGGGATGCCAGGTTTATGGATCTTAGGGAGTCCATAAAATCTGGGAGGGGGGGGGGACTGACTCCTTAGCCGATGATGCCACAACAACATCAAGATCCATTAAACAGCCCCTAATTAATTTATTGGCCTTGGATTCTATGCTGGAAATAGGGTCTTTATTTTTGACTCTATATCTTTCCTCTGTTAGCAAAGAGTGGATTTTATCATAATCTGAACAGTTGAGTATGACCGTAGCATTGCTTTTATCTGCTGGCAGCACAAAAATCGAGTGATTGTTTTTTACAGTGCGGAGAGCCGCCAGTTCAGTTATATTCACATTGCATGGTGGTAATTTGGCCTTTTTTAAGGCCATTGCAATCTTCTGTCTTAGGTCACCCACCATATCTGTGGGGAGACGTCTTAAAGCAGTTTCGACTGCCACAATAATCACATCATGAAGGATGTGCTTTGGAGTTTTGGAAAAATTGGGTCTCTTTGCTAAGATGGGCTTGGCCTCGTGTGGCAATTGCTGATCTGATAGATTAACCATGCATCATTCTCCCATATTTGTCGACAAAGCCAGCCGACTATTTTTTGTTAAAGTTAAATGTATAAACTGCTATTTACATCGTCCTTGCCCATTCATGGACAGAAATTGATTGGTTAAACATCACCTGGTCATTTTGAAAAGTGCATTAGAGGGAGATAAAGATGAACATAATAATGGATTACAATAGTAGTGAAAGTGAAGAAACCTAAATACAAAAGAAAAACCCACAGAATGAAATGTTGCAATCTTTTGAAACCAAAAGGAAGGGTTTGCAAATATGAGAAAATGTTCTTGATTCCGTCATTGTATTTAGAATCAACTAATGCTTTATTGATAAGTGGTGTATGAAGTCACAAGAAAGAAAGACGTTTGAATTTGTGAATCATTTTTTTTATTATTATTGATACTGTTTTGTGTTTAGGAAGGCAATAAGTAGAAAATGTTGTCTATGCCTCATTTAATATTAGACTACAGTTCACTTGTGCATTTCTGTTATCATTATCTTAATTGGTACATAACATTATGGTCCAACTAGGTGCCAGAGAAGAATTGGCAACATGTTTAATCAGCTTCAACCAGTAAATAGATTTAACAATAATGTTCTGCAGACCTGCAAATTTCTTGCAGAGCAGGCAACATGAACCTTATTAAGAGACAACTTCAGTTGGCTTTAAATAAAATAATGGAATGGACACATAACAACGGATTTAATTTCTCAGTACAAAAAACTGTATGTATACATTTCTGTCACAAACGTAGTTTGCATTTAGATCCGGTGCTCCGAGTGTGAAATGATATTATCAAAGTGGGAAATGATATTATCAAAGTGGTTCAGAAGATAAAATTCCTTGGGGTTATCTTCGACTGCTCCTTAACTTTCCGTTTCCATATCAGACATCTGCGGGACAAGTGTTTTAAATCCCTTAATATCCCCAAGGTTCTGTCTCATTCGTCCTGGGGAGCTGATCAGTGTACATTGCTGAGATTATGTAAGGCATTAATCCATTCCCAATTAGATTACGGTTTTCCTATCTATGGTTCAGCATGCCAGTCGTTACTTAAACAACTTGACTCCATACTTCCTGAGGGTCTACAACTGGGTAATGGGTCCTTTCGGACTTTCCCAGTCACCAGTTTATATTCTGAAGCTGTAGAACCTCCATTAATTTTACGTTGCTAACGTTTGTCTCTCAAATTCTATTTCAAAATTCTATCATTCCAAAAACCATCCTGCATCGCCATCACTTCATCAACCTCGCTTTATTTCACTTTTCAATACTTGTCCCTCATGTACTCCAACCTTTGGCATGAGAATGGAAAGTGCTGCTAGTGAATTGGGCATTTCAAAAACCATGATTGCGGAATCTATGCCAAACATCATTCCTCCATGGTTTGATATTGGCACAGACATCTGTTTGAATCTATCCAAAAGACAATACCGCAGACATCGCCTGCTGGCAGGCATTCGCTGATCTGTCTAGTATGTACTAAGGCTATTCCTTCATCTTCACAGATAGATCAAAAGCGGATAAATATGTCGGTACGGCACTTGTCTGTGGAAATATACAGTCAACAACTGCCAAAATTCTTCGCAATTTTCACTGCAGAAATCCATGCCATTGGGGTGGCTGTACAACACATCTTGGATAATTTCTTATCTCCAACTGTCATCTGTACACACACAAACACAACCAAACAATTTTACCCTTCATGACATCTTGTGTGACTTTTAATCATGAAATCATTTTCAACTTTTTATCTGATATTAGTTTTTTAAATCTCATCTGATTTTGTTGCCTCATTTTTGCTCCATTGTACTTTTAGTCCATTTTTACCTTTGTATGTTGGATTTATTTTATTCTTAAAATTGTAATCACGATCTCACCTTATCTGGTGCAGAATGACCCTTGTTGTCCTTGGGCCATGAAAAACAACCAACCAATGTTCCACAGACAGTTTGTTTAAAAAAACTTGCCAATTCCGTTGCAACTGTGAAGATTTTCGAATAACACTTCTCATTTTGACAAACATTTGGATTATTTCTTCAGGTATAAAAAAGTTGTAAGTACATTACTTTCATTACAATTATTGAAATCATTTCAGAAGAATTAAAAGCCTTACTTTTAAAAAAATAGTCTTGAAAGGAAATATCACTAGACTAAGGAGTAAATTAGATGGATGCACTCATGATACAGGTTTGACACAGAGTTATTTTAAGGGAAAATAAACTTTTTAAATGAAGAAGTTTCAATTATTTTTCAAAGGATTTTTGCTAATATTGAAGAAAATCAAATTGAACAATTTTAGGAAGAGACGGAAGCTATTACAGACAGCATTGACGAAATGTCGCTGGTGATTAAATAACAAATTATCAAGCAGTAAACAAACGCGAGTCTGTCCCAGACAAAAAAGGAAACAAGCTCCAATTTAAAATCATCGAAACTGACACTACCAACGTTCACCGGATAAATAGAAAAATGGATGACATTCAATCTATTCACTGCTACTATACATAATAATTTTAATTTGTCAAATGCGCAGAAGGTACAGTATTTGGGATCGTCATGCAAGTGTGCCGCCTTAAAAATAATTCAATCCTTACCCGTTACGAATATGAATTGCTTGGGAATTGCTACAGGAGAGATTCTCAAATAACTGCAATCTAATAAATGCTTTAATCAAAAGTTTGATCAACGAACTGGGTATACCAAATACTTCACAAACAATACTACATTTGGTAGATGTGATGAGTGGATGTCAGTGGTCATTTACAGTTTTTGGACAAATGGATGAAGGCTTTTCTGATGTTTTGATTGTGTACATCAGTGTAGAGAAATTGAATAGGAGCACAGGAGTTTGGTAGAAGAGATTTCTTAGGAAAGACAAATTAGCTAAACTTGAGATGCTGTTATCCTTTTTGAAAACACACACAAGACTCGTACAAAACAACAAGGTTATACGTAAGAAATCTAAAAAGCTATTTCACTCCAGATGTACTTCTTTTCTCTCTGAGAATTGTTTTATAATAATAATTCTTTATCCAATATGCATCAAGTAAAAGATTCCAAAATTTTTACACGTGTAAAACTTGTGAAAAATTGCATCTTTGGGTACTTCACTTACAGAGGAGTGATAACAATCATATACGCAATATGGTCAGACAAAAAATAGGAGAATCAAATTCTCTGTCCATTTAAACAAAGATGTTTAGACCAAGTTTACAATCTAATGACTTGACAAAAAATCTTGACTCATGCAATACAAGTCTGAATGCCTGTAGCATGACTTAAGGAACATGTTCGTCTTCGCAAGTGCAAAACATACAGAGAGAGAAATAAACAAGTACTACTTTGTACTGCCCTAATCAAGGTTCAATAAATTCATTGGGGAGATTGGTAGATTGTCACTGTTTATTAGATATCGGATCACAGGCTAACTTTATAACTGAAATTGCCTGGCAAGATTATGTTTAAGGAGAAAGCCTGCAAAAGTTCACATATCGTGTTTAGGGTCATCTAATACAAACTAATGGGGAAGTGAAGTTACAATTTACACCCCATTTTTCAAGAGAGGTGTCATTTACCTAAACTGCATTTGTAATCAATAAAATTACAGGGAACCTTCCATACTATTCATTACCAATCAATGTTTCAAAAAATTACAATGATTTAATCCTTGCTGATCCATCCTTTTACAAATCAAGACCAATTAACATTTTATTTGGAATAAATACTTTTCTCTCCTTGATTAAAGGAGGAAAGGTAGAGGCAAACATCTACCTTTCGCTGTACCTTCCAAACTAGGTTGGATCATTTCTGGAACAATTTATATGAACCTTGAAGAGCAAACAATTGCCATCAGTAGCATTCAGTGCAACATGGATGAACTCATACAATGATTTTGGGAATTGGACTCAGTTCCAATCATTGATACCAGATCCAGTGCAAACATAGAATGTGAAGAACATTTCTGCAACACACATTATAGAGACAGAACTTCTGGTCGCTATGTTTTCAAACTCCCATTTAAAGAATCACCATCATACTGATTCAAAGGAACAAGCACTTCAACATTTCAAAAAATATAGACAAGGCTCTCCAAACAACCAGAAATTCAAAAACAATATATACCTTTCATGAGAGAATATTTTACCATGGGCCATATGGAAGTAATATCCAAAATGCAAACACAACTTCACATTTCACACTACCTACTTCACCATGCAGTCATTAAGGATTAGAGTACCATTACAAAACTTAGAATAGTATTCAACACTTCTACCAAAACATCTACAGGAAAAATCCTCAAACGATATCCTCATGACAGGATCTAGGATACAACAAGAGCTTTTTCCAATCCTTTTAAGATTTTGCACCTATCCCATTGTTGTCACTGCAGACATTAGGAAAATGTTTCGACAAATTGAGATAAACTATGAAGATAGATATTTCTGGCACATTGTAGAGAGAGAGAATCTTAAAGATCATATTGAAGAGTACAAACTGACAACCGTAACATATGGGACAGTTACCACACCTTTTTTGGCTACAAGAGCCCTGCAACAGCTTACATTAGATAAACTGAAGTTTCATTGACATCTCAGTCCACACTGAGTGATTTCTATGTCGATGACCTATTGATTGTAGCAAATAGTAGCAAAAATCAAAAAACTTGTGAGACAATTCATGTGCATAATGTATAAAGGGGGCTTTACTCTTTGCAAATAGTCTTCAAATAATGCAGAATTTTTGGAAGACATACTGGATTTTGTATTGCCTTAAAGATTAACATTATTATTGATGAAAATCAGAAAACAAAACATCTTACATTTCATTGTATCGCATGTTGTGCTGCATGAGACTATATTACAACTTTTAAATAAATAATTATACTACAATATATCAATAAACGATTAGTATACAAAAAGCCTGGCAGAAGTGATGATTATTTATGTGTTTATCAATCACCATGTCTTTTGTTACAGTGTCAGACATTTACTATGCTTGAGTGAAATTACTGACAATTTATTGTTCAAGGGGGTAACAATACTTTTAAATAAAATTATAGATGTAATAGTTTTTGTGTTCATAATTATTATACTTTGTTTTTGATCAGTAGGAGCTGCTTTAAAACGTAATCGCTCAAATAGTTGGTCTGACTCAATAGAAGAATATCGGTTCTTTGAAAGAGGCTTAGATGACCGAGATTCAGAACGTGAATCTTACGAGGCTGATAGCAGGTACGTTTAAACTAAACATAAATGATGTACTAATTTTCTGTACATATTTTTGTTGCCTTATTCATGTTTGTAAGACTTATCTGCTGCATTTTAGCCATTAATGTTGCAAAATTATATTAGACTATTAAACCCATAGATATAGAGTTATATGGACCTGACCTGCTCCCTATAATTTAAAATAAATTGCAATTTTACATATATTATAATGTATGAAAGTACATATGTTTTGCTTAGGCTTCTCCCTCCCACAAATAAGTTTGCAACTGCTCCATTGTTAATTAAACTACAAGTATTGTCAGAAACTTCAACTTATAAAACATGCAGCATTGAAATAAATTTTATTTTCAAACTTTGATGATTGAATCTGAAATTTTCATTAATTTAAAGAAAAGGTGTCAAAATGTGATATGCTGGTTTTATTTATTTATTTTTGTATTATTTATAAAACGTATGTATGTCGTCATTGAAAATTTGAAATCACTTATAAATCAGAAGAAAAAAAATATCTTTTCTTCTGTGTAAAATCGTGCAAAAGCAAAGGCTATCAAATCAGGTAAACTATGTAACTGAAAACAAAGTGCAGAGTGTTTCAAAGAATCGATTTTCATTTATTTGGTTTCTGTAGTTGGATGATGATTTTTTTTTCTGTGCATATGTATGAAAAGAATATTTTTTCAACTTACATGGTTTCATTTTTAGTTTTCCAGTTATTCCCTAGTTGCTCCTTGTCAATTAAAATGATATGCAATGACTTTGCAATTTTTCCATATATTCTTGCAGTGCAGCTTTGAAGTCTTTGTCAAAATTTTTAGAGTGCTTTTTGTAAAACCTTTGTCATTAATCCAATCAAGTTGTTTTAACTTTTGTGTGACTGTCGTTTTATACTGAAGAAAACAAAACTGAAGTCCAAGTGCGAAATTTGTCACATGTACTCGGGCAGTGGTGGCAAACTTTTTTTTATACAGGTGCCAAAAATTTACAAATAATATTCATGGTGTTGCTGATACGTTGTACGATAACGATAGAAAATTTATTGCAAGGTATTATTACCCTTCACAGGGATAACACATCCTCATCCTGGATTCGAACCAGTGTTCCCGTGTTGAGTGTACGGTGTCTTGACCTACTAGACACACGAGGACAAGAACAAACGCCTTTTTTTTTCCATATATTAGGATGTAAGATATTATTACCCTTCACAGGGATAACACAACTGTCAAATAATGGTCAACACACAAAGCCACCGGGGCGAGATTTTTGTGATTTTTTTCTTCTGAGAATTTATTATACAATAACTTTGCCACCCACGTATATGTAGCTCAAACTAGAGCTTTTTGTTTTTGGAGAAAACTCACAAAAAACTTGCCCTGTGTTGACCATTATTTGGCAATTGTGTTATCCCTGTGAAGGGTAATAATATCTTACATCCTTATATACGGAGAAAAAATACGTTTGTTCTTGTCCTCATTCGTCTCGTAGGTCAGGATACTGTGGGCTCAACGCGGGGACCCTGGTTCGACTCTAGGATGAGGATGGCGCCTCTTTTTCTCCAACTATAAATAAAAAGCTCTAGTTTGAGCTACATAAACGTGGGTGGCAAAAATTATTGTATAATAAATTCCCCCACGAAAACTCACAAAAATCTCGCCCCGGAGGCTTTCTTGTGTTGACCATATTTGGCAATTGTGTTATCCCTGCGGAGGGTAATAATATCTTACAATTTAATATACGGAGGAAAGAGCGTTTGTTCTTGTTCTCATTCGTCTAGTAGGTCAAGACACTCCAGGCTAAACGGAGGGACCCTGGTTCGAATCCAGGATGGGGAAAGCGTCTCTTTTTCTCCAAAACAAATAAGCTCTAGTTTGAGCTAATTAATACGTGGGTGGCAAAAATTATTGTATACGAAAATGTATTATTGCAAAATTTTATTGAAAAAAAACTTAAAAATTAACATTAAATTTATAACAATGAACTCATAACATGACATACACATTATCATACAAATTGTTGTGTTTTTTGCTGTTATACAGTCGATGCCAATTGCTTTGTGTCTTGTTCATATTTCGTTGCTTTCAGTATTACAGAGGCTGAGATACATTTATCAGTCATTCTCTTTCTTAATCCTTGTGCCAAAAATACAACTGGCCAACTCTTTCTTAAACTATCTTTCATAAAATTTATTTTGGAAAACAATAGCTCACGAGCATATTAATAAATATAAAGGCACCGCATAATCCAATTGAAGGAACCTTTGCACAAAATATATTGGTGTAATTAATAAGTCCTTAAACATTAATTTAAAAAATAAAAATTGTTAATAGGTATTTTGAAGACATGCAGGTGATCGTTATCAAAGTATGGTCACTTTTGTTTACAACCGCAAGGTTGCTGCTGGTGACTAAAATGCCATTATTTTAAACTATATTTGACCTTAGGCAACCATGGCAACTTCTTTTCATTGAAAACAGACTAAAAGCTACTATTTTCATCAAAATAGTGACATTTTCTCGTTCTGGTGAGTATTTTTCCCTTTCTTATTTATTTTCATTTTTTCACCAAGGTTTGCGAACCGATGGTGGATCCAGAAACCCTTCAAAGTGGGGGGGGTGGTAATTTGCCTCTAATTCCCACTTCTAACCAAGTATCCTGTACTGTTCATCTCATTTTCCATGATACAATCCCGGCTTGGGGCCCCCTTAGATCTACCAGTGATGCAAATATTTAATTGTTTTCACAAAATTTAATTATTTGACAAAAATAATCATAAAATATTCCGTTTGACAAATGGCATGTTTAAACAATGGAAAGGAAAAGAAAATGTGGAGAATTCCACATGAGTGATATCTTTGAGGATCTTTTTTTATATGCTGACATGTGTGCAGTACAGATATTTCCGAACTTCTTTCAAATTTTGGATGCATGTTCCATGCTCTGTAATAAATTTTGTTTCAAAAGGGCCAAATATTCGGGGACGTATTGCTAATATAAGGCCCGTAATCATGGTCCCTACACTATTTCTCATCCACACAGATTGTAGAGCTTTATCATAAACCATGATTTATTTATATTTTCAGAAATAAAAAGAATGCTTAAGAGCGATCTAATCAATGCATCTTCCCTTGATATTTATAGTGTGTTTTTGTTTCATTTTTTATTACTGCTATTCTTTTCACAGCATCAACATAACGAACAAATGTGGGTTCAAACCATGCTGCTTGTAATGTAACTTCCACAAACAATGGGAACTTCCTAGAATATGGACCAAATGGGAAATCTTTAAGAAATAATTCCCAGATTATTCCTTTAAAGCAGGAATGATTAGTATAATGCTCCTAAACCTGGATTTGGGGTGCAAGGTACCTGAATGCAGCAATGTTTTGCCCTCCCACTTCCACAATAGTATATGGAGTGAAAATTGCTCTAAGGTGGCCACCATCGTTTTTTTCTTCTAAAGAACTGTCCTTTCTGAGGGATGGTCGCAGATCATGGGTACTGATTAAAAAAACTTTCCAAAACTGTTAAATTTAAAATTTCCTAATATCCCCAATGCATTAAAAAGAAATGTATGTACGTTTGCTATTGTGCTACTAGATTATGGACGTAACGTAGTAATAAGGAGGAAGCATTGTTTTCTGTAAGGGTCAGAAACAAGTCCTCGAAAAGCACCTCTTGTCGTTCATAATTGAAGGGGAAGTTTTGCATGAGATAGCAAAGCCTTCTTTGTTGATAAGCACAATAGTGTTTCTAGTAAAGAGCCAATCCCTTAATCTGTCTAGTTACTGGATGCAAGAAATTGTCAATAAAACTTTAAAAAGTAGGAATATCTGAAAAAAGGGGTGAGAGGTACAATCTTTTTTTTCTAGCATTGAAAGTGCAATGATTTATGGCAGCGATTCCCAAACTATGCTCCTCATGTCTGTATGGTGCTTGTCCAGGGGCTCTGTGAAAGCATTGAAGATGGGAGGACACTGTCAGAAAAATTAATCCACTTGTTCAGTAAAAAATAAATGTATAGATGATCCTAATTTTTGGAAAATTATTTTGAAGAATATTTTCCAATGACCTGAGAAGTAACACTAAAGGAGCATAACTATATAATGAATCCATTTGCTGTTAGTTCCTTCAAAACCATACACACACAACCTGCCTGACATCAACTGATTACGAATGCCTCATGGTGCTCTCCATTGGCCGTGATGGTCACCGAATAAGGGTGACTACATTATTTCTAGACCTTTTTTATTTGGTGCTGGGCATTTATTGGCCGTTTTGGAGGGTGGCCCTCTAAAGAAATTTCATTATATGTATATTTCATAATTATGTGTTCCTTAAGAGAGATTTACTCTGTCTGTGCATATGTGTATATACACACACACACACACAGAAAAGTCATTTGTAATGGCAAGGCATCCTGTCAGGATTTCTAAGTTAAGCTAGCCACCCAAGACAAAATCGGCTTGCAACAGAAAATCATGGAACATGGGGGGCAGTGCTGGATTATCGCATGGGCTTTAGAGGCTGCAGCCCAGGGGACTCCGCCAGTTAGAGGGCCTCCAGAGATTAGTATGGTTTTTTTGGTTTTTTTTAATGAATGCTACGTGTTCTCTTATAGCGATCTTTTACATACCATTCTAGAACAAATCCTGCATTTCTTGAAATGATCGAAAAACAAGTTTTATTGAATGCCAATGTATTCTTGGAGTGAAAATTGTGACTGCCGTTTTCCTGACCAGAAGGCATTTCCCTCTGAGAAAGTGGGAAAGGAAGGGAGGATTTAGCTTCTCAGGGATCTTACTTGCAAGCTCCTTGAGAGGCTACCCCAGAGGCCTCCTTAGTTTGTTACCAAAGGAGGATCCAAATAATGCTTGGAAGTCCCTAGCAAGCCAAAAAAACCTCACATGGAGCGTCCTTAGCCTGCCAAGGAGGCTCTTAAAATCAAGTTTTGCACCCCCTTCAGCGGGCCTCTTTGACCCAAGAGGGAGGGGCCCAAACTTGCTTTTGAGGCCCCCTACCCAGATTTTAAGCACTAAGTTCTTGTTTGGTGTGCTTTTAATGTTTTCACACTTTTATCGTAATTGCAAGTCACACTGAAGAGGCTCTTTCGAACGTTGCCGTCAAATCTTTTGAACAAATTGGAATTGATGTTGCAAATTTAATAGGACAATCTTATGACAATACATCAAACTTTCCAGGATGTAACAGAGGTCTTCGACCTCATATTATGAAAATGAATCATCTTGCTCATTATATTCCGTGTGCTGCACACTTCCTTAATTTAGTAGGTGTATATGCTGCAGAAAGCTGCATTGGAGCAGTTTGTCTTTGGTCTATTACAAAATTTTACAACTTCTTTTCTGGTTCAACTGAACGTTGAGCAGTAATGCTTCAGTGTCTAAAGATGAAGGTGCAAGTGAATCTACATTGATAGCCAAATGAACATTAGATACTAGATGGTCTGCCAGTGCTGATGCCACAAAAACCTTGTCTAAAGGCTACTGTTGTTTTCAAAAAGCTTCGTAGTTAATCTCAGAAGATGCAAACCAGAAAGCTGACACACATTTATGAATTACGAAAAATATTGTATTTTTACGCTGTGTTGAAAAATTAAATGTCCCATTTTGGGGCTTTTGTGTAACTCACAGAACTGAGAATGGAAATAAACTCGATATGGTTGTGAAGATAAATAATGCCAAATCAATGTCATCCATGAAATACCCATTCTGTCACCAATTGTCAATGTCACTTCCTTCCAGAGAAATATTATTATTAGATGTCTGTGGATTCGAACTCCATGAATCTCTTCATTAATTCGAGAATATTGATCAATTCTATTACAGTATGCCTGCAATTCAAGTTTTCATTTTCCCACGCCACCTCTAGCTCAGTTTTGCAGTTTGCAACATCTCTGCTGCAAACTGCAGAATTTGTCTACAATAGGCACAAGATCACTAAAACAAAGCCTAAGATAATTGGAATAAAGTAGCCAAGTCTGATGAATCCTGATTCCAATTGATGTGTGCCAATTAATAGGGCAGAATATGATGTCAACAATATGAAACTGTGACGTAACCACTGATATCTCATTTGCATCATGATTTTCACTCCAAGACTGTGTCTTGCCAAACATAAAGATCAGCAGAAGAAACACTCTTTGCCTTTTTCCCACAGCTAGCTTTCACGGCCGTTCGAGCCAGTTGCTCGATGCCATGTATTATTACTTTTGATTACCTTGTTTTTGTTTAATATGCAGTAAATTTAAGTTTATCTAAAGCTTCCTGAATTCCTTCACAGTAGTAACTATATTTTAACACAACCAACAAAATGCCATTTAAGTAATATTGGAGTCAATGCCTCAACACCCCATAATGGACACTAACTACCATAAAATGTTGAATCCCATCTGCCTAGTGTCAACTGTTCAGGCTGGTGGATGTTATGTAATGGTATTGTGTATGTTTCTTCAAAGGCACTTGGTTCCTTAATACTGAGAAAGTAATTTTATCATAGTGCAAATTTCCTCAATGTTTTTTATTGATTCTTTGCTTTTTTCCAACGATTTCATAAAACCCAAGATTTAATCAATAATTGTGTGAGCTTTAGATTTTTCGCCATTATTGTCTAATTTCTATTATTTTTGATTAATTTTCATATTTAAATAACTTTGATACTGTCATCACTAGAAAATCTGTTGTGTGAAATTTGAGCAGCAAATGTATTTAAACTATGTATGTACAAGGTATTGGCAAGCTGGTATAATATTACGTAACTTCCTTTAACGATAAAATACATTAGCATGTTGTTGTTATGTAACGTCGGTAATGTCTTATTTGGTGAAATTTATCAATTAAAGTTTATCATAAGCCTATACAGAGGGTACTTAAACATATTTGTAACAACTTTGACAGCATACATATAATGCATACAATAAAAAAATTATTTCCTAATTCTATTTCCTGTATTCTATCTGATAGCCCTGTTTTTGAATTATCATATTACATCTAGATTTCTACGATAATAGGACTTTTCGTAAAGTCACAAACGGGATTTTCTCCAATTCCTCCTCCACATCTTTCCACAGTCCATCCAAGGTAGTGGGTCGGCGTTTTGAAAGAGCTTGTTTTAAAAGTCCAAATGCACAATAATCCATCGGTGCTACATCTGGAGTCTTCATAGAAATATGACTAACTGGTATTGACATGATTCTAGATTGTCTCATTTTTTCTAGAAATGCGGTTGTACTTTTGGAGGTGTGGCTACTCGCTTTGTCCTGATGGAGTTCCACACTTTGAAAGTCAGTAGGATACAGTTTTGGAATATCTTGTAAGATATTATTAACCTTCACAGGGATAATACAATTGCCAAATAATGGTCAACACAGAAAAGCCTTTTCATGGGGGAATTTATTATACAATAATGTTTGCCACCCACGTATATTTAGCTCAAGCTAGAGCTTTTTTGTTTTTGGAGAAAAAGAGGCGTCCTCATCCTGGACTCGAACCAGGGTCCTCACGTTGAGCCTGCGGTGTCTTGACGGTTTGGGTTTTTTTTTTCTCCAAAAACAAAAAAGCTCTAGCTTGAGCTAAATATATGTGGGTGGCAAACATTATTGTGTAATTGGAATATCTTCTTTAAAAACAGGAGTCGAAACATTATTTTGATAATATATAGAGTTGAGTTTTGGATTTTTTTTTAAACTTATTTTTAATTTTCCAATATAAGAGATGCTAGCAATAACCATTAATCCTTTACTGAAAATTCCTTTGTTCTCTTTGAACCAAACTTTTGAGTCTCTTAGACCTCTTTTTCTATAATAAATCAATCTTTTTTTTATTATGGTCATTTAAATACATCCATGCTTCTTCAATTGCAATAATTTTTTCCCATCTATTTCCTTCGAAATGACTTTCATATAGCAATCTGCATCTGACCTTCTGCTCTGCTGAGGTAGCAAACGATAAACTGCACTTTTTTTTGTTTTAATTAAATTCAAATCTTTATTAATTATTTTATTTATAGTTGAAGCTGATGCACAGCTTTTGTAACTGTTCTTTGAGGTTTTGGATTTCTTGTAAAACCGTAGACTGCACTTTAGAAATATTAGAAATAGTACGAACTTTTTGGGGATATTTCTTTTGGATTTTTTCCTCTTGACATTAAAGCTTGACTATTTTTTCATTTTACATTAATAATATCACTTATTTTATATTTTGAAACTGGAAAACTATGCTTGTTGCATTGTTTTTTAATTATTGAATATGAATATTTCTCTTCGGAAAGGGTAAATATATAACCTTCAAGCCACAGGTCCCTTTTGTATGCCATTTCACAGCACAAACTAAATTTTTAGTCGCAAACAGTTTTTCACTTTTCAGGCAATGGCATGTTGCCAGATTTTTATGGGTCGCTGTTAGTTTTTTTTTAAATTTAAAATCAAAGTCTTTATAAACATGTGTAAACACCCTCTGTATATGTAAATGAAAACAATGGTAATAAATGGTAGTCTTGGGACGTTTCAGTGACATATAGGGCATTCCTACTATACAATACCTATTTAGCAATCAATGTATTAGTTATGTGTTATACTTCTTCCACAGTTTTTTTTTTCCGAAAAGGAAGTTGCTGCCATACTTAATACTCATAAAACAGCCTTTTGACTCAAAATGACTGAGCATCATTGCTGACCAGGCACACACCTGCATGTGTACATTGCCTTCCATCATTAGCATTCATATTTCCAAATGGATAGTGTTTCATGCCTTATATATATATATATGGTTTGGATTTTCATTAAGTGAGGCCAGGAGAATGACGACGACTTCCAAGTATTAAATCAGTCCTCACATTCCCTGAAACCTAACTCTGTAGAGCACACCTGGGATGAGCTTGAAAAAGCATTTTACAGCAAAATCCCTCGTGACTATGTACCAATTGATGACTGCTCTTATGCTGCAGCTGCATTGAAAATATCTATAGAATGATATCAAAACCTCATTTCTTCCATGTCATTTTGAATTCTGGCTGTTTTGAAGGCCAAGAGTGATTCAACACATTACTAAATTTGTTACTAATTATTTGTATGTTCAGTGTATGTAGATTTATTATGGTGTTGTCTTTGACCATTTTTTATCCCCGTATTTGTTGTTATTGGAAACCAGGGGATAAAAATGTTATTGTAAAAGTTTTTACCTGTGTATTAAAAAATCCAAATTCCATGTTTACTATAAGCATTCTGTGGTTACAAGAAAAAAAAAAGCCTCAAAGTTCTCTGAAATATTTTTTGTTTTTAGACTATTGGATCCTGGACTGTCACCTATGTATGATCGATTCAAAAAAGTTTATGCTGACATACTGTATCGTTGGAATCTCTTAGAACAAAGAGCTCAAGTACTTAGATTTCTCTCAGTTATTGAAAAGCCTGAAAAACGTAAAGGTGTAGGTCAGTAATAAAATCAGTTTGCTTTCGTTGTGCCAAGCCATACATTAATAACAGTCGTGATATTTTATTTAACCTATAATATTGTTTTATGTTTATATGTTGTGTACAGCTGTTGAGTTGTATACATTGAATTAATACAAAAATAATTCCGATTCTGTTAAATAGGTTTAAAATGGAAGAGAGTAGAAACATAGCTTGTTGTGAGACTCTCTTCCATAGGTATAAATGGAAAGGTAGGAAGAGCATTCTTTTTTATTATGGAAACACGTTATGTTTATAGGGAATCGGTTTCCCCTGGTTTTTAAACTTTTATCATGTTTCTTGAAAAGTGTCTTGATTTTAGTATAGTTATCCTTGCTAGAAATTTCAATTATTTTGGGACCCCATTAGAATAAACTGCCATATTTTGCAGGATAAATGTTTGAATTCTGTTACAATACAGGATTAATTATAAGCTTAATTAATCCTTTCTTGTCTATCTTCATCGATGTTGTTTACAATCATGAGGCAAAGATGAAGAAACGAGATGTGATCCACTGTACTAAAGGTTAGATACTTCTCAGCCGCGAGATGATGTGTTCGTGTGCATTGATCCCTGCCTTGAAACAGTGTGTCAGCAAGATTATCTACTTCCAAACGACGTCTCTTCCATAATAACTTTGGTTCTGTGAGATTTCCTTCATTAGAACCATCCTGCATCTGCCAAAAGACCAAAGATGTAAAGTTCATTAGGTTGGAGAGGAGTCCCACAAGCAGGCGTTTGATTTTTCATGCGGCCGGCTTCCACCCAAATAGCAGGGATGTCAGGAAAAAGACGATAGTATGCTCTCTTGTAAAGTAAACGTTGGAGTGAACGGACATGCAGGCGTCCTTGAAAAGGCAATGTGTGATTAACAAAAGCATGATGGAGATGTATTTTTGCAGCAATCCGTAAGAAATAAACCACCAAAAGATGCCTATGTGATCGGCGTGGACGATGAACCCATGAGAAGTATCTTGTTTATATTCGACATCCGTTACCTAGAATCCACGTGCTAAAATCAGCGAGGCTAGGACTGATTCATCCATACAATCGAAATCATATTCCATCTGGTGCAACGTCCAGATGTTTTAATTTTATTTATTTAATAGGTGCACCAAAGCATAATATAAGTTTAACTCCTTAAGAGACCCTTTTTCTAGCCACTCCCTGAGTACATTTGGTGGATCCATATGTCTAAATGTTTATACCATTAATGTTACATCTAATGATAATAAAATAATGATCAGGAAACTTGATAATTACTTGTTGAGTTCTGTTACATGTTGGACTCAATTGCGTCAGTTCTGAGAATGGTAAAAATGGCCGGGCATTAAATTGTATTTAGAACCTGGGTAAGTAGGAAACAATATGGTCCCTAGAAAGGACTATCAAGGTAATAAGGTATATTAAGTAACCTTTGTAGAGTTACTATTTAAAGGTTGAGTAATGGCGACGGCCATTAAAGAAGCCACCTTGTAACAAGTGGTCCCGTGACCAAAAGATTTTTAGCCATTTGAAAAATGAATCGGAGCTGACTCGAGATGTGGATGGGATTAGTCGAATTAAATAAATCGTTTTAATTGAAAAAAAATTCTTTGTGATAAATTTTGGAACTTTCCAATTTTTGGTTTAAAGTTGTTATACATGTTGAAGTGTTGTATTATAAAACATGTGTATTTTTAAAGTGTTAATGATTCATGACCTAAGTAAAACCCCTTTAGAGTTTTGAGTTAAGCATTGCACGGAAACTATTGAAAATTTTTTTCCCACAACTTGAAAAGGCGGATCAAGGTTTATTCAAACAAACAGCGCCCAAACAAATTGGGGATGTTGTTGAAAGTGAGGAAGACGTTATGGACCATTATTGGGTTAGAGCACAGAGGAGTCGTCCAAAAATATGTCAAGAACTCCCTAATCAGCAAGAATTTCCACCGAATAGAGAAAGTATTGGGCCAGAAGTGCTCAGACTGGAACGACCAATCTACGGGCACAACCTTAGACCTAGAGTTCACCCTCCCAAATATATTTGCGGATGTTAGTATCCCCCATGGATCGCACGCCTACGCCAAATCGCAAATGCCTCTACAAACTGCTACAAAAGCAAGAATTTGTACGTTTTTGCACCAAAACGAAAATGTTACTACAAACTGATAACAAAAGTGCAAATTTTTCCATTTTTGCGCCAAAATCACTTATTTATTTCACAAAGTGGGCCATTTTTCTAGCTTACATCATTATTGGTTATACTGTATAGTATTTTTTCTCTTCTCAAAGTCGTTTGCGCTAAATCTCGCCAATAGCACCCATGTCACACGACGATTTATGAACTGGTTATTTGCTACTAGCGTCTAGAGATGGGACCAGTTCCGCCTTCTGCGCATGTGCATGGACTGCAAAAAATTCCTACCACTGTTTCCATTCCATAATATTTACTTGACTAGAAAACACTAGCCTCAGGCGACAGGAGAAAATAGCTTTTCCTGTCGCATTTCTGCGTTTCCGCGACCAGAGATGCCAACTTTTACGGATTTTCCGTAGTTTGTACGGTCGACACCAAGAAAACTAAGGAAAACCTCATTCAAGGCCCTCACGTACAATTTTCTATTAGCCTCACAAAAATCCACATTTTTTATGGTTTTTTGGTAAAAATTGCTTCAAATTTGGATTAAAACAACGAAATGAAATGCAGCCATGATTGTGGAACAGCTGTAGAAAAAAAAAAAAAAAAAATTCGGCAGACAAAACTTTATAGGCAAGTGTATCGCAATATTTGTAGTAAGGAATGGCTGTTTTACAAAGCATCGAAAGTTTTTAAATTTTTATGTGAACTCGCAGTTTTACCATATTTTGAATAACTTTTTACTCGCAGCATTTTATTAAAAGTTCAGAAAAATTTCGTCATGATACTTTAAAAAATAGCTTGTGAATTGCGCCGAGATTTTGCGGCATATATTTCGGGATATTTCCCCCTTATGCTTTCGTTATCTACACATGCAGAGGCTTGTAGATTAATTTAAAAGTAAATTTACCTATTAAATAAATTTAATTAATTTACGTAATTTATAATTCTATTCCGTAAAAAAAAAGCGAAATTAACGATTTCACTTAATAAACGACTTTAGCCAGTGATGATTTTGTACGATTTGGTCCTTGATGCGCCACCTACTGGCAAAATTGTGAACTTTTTTGAATATGCTGTAATTAATGACTGTTGGTCATTTTTTAGTATTTTTCCATCAAAATAGAGGAATTTCTCCCTGATACGCCACCTACCTTGGAGCACGAAATTACTGTTCGTTAGTCATATTTTTTAACATATAAATTTACATACAAAGAAAAAATACATCTGTAGTCGAAAGTGGACAAATTTCGTTGACCAAAGCTAATTTGCGTATTTCAACAATTTTAGCTTCTCAAGAGGAAATCAGGGAAGAGGTTTCAAAATTATAAAAAACGAAACAAAGAACTTGATGTGCATGAAGTTCTACTTTTTCAATGAAATATTTTACTTTTCATTTTTATCATGCACATTCATTTGATTGAAGTATTTTTTGCTTGCTGCGAAAGTGATGTCTGAACCAATTTTTTTTGTACAAAATAATAAACTTCTGGTGTTCACCTGCTACAAAACTGGTGCAAAGGCTTTTTCCTGCTACAAAACTGATACAAAAGCGTTTTTTTTTTTTTTTTGCTACTAAATAGATACCGAATGCCATTTTTCCTTCTACAAAAGACCATTTTTCCTGCTACGAAGCTGATACGAATGGCATTGGTGCGAGTGTGATCCCTGTATCCCCACATACACAATTTTATTGCTAAGAAGTTCAGATATTGTAGATTTCCAACGTAAACACGAAAGGAAAATTTTGCAGCAGTCTGTCTGTAGTGGGGAAATTTTAAGTTTTGATCATAACATTAGTACCCTTAACGGTCAGCATATAAATTCCTTTTCAAAAATATGGATTGATCACCTATTGGTTTTCATAAAGTGCATTTATATTCCTGTATGTTATTCGACTAATTGTAGAGGGTTAAAAACGGCGTCGCGTCAGTCTGCTACACAATCTATACTACAATTTAAGTAACCGCCAGGTTATTTTAACTTTATTGTCTCACTCACTCTCTACCCATTTGTTGTTTAATTTGTCCCTTATTATTTTACATCTGCATAAATAAATATTTCTTTAGTTCGTTTTTAAATTTTCCTATGTTATTCACTGTCTTCAATGTATCTGACAACTCACTCCAACACTTTGGTCCCATGTAACTAATGCTGCCCCTTCCAATTTCTGTCCTTATTTTTAGTAATATTAATTCATTGTAGTTTTAACATCTTCCCCTATCTCTCTCATTGAATCTAATTCTCAAAAGTTCTGTTTGTGTTAATTATCTTTCATACATTTTGATCAAAATACTATACCTATAAATTCGTTCTGTGGGCAAAATATTATATCTCAGTAAAGCAGTTTCTGGTCCCAATCGATTATTTCTAGTTATTAATTTGATTGTTTTATATTACAAGTTCTTTAATACTACTTCGTTAACTACACCCAGATTACCCAAAATGCTAAGCACCATGAAGAAATTATCCGGGTTTTTTTTTTAATTAAATGTACATCCAGCACATACACAGGTAAGGAAGTGAAAAAAAATTCAAGGCTGTAGGACCCATCAATGGCTAGGAATTGCACATTGAATGTTCAAATCAATAGTTGGTGACCCCCCGTCTCTGGCGATGATGCATGCTTCTACAAATCTGCGTAAGGAGTAATAAAGGTTCCTATGTTATCCTTCGACACATTCTGCCAAGCATTTCTCATTTGTTGCTCCAGATTTGCAACATTTTGCGGTGCCCGAATCCAGCGGCCTACCATGTCCCATACATGTTCGATTGGCGAAAGGTCTGGTGACCTTGCTGGCCAAGGAAGAGTATCAATAGCATGAAGGTAGCTCAAAGATATGTGAATTTTATGGGGGGCCTGGCATTATCTTGTTGGAAAATGGCCCTAGGCTGTCATGTCATGAGAGGTAATGCAAATAGCCACAGAATGTCATCAACATATTGTTGTGTTGTTAAATTTGTATGCAGGATGACTAGGGGTGTCCTGCTGTTGTATGAGATAGCACCTTACACCATCACACTAGGGGTAATGGCTGTGTGCCTTTGTAAAACAAAGGGTGGTTGGGACCGCTGACCCTGGCCTCTCCACGCACGGATCCGATGGTCATCTGCTCCAAGACTGAAGCGGGATTCATCGTTGAACACTATGCGATGCCAATCTGCTGGCAGCCATGATGATCGGCTACGACACCACTCCAGACGACTCTGTCGATGGTGTGGGGTTAAAAGCAGATATCTTAAAGGCAGTTGTGAGCGTAACCCCACCTCAGCCAAGCGTCGTGAGATGGTGGAAGGTACCATCAGCCATAATAGCTTTAGAGAATTAAGCTAAGCAATAGTTTTTTGCAACGTCTCTAGCAATAGTTTTATAAATATATTAATATTAACTTCCTCCCTAAACCGCAAAATGTCAATTAGTAAATTTTTGTGCCTCACTGAATTAGGGTGAAAGGATTTTACCCCATAGCTTTTCATGAAGCTGTTCGCTGAGATATTGATAATTGACAATTTGGCGGTTACCACTTTTTCTGAAAAAAAAAAAATTTAGTGTTGCCCCTACAAGCTACTTGAATCTACTACAAGAATCAGAGTATGTTTAAAAATAGATTTAATCAGGCAGTAACTCATCATATGCTGGTTTATAATCTCCATCCAAAGTACATGTGATCTAAATTGTCACATGAACAGAAAGAAAATTAACAGGCAATTCCCCTTAATGCCATTATTCCAAATTTTATGCCCTACATTGTGGCTTTCAAACAAAATCCGCTCCTTTTCCTAAAATATATTAATCCAATAAAATCATGGAAAATATTTCAGCTTGTATGTGGTGGTCTAGTTTAAAGAAAACTACTGTAAAGTACGGTTTCCTAATTCTTGTTTATGCAGTGATGTTGCATACAAGTTTCGTTGCACTTAGAAGAATATTTCTTTCAAGCTTTTTGTTTATTTACATTAAATTAAGAAGTTGTATTAGGGAACAGCAGGAAAACTGATCTTTTGCTATAGACTGCTTTATCGAAAAGATCAGCCTGAACTTAAATGCTAGTGAATTTGCTATGATGTAACCTTTGAATAAATACTGTAAACATTCTAACAAGAAAATATGACTAAAGAGAGCTTACCGCATCTAGTGAAATTTGTCATTGGACACTGGAGTAACAGAAGTACATCCTTTGGATTTACACAAATCAGGCTACTTGTTGTGGCCATCTTATGAACAGGTATGGATGTGACGAATACTTATGCAAGCGTTTCTTTCAGGACTGTATATTGTCCCTACTTCCCTATACCCTTATCAGTTATTTTGCCATTTAGCTTATTGAAATTGATGTCTGTCAGTTTAACCGCTGGTTTCCTTATAAACAGTTAATTTTTGCTTAATGTGTATTTTTAATTTAAATAAAAGATATATCAAGCATGGTTTACTTTTCCTCAGATTTTATCACTGAGTGTCATCATTGCCACAAAGATAGTATTGGAGCACAGTGCCACTTCTGCAAAAAATCAAATTTCTGTTGTGCTATTTGTCACATTGCTGTTAAAGGTCAGTGTTTTTTTATTTACTTTGTTGTATGATTTAATTGTTTGAAAACTCGATAGATAACGAAAGATGATACTTAATCATCTTTCTGCTATTTTTCAGTGAATTTGACTGAACAATGAATTTTAATGTCCCTTGCTATATTTGTTGGCATTAACAATTGTTATTTCTATGACATTGTTCATATAATATGTCCCGTAAGTTTATAGACAACCATTTTTTTAAATATCAGATGAAGTACACAGAGAAATGAATGTAAACTATTTTATGCATACAGCAAATCAAAAGACATATATGATGCAATATTTAAATATCATTTAATACTTACACACATTTTGTAGAAAAATTAAAAAAAAGTGCTGTCCGAAAAGTATATGCACATTGTACATTTTATCCTTTTCAGTTCATATTTTGTATCCGTTATTTTGAATGGTTTTACAGATTCGATCAGCCCTGCGGTGGCGCAGTGTGGTAACGCGTTCTCCTATTGCGCGGCTAATCCGGGTTCGACTCCCAGCAGTGCAAAAAGAACGCTTACTCAGAGATCTCATAAAGATCGCACTGCTCACTGTAGTCCGGGGTTTGGTTCCCTAGGCCTTAAGAGGTTCGGATTCCTCGGAAAACAGTAGGTCCCGGCGCAGCATGACCACTGTAGTCTTTGAGCCGAAGCCAAAAGCAAAAACAAAAATCAAACCAGATTCGATCTGGCATACCTTCAACGAGTTTTTGAAGAAATTCTGGCTTCAAAGAGGACCAACTTTATTCTATTTGCTGTTTTAACTCCTCTATTGTGCAAAATTGATGACCGTTAGCATATACATTATGTGCTAATGTCCTCAGAGGTTTTCTATGGGGTTGAGATCGGGGATGAGAGCTGGCCACTCCATAACCGTAACATATTTTTTCACATACCACTTGTTTGTTGATTTAGAAATCTGGATAGAAGCATTGTCCTGTGGGAACACCCATTGTTCACCACCCAACATTTTTCTGAAAGGCAGTAAATCACTTTGAAGTACTTCTTGATAATCATTGGAACACTGTTGGCCTTACATATAAGCAATATCAGTGGTACCATTAAAACAGAATGCCACCCACACCATGGCTGATGCTCCACCTTGTTAGTGACTAAAAAAAGTGTGAGATTCTCATCTTATTTCTTGCCAATAATGAGCCCAATTATCTGGACCATCTAAATTACATTTTTTTTTATTACGAAATGACGCATAACCATTCGTCGTTCGTCCAATGCATATATGCTTCTTGGCCCAAGCAAACATGTCTCTCTGTAATGTGGTTTTAGCAATGGAGAGTAAGGCATTTTGGCACAGCAGTGACTAAATCTTGAGTAGAAGCTGATTTCAAAATTTTCCTGTTTTTCGGTCGCTCGTCTTTTTTGGTTGTCCGCACCATTTTTCTGCAGTCACGTTGTCACCTTTTGATAAAACTATGTAAATACCAGATCTGCTTCATTGCATTTGTTTAACAATATCAACAATTTTTAACCCTTGGGCTTTTAAATGCCATACTTTGGTGACCTTGGTTTGACAAAAATGTAAACTTCGTGGCATTATTTTCAACTAACAAAAGTAAAAACCTTTGCTACGAAATTACATAGAAACATCATTGCGTCATAAAGCAACCACAGTAATACGCAAATTTTTTAATTTAGTGCATTAAGATGATGTTTTAATTTACTGTCTATATACTTTTGAAGCAGCATTTTTTAAATTTCATTTTTCCACGAAATACATGTGAATGTTAAATGATATTTAAATATTACAACATATATGTCTTTTAATGTGCTGTATTCATTCAATATTTTCAGTCTTTTCTCTGCATACTTCATCTGATATTCCAAAGAAATAGTTGTTCATAAACTTTTGGAACATGCTATAATAGTGGTCATAACCTTATTGCTTTAGTTGTGTAAATACATGAATTTTTTTGTGTATCCTTGCTAGCTCGAAGATTTAACTGACAAGGAAAGTGCCTGACAACTATCTTACCAATTCGTTTGAAATTTACAAAATAAATTCAAATTGCTGCCTATTGTAATGTTGCAGGTGTAGAAACTTCAACCAACTGCAGTGCAAACTTTTAACCAAAATGATTCTAAGCTGAATAATATTTTATACGATTCTTTTAATCCTGAAATCATTTTTAAATTTGTACCAGATGTTGATTTTTGCATTTTCATCTGTTTTTATTGCATTAGTCATTTTTTAGTGTATTTAAAATACTTTTTACCTTTGTATAGAATCTAGTCTATTTCTTGCATAAACTATGTGGGTTATTCCATGTCAATTTAACTACACCCCGACATGGATCATTCTGGTTTTTCTATTCAAACTGTGCTGACGCTGTTTTTCACGCTTGGGTCAAAGTTTACGAAGACCTATTGCCCTGATTTAAGGCATAAGCCATTTCACGCCTGTAATCCTGACATCGACTTCATTTATTACACCACTGGCTTTCCTGTGACTTTGCATGCTCTCCCACGCTGTCAGTTTCCTACTAATTTTAATATTTTTTACAAATAGTTTTAATTTTTCACGATAACGGACTTCAAAATATTTTTTCATCCAACGCTGCTCAATTTCAGTTCACTGTTGCACAATTTTATCCATGTAATACATCCTATTGTCTTGTTGGAACATCCCATCCGCTCCAAGGAAGATAATCAGCATGTGTTGGTGTATGTAAGCTGCAAGGACGAATTGATAACTAAATCAGTCAAGAGTGCCTTTCACAGGTAGACGTGGACCCAGATCATAACTCTGCAGTCACCAGCTTGTGTTCTTCCAGAAATGGTTGCAGTGTGTTCATGCTCCAATGTTCCTTGCTTAACACACCACTGTATACCTGTTTAATGAAGCAGAAAATGTGACTCGTCAGAGAAGGCAACTCTTTGCCAATCGGTGAAGGTCCAATTTTGATACTGCTATGCAAATTGAAATGTTCCTTCCTATGCATGTTCATTAGCGTAAGTGGAGTGACAATCTTCTTTGCTTCAGCACCCTATGTATACCAGGGTTCTCTAAACTGTCATCATTTTCGATGTACCTTTGGTTGCTCCCTGGTTCATTTTGTCAATGTGTTATTCATCCCTCCTACACCTTCTTTATTAATGTTCACCTCTCATATCAGTGATCTGTGGTGTCCTACGGTTTCTACGTTGATTATTGGCAATTATGCCATTTGTCCAGTCATGATACACTTTCACAACAGCAACATGTGAACAGTTCACAAACCATGCTGTTTCAGAAATACTGCCACCCTTTGATCCAAAATCGATGATAATCATCGATTTTTCAACTCTGATAAATCGCTCCTTTCGTCCATAATAGCAAGGAATTATATGTTTGCAGAATGCGCACAACTGGCTTTTATATACCCACCAATGCCAGCTTATGATACATGCCTTGTTTCAGTGGCTGTGTGCTATTGACATCAAAAGTAGGAAGTGGTCACTTTAATGTGACTCGACTGTATGTATATTTATTGTATTTATTAATCGAATATTCATTACGTTTAGGCAGGAGCTAATTCAGCTGACCTGGGGAATCTGTGCTCTCTCTGAGAATGGCAAATTTATGGTTATAATAGATCCTGATGTTAGTGTTTAAGATTTACCCTAGCCAGCCACCCAGTAGCGACATTTAGCATTTGATTTGGGGGTGTGAGATTTGTATGGGCTAAAATCCACAATGGGGGATGAATACAATATTTACGCCTAACTAGACAATAGAAAGAGTAAATGTTCTAAACTGAAATTCCATGTCAGTTATCTGTTACTAAGAAATAAAATATTTTAAACCGCATTAAAAAAAATGGATTTTGCTGCAGAATTTGGGGGCTCAATCATGCCCCCTATTCCTACCTCTGCTGTCCCATTCAAATATTTTCTGCATCTACCTTTGAGCTTGTGTAGTATACTCTGTTGTGGAGTAGGGGTTTTTTTCTTTCTTTTTTTTTCATTGTCTTAATATGCTTATTTCTAATAATTACATATGAAAACATATTCATTGGTATGAATATTATAATATATTTTTCTTCCAAAAACAAGGAAATATTTATTGGATGCCTTTAAAATATAGGATATTAATAATCACTTTCATGTTTTCAAATTTTAGGTTTTGCCAGTTTCTGCATTTTGTGTGGTCATGGTGGACATACCATTCACATGGAAGAATGGTTTAACGATATAGATGTATGTCCATCTGGTTGCGGTTGTAGATGCCTGGAAGCTTGTAAAGTATTAGGCTCTTGATATGTCAAATAGCTGCTGATTGCACCAATAAATAATGACTAAGTACTTTAATAACTATCATTTAAATACTTAACTGTGCAGGTTCTTCACTTCAAAAATATTCATGTGTGAATCTTTTTAAATTGTTTAAGATTGCTTATTTAATCCAAGTTTATTCATACTGTGACAGAAATGGAGTGAAATGAAACATTTCACTTTTTGCTCAAAAAGTTTATATCTGTGATATCGTTAGCTTATTTCATTATCATAGCATATTACTTTTTGTTGTTAGCTTATATTGCATCAATATATTTGAACTATAATGATCTGTATTTGTTAAATTAAAAATACATAGAGAGAGAGAGAGAGAGAGAGAGAAAGTACATTGTTTTCGTTTTATCAAAACTATGTTTTGTTTTATGGATAAAAGCCTAAATTACAAATTTTGATCTTTTTTGATGTTTTGAAACTTACCTTATCCCAAGCTTTCCTTTATTTTTTGTGCTAGTTTAATGTAAATTTTGTATTTTCTTAATATGTAGTTGTGTATATTTTTTGCGTAAAGCAATCATCAAATAAAAATTATTTTTGCAATTTATCTGTGTTTTATATTATTTAAAATGACATGTACTGGTTTCCATAAGTTAAAAAAACGATGATAAATAAAAACGTACTTCATGAATTTGTCTAAAATTCCGTGAGATTGCATGAACCTAAGTAAGGAGTTAGCTCTGAGTATTGACGTAGAAACAAATTTTCCGGATATCAATACTGTTCGTTTAAGAAAAAAAAGTAGACAATTTGGTTATGAGCATGCCGATGCACCCATTCAAACTCTGCATAAAAATTTCAAAATAAATTTTTATTTTTTCATTTTTGACAACTGTGCAATTATTAAGTGAAAGGTTTGAAATTCTTCAGGAACATAATGAATTATTTGATTTTTTGCACAATTTTTCATATCTAAAAAACATTGGCAGACTGGAAAAAATAAAATGATATGAGAATCTACAAACAAAACTTTCTAATAAAGAGAATACCGAAAGCAATATCCATGCAATTGATTTTATGAACGAAACAGATATTTTAAAAGATATATTGCTTTCAAATATGGCTTCGTTCGAAATTTTACACTATTTATTAAGAAATGACTTGCAGAATGCATTCCCAGATATGTTCATAGCATTATGCATTTTGTTGTCTTTACCAGTATCAGTTGCTGGAGGTGAGAGATCATTTTCCAAATTAAAAATTATAAAAAATTATCTCAGATCAACGATGAGCCATGAAAGACTTAGTAATTTAGCAACCATTTCGATTGAACACGAAGTAGCTGATAAATTAGATATTCATCAATTAGTTAAAAAAATTCCGAATTAAAGACCAGACGTGTAAATTTTATGTAAAAATTGAAGAATTGTCTACAGGAAATGATAATGAGCTGTATATTTTGTCTGTATATGGCCATTTTTTTTTTTTTATGTTCCTATAGATACATTGTTTTCATATTTAACGAATTTACGTAATGGCAAATTTTCGCAGTCTCCAGATGTGTATGTTTCTAAAGTATGAGTGTGTTCTTATACTACTAGACTGCTAAATAAATTTATTAAACGCCTTGGGATATACATTGAAGTGCCAGAAAAACTGGCACAGGCGTGCGCATGCAAATAACGGAGCTTTGCAACCAATCAGCGTAACGCGATGCGGTCGGCAGCGCCTATATAAGACAAGAGATGTCTGGCAAAGCTGTTAGATCGGTTCTTGCCGCTACAATGGCAGGTTATCAAGATTTAAGTGATTTTGAACGTGGCGTTATAGTCGGCACAAGAGAGATGGGACATAGCATCTCCGAGATAGCGACAAAATTTGGATTTTCGCGTACGACCATTTCACGGGTATACCGTGAATATCAGGAATCCGGTAAAACATCAAATCTCCGACAGCGGTGTGGCCGGAAAAAGACCTTGAAAGAACGGGACCTTCGACGACTGACGAGAATCGTTAAACGAGATAGACGTGCAACACTTCCTCAAATTGCCGCGGATTTCAATGCTGGGGCATCAACAAGTGTCAGCGTGCGAACTGTTCAACGAACCATCATTGATATGGGCTTTCGGAGCCGAAGGCCCACTCGTGTACCATTGTTGACTGCACGGCACAAAGCTTTACGCCTCGTCTGGGTCCGCCAACACCGCCATTGGACTGTTGATGACTGGAAACACGTTGCCTGGTCTGACGAGTCTCGTTTCCAATTGCATCAGGCGGATGGACGTGTACGGGTATGGAGACAACCTCATGAATCCATGGACCCTACATGTCAACAGGGGACTGTTCAAGCTGGTGGAGCTTCTGTGATGGTATGGGGCGTGTGCAGTTGGCGTGATATGGGACCCCTGATACGTCTAGAGACAACTCTGACAGGTACGTAAGCATCATGTCCGATCACCTACACCCATTCATGTCCATTGTGCATTCCGACGGACTTGGACAATTTCAGCATGATAATGCGACACCCCACACATCGAGAGTTGCTACCGAGTGGCTCCAGGAACACTCTTCTGACTTTAGACACTTCCATTGGCCACCTAAATCGCCAGACATGAACATTATCGAGCATATCTGGGATGCCTTGCAACGTGCTGTTCAGAAGAGATCTCCACCACCTCGCACTCCTATGGATTTGTGGACTGCCCTGCAGGATTCCTGGTGTGAATTGTCTCCAGGATACCTTCAGACATTAGTCGAGTCTATGCCATGTCGTGTTGCGGCACTTCTATGTGCACAGGGGGCGAGGGACTACACAATATTAGGTAGGTGTACCAATTTTTCTGGCACTTCAGTGTATATTCAATTATATGTTATTTGTTTTATTTTTAACACACAATATATATATATATATATATATATGGCCTGCAAAAGGGTTGCTGGTATCTAACTGGAAGGAGACCCACACGCTGAACGTATGTGACGATGTGTGGAACCGGCCAGGCCAGTAACCTAGTGTCCTACCCCGCCTTCAAGTGGTGCAGGCTGAGCTTTCTATTTATGTGGCAAATTAATATTTGCTACACGGATAGAAAGGCGGAAGGGGAGGGCTAATTCACCAACCCGTCTAGCCAGCGTGGTGAAATTATGGCTAATTCCTCCATTATGTTGACACACCAGAAACCATGGCCCCTAGTCTCCAGGTGCTGGAGTGCTCCTGATCAAGGCAGCGGTCAGTGTGGCATGAAAGCAGGGGGTGCTAAGAATCACTGGAATGGCCCAGGCTGCCGTTTGTTATTGACCTTGGCTACGTTTAATGGACGATCCCTTGCTTCTGAAGCAAAACTTCAGGAATTGGAAGAAGAACTTGACAAGATCAAATGGGACATTGTAGGACTCAGTGAAGTTAGAAGAAAAGGTGAAGAGTTGGTGGAACTTAAAAGTGGACATTTGTTTTATTATAGAGGAACGGAAACTGGAAGAACAAGTGGTGTTGGCTTCTTAATCAACAAAAGAATTAAAGACTACCTTCTTGAAGTCGAAAGCACGTCAGATCGAGCAGCGAGGCTCGTTGTTCAACTAACCCAGCGATACCAACTTCAAATAGTACAGGTATATGCACCAACATCAAGCCATACCGACGAAGAGGTTGAAGAATTTTATGAAGAAATCAAAGAGTTACACACCAAAGGGAAACAACATATCAAGCTCATCATGGGGGATTTCAATGCAAGAATTGGACAACAGGAACAAGGAGAGACATCGGTTGGTAAATACGGATATGGGGAAAGGAATGAACGTGGCGATCAACTCATCGAATTTGCAGAAGCTGAAAATCTTAGCATCATGAATTCATTTTTTAAGAAGAAACCGCAAAGAAAATGGACATGGAAACACCCAAATGGGGGAACTAGTGAAATTGACTATATCCTGGCAAACAAGAAATCAATTATTGAAGATTGCAGTGTACTGAACAGATTTAATACTGGAAGTGATCATCGAATGGTGAGATGTAAAGTGCACTTAAATACTAAATTAGAACGACAGAAGCTCATTAGGAAACAAGTAAGTAAGAGGGTGGATTTAAAGAAATTAAAAGAAAATACCGAGGCATTCAAGTTGGAATTAAAAAATCGCTTTTCTGCACTGGAAGGACTTATTGATGAAAGTGATATCTCAGAAGCAAATGAAAACATTGTTAAGACAATAGTTGAAACTGCTGGGGAAATTGGTGGTGTAACCTGTAAAAAGCACAATAGCAAATTATCTGAGAAGACGAAACAGCTCATGAAAAGGCGAAGAGATATGAAGGTGGACAATCAAAATACCAGTTCCAGGATTGAGTACATAGAACTTTGTAAAACTCTGCGCAAAAGCATGAAAGAAGACATAAGAAAATTCAACTGTGAGCTAGTAAGGAAAGCCATTGAAAATAACAAGAGCCTTAGGGTTGTTAAAGGAAGTTTATCTGTTGGGAAGAAACACATCATTGCATTAAAAGGAGAGGATGGCACCGTAACAAGAAATAGGGAAGAAATACTTAGAAGAGTTGAAGAATTCTACAAAAATCTATACGAAAGTAACAGTGGATTAAACGAAGACATTGAAATAGTCGAAGGAACAGCTCCTAAAATCTTAAAAGAAGAAGTTTCATTTGCAATAAAAAGTATGAAGAAAGGAAGAGCCCCTGGTGATGATGGTATTACATTAGATATCCTAAAAGAAGCTGGAGAATATGTAGAAGACATACTTGCAAAATTCTTTACCAAATGTCTTAACAGCGGTAACATACCAAACCAATGGGATTCTGCAACAGTAATTCTTTTGCATAAAAAAGGTGATAAAGAGGATTTGAAAAATTACCGACCAATTAGCTTGTTACCTGCTATTTATAAAATCTTCACAAAAGTGCTAACACATCGCCTGCAGAAAAAATTAGATGCAGCTCAACCAAGAGAACAAGCTGGATTTCGAAGTGGATTCAGTACAGTGGACCATATTCAAGTATTAAGAGAATTAATTGAAAGAACACATGAATATGAACTTCCATTGTGTGTGGCATTTATTGACTATGAGAAGGCCTTTGACTCTATTAAAACATCAGCAGTCATCAACTCTTTAAGATCAACAGACATTGAGGATGTGTACATTGACATGGTGAAACGTGTGTATAAAAATGCAAGTGCAAAATTTCGGTTACATAAAGATACCAAAACTATCAAAATTGGTAAAGGTGTGAGGCAGGGAGATACCATTTCTCCAAAACTTTTTACTTCAGCTTTACAGATGATTTTTCAGCAGATAAATTGGAATAACAAGGGAATAAAAATAAATGGTGAATATTTAAATCATTTGCGGTTTGCTGATGACATTGTTATTTTTTCAACGAACCCATTAGAACTCCAAGACATGGTACAGGAGCTCTCAACTAGAAGTAAAGAAGTTGGACTCAAGATGAACCTACAAAAAACTAAGATCATGTTCAATAATTTCGTAGAGGAAACAAAAATACAAGTTGACAACATTGAGCTAGAAATTGCTGATTCATATATTTACCTTGGCCAGCTGATTTCAATGGATGGCAACATTATGAAAGAACTCAACAGACGTATTAAACTTGGCTGGAGTGCATTTGGAAGAAACAGTTTTATCCTGAAGGGGAAATTGCCTTTGTGTCTAAAAAGAAAGGTCTTCAACCAGTGTGTATTGCCAGTCCTCTCTTATGGATCAGAGACATGGAGTCTAACAGTTGGAGCAATACGAAAGTTACAGACAACGCAAAGGAGCATGGAGAGGTGCATGCTTGGAATAACTAGGAGAGATCGAAAAAGAAACACTTGGGTGAGAGAGCAAACTAGAGTAGAGGACATCATTGTTAAAGTAAAAGGGCTGAAATGGCGATGGGCTGGGCATATTGCAAGAAGAACTGATCAACGATGGACAACAGAAATTCTGAACTGGATTCCAAGAGACCACCGAAGACCTAGAAAACGTCCTCAAACTAGATGGGTGGATGAAATAAGAAAACAGGTTGGGGTGACGTGGAAGCGAATTGCTCAGGATAGACTTGTGTGGAAAGCATTTGGAGAGACCTTCATCCAGCAGTGGATAGATAATGGTTGAATATGATGATGATGATATATATATATGTGTGTGTGTGTGTTTTCATGTAACGTGTAAGGTTTTTTTGGGGAAGGGGAATAAGGGTAGCCATGTTGCCAGCGTAGTTCAACACGAGAGAGATTTTGTACCTGACCCAAACCTTATGAGAAAAGGTGGGGTTTTTACTTTTATTTCCATGGTCCACATGGGGAAGTGTTAAAAGTGTGTGTGTGGGGAAGGAACTAGCGAACAAATGTTTTAACTCAGGTAATTATCATCATAGCTGATGATGTGGCCGTATTAGATGGTCAAATTCTTGCAAACCCATGATTATTCCACTTTTTACCTTAAGATCTGAAGTAACATTTTGCATCTGTATATTTTTTTATCATATCTAAAAAGTCTATGATATCTAAAATATGAGGTTGCCCAGATAATTCTGTGTAACTCTTTTCCACTGTTGAGTAACTTGTTTCTGAGTCTTTTAGTTTTTTGCTGGCAAAAGCTATTGATTTTGGAAACTTATTGTCATCCTCTTGACACAAAACAGCTCCTAAAGCTAAATTGCTTGCATCAGTGAATAAAACAAATGGTTTGTTCATATCAGGTAGAGTTAAACAAGGCTTTTGTCATAAACATGACTTAAGGTCATCAAATGCTAGTTGTGCTTTTTGATTCCATACAATCTTTTTTTTTTTTCTTTAGTTAACTCAGTTAAGGGGAGGGCTTTCTGTGTAAAATTATGAATGAATTTCCTGTAATACCCAACACATCCTAAGAAATCCCGAGTTTGCTTCCTGCTTTTACGGATTTAAAAGTTTTCTACTGTTTGAATATTTCTTGGATCTGGTGTTACTTCACCCTTACTTACTTGGAAACCTAAATATTTAATTTTATGTGTAAGAAAAACACATTTTGGGGATTTTAACTTTAGATTATGCTGCTCAAGCCTATCGAAGGGGATTTTTAACTTTTTGAGGT
>QLNU02015360.1:316484278-316495102 GCA_006491805.2 Dysdera silvatica
AAATTGTGGAATCAGCTGCCTTCTAATATAAAAGAGATAAATTCCTATTCTAAGTTTAAGTCTTTAATCCGGATCCTCCTTACTAATTCTATTTAATCAATGGCATACTTAATTTAATTTTCGCTGATGTTTGCGCAGTGATATCCCATGGGGCTGCTTTGGCTATCTGGTATCTCCTGGGTGGTGCAGGCTTTGTCAGACTACGTCTTTACCTGCGCTACCCAGGCAGACATGGACAAAATTTTATTTCACAGTATATTAATTAATGTATTGATATTTTTTTTTTAATTAAATTTGATGTATTTATATTTTTGTAATTAATTTTATGCATCTATATTTTCGTATAATGTTAATGTAGATATGTCTTTGTTCTTATAATTAACTTAAACTAACATTGATTTGTAATCCCAATGTATATTTTTTTGTTGTTCATGTTGCTGCCTAAATAAAGTTACAAAACCTTTCATTTGCAGAAATCCTGAAGTTGGATCTAAACATGAAAATAGATTGACATTTGCTAAATTATCTATAGCTTCACTTACATTTGGAAGTGGGAAACTTTCTGGCACTTCTACTTCATTTAATTTTCTAATATGTTACTAGTCTAGATGTGTTATCCCTCCTTTTAACCAAAAGAATAGGGGCTGAATAAGGAGAAGTGCTATTTTGTATTATTCCTGCATCTAAAAGTTGATTGATTTGATTTTTCATTTCATTTTGTAGATGATAGGGGACTCTACATGGCTTTTGCCTCACAGGTTTGTCATTTGTTAGGTTAACTTTATGTTCAACAGGTTCACATCCAGTTAAGTCTTCGAGTTTTTTGCAAAGATGTGTTTGTAAGAGTTCAATAATTGGTTTAACTTATTTTTATCCTCTGTATTTAAATGACTGAAATCAAAATCTCCTCCAAAAGGCATTTCCCCAAAATCAATAATTATTTCATCATTTTCACTATTGTTTAGTGCATTTATTTGTTTCTGTTTTTGTTTTGTTACTTCAATTGGTTCTAAAGTTACAAGTTTCATTCCTTTATTAAGATGGATAGGTTTAGTTGTTGGATTTACTATTTTTACTACAATTTTAGAATTTGAATTAGTCCATTTGTTTACAGAGTTAGCTATAAAAAGTTTGTTTTTAATTTTTGTGCTATATCGCTGTACCAAAAGATTTGGTGTGTGTATTTCAATGTTTACCTTTGAGTTAGTTTTTACATAGGCAATTGGTTCAGAATATGGCTTAATATCAAGTTTTGTATCCAAATATCCAAAATAAGTATTGTCTTGAACAGGTTACTAAATTTGAGCATTAGAAATTAAAGGTGAAGTTTTCAAGTTAGTTAATGGAATGCTAATTTTTTCATTAAAAAATTTACCTTGTTTAAAATCAATAATGAATTTATTTTTCTTTAGGGATCCTACACCTAGAATTACCTCATAACTATTTGAGAAATCTTTATCCATTATATATACGAATCTGTTATGAAACTATTATTATGTAAGTTGATACTTACATTAACTCTTTTTGAGACATTGAGCTCCTTTTCCCTTGATTTGAATGTTTTCATTTTTATTTTATCTTTGAGGAAATTGCATTTGTCAAGCAGAAAATTTTAGATAACATTAAACATTAACTGAAGCTCCAGGGTCTATTAAGATTTTGCATGTTATGCTGTTTATTTTTTCATCTATAATGGGTAACGAGTCCATTATTTCTAAACTGCTTGTGGCGGGTACTGATATGGGTCAAAATGAGGGCAGATGGTACCTTTTCTCCTTACCCTGGACTTAGTTTCCCTGGTTCTGTCTGGCATTGGTATTCTGGTTGCTCGTATTGTACCAATTACCACTGTAGCGAGCACCTTGGGAGTTTGTATGGTAAGTTTGTGTCCATGGCCCTTGGTTTTGTCCTTGCTGATTCTCTGACCTGTTTTGTTTTTGATTATTTGTCCCCTTTTCCCTGCAATAATATGCTGTATGACCACGCCTATTGCAAATTTGATATATTGGGGGTGGTGTTTGTAGATTTGTCTAGCATTTCTGTTACCATTTGGAAGTTCTGATACTGGCCTAGGACTTTCATTTGTTGTGGTTTTTGATTTCACCAATTCCTCGACTAAAGTTTTCATTTGATTAGTGAGGGTGTTTAGGTTTTCTTTTAAACTTTCGATTTCTTCACTTTTTTGTAAGCTACAAACTTGTGCTGAATTAGGAATTTCACTAAGAAAAGGGTTGCTATTGTACATTGCAGCCAAACCGGCTTCTTCTTCTAATACTGCATATTGCTTAACTTCTTCATAAGTTCTAGGATCTTTTACAATGACTCTTCTCTTTATTTCAGGTCTGAGATTGGCTATCTCAATAGCTTATTTCCACTGCAGGGTCATTAGTGTTTTCCTTTTTGAAGATTTTGTAGGATAGTGCCTCTAATTTTAATAAATACTGTTTAACAGTAAAATTTGGCAAATGTGGATAAGTAATGAACTTGCCTGGCTTGTTTCACCCTCACCATACCTATATTTAAGTGTTTGTATTAATTCTTGATAGGTGGGGTCTTGTTTTATTTTTAATACTTCCCTGGCTTCTCCCTCTAACTTCATTTTTAGGGCCACTAACGTACCTTTCTGTGACCACCCCAAATAAGTTGAAATGTCATCAAATTTTTCCAAAAAATCCTTAACTTTAATTTTATCTTGTAGCCCAGAAAAAGTTTCTAATGAGTTAAGTGGTTAAATAGACAGTGAGGGAAAAAGGTCATGTTATTAGAACCTGACTCGTTCGCCATTGTATTGGTGGCTGAATCGTTCGGCATCTTTTATGCCAAGAAAAGCGACAAGAAAATAATTTTTCTTCCTTTCTTAAATATCTTAATTTCACTCTATAAAATCTTAATATACTACTTGTGTATCTGTTTGTGAGTTGTTGTGTACTGACATTTATATCACTTCCCTTAAAAAACAGGATTTAGATTTTTAAAAAAGTAAAATGATAAAAAAATATTGTCATGTGTAGTATTCACTACAAGTACATATTTCTTATAGTATTATTTTGACAAAATAAATTTAACTTTCAATTTTTTTACCTAAATCTATATGACACATTTATACAGTGTCTTATGGTGAAATTCAATTTATAATCACTTTGAAATGATATGAGTCTGCTCAAATTCCTCGGTTTTTAACTGGGACTGGTCGCTGCTACCAGTTTGTTGCATGGAACTTTTGGTTATATAATTTTTCTTTCAGATTTATAGTAATTAGTTATGTCTTGAGTTTAATAACCTTAAACAAGCTTAAGGGTAAGTTTAAATTACACTGAGTTTAAAATTATTAATTAGGTTGATTAGTTGTATTTTTATGTGTACAAGACAACCCTGGTCCTTCAGCACAAAACAAGAATTATTAATTAAAAATTCCTTTTGAATGGATAGGCCAATGGTGTGAAATAGTGGTTGTTATTGTTATTTTATGATAATACAAAGCAAAATGTAAACAATTAAAATCTGTTCGAATCAATGAAATACAAGCAGACAAAGATCAATTCAATATGATTATTTAATGATGAAACTTTTAATGCAATGAACAAATTTCTTATTATATAAGATAAACATAGTTTCAATCATCCAAGGATACTTTTGTTAAATAAATAAAATTATAAACAAAATTTCTAAAGCAAATATTTCACAGTTACACAATATTACCTTCCAATTTTATTAAATTTTTCACTAAACATTAGTATATTGAATAGACAACCTGTACTTGGGGGGTTATTTTTATGACATCTAGGACATTTCTAAATTTATCAATTCCTCCCTTACAAAATTATCACCTTGACTTAACATCTTTCGGTCTGAGTTTAATCTGGGATTGTTACTTCTTCCCAGGAATTTGTAATATTACTTTAAAACATAATAAATCATTATGCCGAAGGCACTGTGTATTAATTTAAATTAAAGAAAATTGAAGGAAAGGAAATTATTTTACTTGCATATTAAGGCGTCCTTGTCTTGACCAATTTTTGGGAAAGGTCGTTACACCATCTTTAGTAAGGGACTTTCAGACGCACACTGTTCACTTGCTGGAAGTCTTTTCTCCTGCGAAAAGAGACTTTGTATTGCAGGGGTCTTCAACCCGCGGGCAGCCCACCGACATGTTTTATGTGGCCTGTCAGCTCATGGAAAAATACAAATTGCTTCACAAAAAAATAAATGAGTGACGTCCCTGCTGTCTGAAATATATGTATTTTACTCTGTTGGCATTTTCATATTTCGTAATAAATATCTTAAAATACTCTAGAACCAAAGTAACAATTGGTTTTTCCCCCCTCAATCGTCTTTTACCTTAGTTTTCTAACATATATGGGGATTAGGTGTAGTTTTATTGATTTGCAGTGCAACAGTGATTTTAAAACAAAATTCAACTTAGGACTCATCAAATTCTATTCTAAATATGCTGATATGAACATCTTCCCAACCATCTGACTGCATGCTCTGAAAACGTTACTGTTCTTGAGCACTTACATCTGGGCATAAGCTGATGTAGAAAGTTCATAAGGGGGTATAGGTTTGAGGACACAGGAGGTTACAGACTACAACTCCATATGTTCATATGTATGTACACAAAATTTTCATGGCAGTGGGAATTACAACCTCCATCAACCCCAATGCTGCCAGTGCATCTGTAAACAACTGTTTTCAAAAATGAAGTTGATAAAATGAAAAGTTAAGACCAGAATAACTGACGTCCACCTTGGAAACACTCTTAGGGTTGCAATATCAAAAATAAGACCTGATATTGATTGGACTGTTAAAAATAAGCAGTGCCAAAAATCTCGCTAAAAGGTTTGATTTCGCTTTACATATTAACAACTAAAAGTATTGTAAATGTTTTTTGCTTCCATACGTATTTTACATTGTAATATACAGTGAAAATCGTTTATAACGACGCCGATTATAACGACCAATCGCATATAACGACGGAATTTTTACAAGTAGTTTGGTTTGTTATTCTACCCCATACTAAATGTATCGGTTATAACGACGGCGATTTTGTAGTCTCCGTAGATTCTAAGTAGGGAAATTCGTATCGGATATAACGACGCGACTTGACTGTCATTATGCAGGACCATGTGAGTTAGCTATTAAAATTTAAAGTTATTTATCAAAATTTCTTATTTATTTACAAATGTCCGAGAAATTTTTATTACTTCTAAACCTGAATATTAAAGATAATGAACTTAAAAAAAGGTGATTTATTAATTGAATACAACGAGGGTCATATTCTTAAGGGGGCCCATTCTATTTTTTCCACGTAGAGCCCATAAAACTCTTAAACCAGAAATATTCTGAAGTCATTAGTATAATACAGTGAAAATCGGTTATAACGTCCTCCAAAGGACCGTGCAAATTCGGTCGTTATAAACGATATCTTTTTAAAATCATAGTAGAAATGGCAATAAAAAAAATCATAGCCTATAGTAATGCACCCTAGAGTTTTATATATTATTTTGACAGTAAAAGTATTAAACTTTTTTGGTTTCCAAATTAAATAAAAATATACTTAATTATAATGAATTTAATTTCAGTTTATATTATGTTATAGCCACACATAGTACTTTCTTAGTTTTTTAAATTGAAAAAATTGTAGAAAATACTACTAAAGTATATAATGTAGAAAACAAATGTAATAAATAGTATTTATTATATTATACTAATGACTTCAGAACAGTGCCGGTTTAAGAGATTTATGGGCTCTACGCTGAAAAAATAGAATGGACTCCTTAAGAATATGACCCTCGTGATATTCAATTAATAAATCACTTTTTAAGTTCACTATCTTTAATATTTAGGTTTAGCAGTGATAAAAATTTCTCGGACATTTGTAAATAAACAAGATTAGAATAACACTTAAATTTTGTAACTAACTTTAAATTTTAATAAATAACCTACGTGGTTCTGTGGTTCAGTTTTATGACTGTCAAGTCGCGTCGTTATATCCGATACGAATTTCCCTACTTAGAATCTACGTAGACTACAAAATCGCCGTCGTTAAAGCAGGTTTCGTCGTTATATACGATGTCGCTATAACCGATATATTTAGTATGGAGTAGAATAGCAAACCAAACTTCTTGTAAAAATTCCATCGTTATATGCAATTGGTCGTTATAAACGATTTTCACTGTATAATAAATACTATTCATTACATTTGTTTTATACATTATAGCCTATACTTTAGTAGTATTTTCTATAATTTTTTAAATTTAAAAAACTAAGAAAGTACTGTGTATTAAGTGTTGCTATAACATAATATACACGGAAATTAAATTCATTATAATTAAGTATATTTTTGTTTAATTTTGAAACCAAAATGTTTAATAGTTTTTGCTGTCAAAATAATGTATAAAACTCTAGAGTACATTGCTATAGGCTACTATGATTTTAAAAAGATATCAGTTATAATGACCAATTTTCACGATCCCTTGGAAGTCACTACAACCAACTTCCACTATATATATTTAGCCCCAGAGGCAGATCCAGAATTTTTGGATGGCCACAAACTAATATAGACTAAAGAAAAAATTATCAATAAAGGCTGCTCCAGTTGGGGGGGCGCACACCTTGAGCCGCCTTTGTCCTAATATTGCGAGCTTCTCCTGTCGCGTTTCTGCGCTTGCGCGTGGACTGACGAGCAAGCGAAAGCGTAGTAATGGCTGAAAGTTGTTTTGGGGAACCATTGGAGTCTGAAATACAACTCGACTTCGACGAAACTCCTACCAGTGTTTTTCAATATTCTAGCGAAAACGTAATAGTAATGGAGGTAAATTCCAGCAGAGAACCTGAAAAAGTTGGTCTGAGCTACAAATCATGTGGGAAAACTTTCTCAAAATCGTACAATTTGAAACGTCATGTTAAAAATGTGCATTCATCGGAGTCTGAAACCCGTGAATGCATTGCTGTAAATAAAATTTTTGAATGTCCTTATTGTAATGCCTGTATTTCGAAAGACAACATCTCTGTTCATATTTCAAGAAGAGCATGCAATACGTATAGAAACTGAAAATGTTGAGCTTTCTACATTTGAAGATTTTAAGTCGTGGAAAGAAGCTATTGAAACAGAAACAAAATTTAAATACGTGAAAGTAGTAGGGACACAGACAAAGAGTACAGGCAAAACCCATTATTTTAGATGTCATCGATCTAGAAATTTCAAACCTACGTGTAATGGATTAAGAAATATTAAAACGCAGGGGACTAACAAAATTGGGAAGTTCTGCCCAGCCTGTATGAGAGTCTTTGAAGAAAAACGTGGGAAATGTTCAATTACCTTTACAAAAGCACACTTAGATCACTCATCAGAGTCTTAAACCCATGAATGTACTGTTGTAAATAACACTTTTGAATGACATTGTTGTAATGCCTGCGTTTCGAAAAATAACCTTTCCGTTCATTTCAAGAAGAGCATGAAATACTTATGTAGAGACTGAAAATGTTAAGTTTGCTACGTTTGAAGATTTTAAGTCATGGAAAGAAGCTATTGAAAATGAAACAAAATTTAAATACGTGACAGAAAGAGGGGCACAGGCAAAACTCATTATTTTAGATGTCATCAATCTGAAATTTCAAACCTACAGGTAATGGATTAGAAATATTAAAATTCAGGGGACTAACAAAATTGGGAAGTTCTGCCCAGCCTGTATGAGAGTCTTTGAAGTAAAAAGTAGGAAATGTTCAGTTACCTTTGCAAAAACATACATAGGGCATCAGAATGAGCTTGGACATTTATTCCTCACTAAATCTGAATGAGAAAATTTGGCTGCAAAAATTGCAGCAAAGCTGCCATTTGACGTCATTTTAGATGATGTGAGAGGCTCTGTTTCGGAAACTTCCGGATTGGAAAAGCTACATCTGTTAACGAAAGACGACTTACGGAACATTGCAAACGCATTTCATTTAAATTCAAGTGCTGTGCGTCACAAAGATGATGGCACCAGTGTTGAAGCATGGATAAATGAAACAAAAGCTGATGGAAATGATTGTGTTTTGTTTTATAAGCCTGCAAGATATTGTTTTGGAGGATTATCCAAAGTGATTTTCTGTTAATAATAACGACCGATACTCAATAAGAAATGTTAATAAGGAAAGGCCATGATTGCGTATGTGTGGATGACACACATGGAATAAATAAATATAATTTTGGCCTAACCACATTAATGGTGGTTGATGATATACGACAAGGGTTTCCATGTATGTTCATGGTGTCTAATAGGTGCGACCAGACAATTTTGGTATTGTTTTTCTCAGAAATAAAGAAAAAAATTGGTAAACTGATGCCTAACATCTTTATGGCGGATATGGCCGAGGCCATAATGCCTGAAATGAACAGGGCACCAGGGAAACGCCTTTATTGCTCTTGGCACGTCGACAATGCCTGGAGAAAGAACCTGAAAAAAATAAAAGACCGTCAAAAGTAATGTGATATATATAAAATATTAAAAATATTGCTTGAAGAGAGAAACAAAAACTTTTCAAGTGATGCTTGATAACTGTAAGAACCGCCTGCTCCAAGTTGAAGAAACAGTAGAATTCAGAAAGTATTTTTTAGACACCTATGTAAAATGTTCGACCTTGTGGGCTTATTGCTATAGGCTGAATTGTGGTGTGTATACCAATATGTGGTTAGAAAGATTACACCGCACGTTAAAATATTAATATCTAAAAGGTAAAAGTTGTAAAAGGATGGACAAAGGAATCTGCCATCATGCAACTGATAATGGATAAAATTTTTGAGAGATTGATAGTTCTAAATAAGGGCAAAATATCTGCAAAATTAAAAGACTTAAGAACAAGTCATAAAGCAAGTCTTAAATACAATACCAGTATCATCAAAGATAGCGAATGTAGTTGGACTGTAGCCAGGGTGCGAATTAACGGGGCGGGGGATTTCCCCGGCTCGTGAAAATATATCCCTGGCAAAAGATTTTAATTAACTTCCCTGTCAGGGATGATTATATCCCCCATATGATATTAGAAAAAAAAATAATATTCACATTCTTTCTTCCTTTTTTTTTTGTTGTTTTTTCGATGATTTTTTTGTTTTTAAGATTCTTGGTAACTTTTAGCGATATCACCGGTTTTGGGGAAGGCGGGATGAGGGAGGAGGAGAGGGGAAGAACTAAAATGGGCCCATCTTGGAAATAGGAGGGAGCGCTAAAAAATAACGGCAATTATTCCCTAAGGGAATAGAGGTGTACTTCTCAGGGAACATCGGATATCCCTTTGATATTCGAAGTAGCCGCTAATTGTTGGCAGGCTGATTGTACGGCGGTTGCAAACATCTTGTCTGATAAAAACATTTGTGAACCCTATCTTGGAAATATAACCTGGTTGTTTCTGTAAGCAATAAACCAATTTCGGAAGAGCGATTGACAGACGGTTGACGATTGATGCAGATGGTGAATTTTAGCATTCCATTTTGAAAGTCGGACATTGGAAGAGGAAGGCCAAAACGAAGAGGAGTCGGGGAAAGTGAGCCAGGGGTAGGGGAATCCAGCTGAATTTCATGGCGGATAAATTGTTTAAAGTTTTAACATGAAGAGACAAATTAATTTCTATGAATGTTTTTCCAACAAAAAAGAAAATCACGATTGTCATCCTGGAAAGGTCATCTCTACTGAAACAGTATGTCCAGTGATGGAAGTACAATGTGCAATAGCGCACTTTGCCTTCTATTGAACAAAGTAAGGTAAGCTCATTTTTCTTTTCAAATTATCATTTAAAATCACTATGCAAATTGAATATCGATATTATAATGGTATAACGTTTTTCCGTCGTAACAGCAAGACTTTAACAGCTACATTTTAAACAGTAATTATTGCGAGGAATTAAATAGTGGGTTTTTATGAGGCCTTTTATAATCAAAAGAACGACTCTAACATTTTTTCAGGTGAGTAAGGAAAGGTAGGGGTAGGATGTAATAAGTAAATAAAGAAATATCGATAATTATTAAGGAATTGTGGCATGCTTGCTTTACCATAAATATGCAGATTAAGCACATGTGATCTAGTGCGTGTTACCATATAACAAAAGCAAGCAAAGCCTAGAGCTCTTTATCAAAGCCCATTATTGCCGTAGGCAAAAATGAAGGTTTGGAAGTGTTTTTAGGTTTTCTGGTTTGGGGCGCCATTGTTTTCATTTTGTCTACTTTAAATTTTCAGAACGGATATCACTCCTAATGACTCATGATCACATGGTACTGGGCATACACTGCCCCTTTATAGCCTCTATTATGTTTAAAACACCAATAATTCAGCGTTAGTGGTGGAAAACACAACATCGTATTTCATAACAAGTTCAAAATAGACACTAAATTTGAAAATAAACGATAACGTATAATTAAAAAACAATATGACGAATTAGCTTCAGATTTTTTGTTTGTTTGGCTTTTTTATGGCGCAAGAGCATCTGGGCTATACTGCGCCAAGTTGTTTGTTAATAGAGGTCAATTTTTTACAATCAATGTTTTTTACTGTTTCAGACAAAATTATAACGCAAAATTTGAAAATATGAAATTCGTAAAAATATTTTGCAATATTAGAACTGAAAAAATAATAAACATGTCAAATGCTAAATTGCTGAGTGTTAAAATTTCATAAAAAAATTATTCATCTGTATTCTCGTCCCAACTGCCCATTTACTATTGTAATTTAATCACGCTTGTCAAACAGGATTTAATGGCAGACATGTCTATTAGATAATTTTTTTGTTTGCTAATTACAAAATATAGTGTTCTAAAAAGTGTTTTTTGTGGAAATTTTTGTTTCATGTTAC
>QLNU02015360.1:316504066-316517263 GCA_006491805.2 Dysdera silvatica
CGAAAAAGGAGGTATTTATGGACTTTGCACGGTAAACTTAAATTGTGAAAAAATAAACATAGTGATATAATAATAATTAAAAGTATAATTAAATAATAAATGATCTATGATCTATCTATCTAAAAAATAATTAAATGATCTATGATGATAGTGAAAAATCCCCCCCCCCCTCCTTTTCTCATCATCAGTCAACAGATTGGTGATCGATAGTACTAGGTCAATAATAAAAGATCTATCATCGAATTATGAAGGATGCCTTTTCTAATATCGTGATATAATTGCATATCACTGATATCATGAAATAATTTGATATATGACATCAAATTACAATATTTTACAATGATGAGAAAGGTCTTATATCATAATTTGATGTCAGACAACATCGAATCATGACCTTGTTATGATATGGCAATTTGATGTCTCACGACATCGAATTATGATGTCACGACTATACCGTAATTTGCTATCATATGACATCAGATTATGATATCATGACATTGACCGGTGGTGGGGGGGGGGCTCATTTATAGTGAGGATATCGGAATTCGATATCATCCAATATTGATATGGAAAACCTTGCGATATTGTACAATGTCTGGTGCTACTTGGATTACGGGCAGAGACATAGCCAAGGGGCGGTTTTGGGGGTTGTAACCCCATCGCAATTAAATTTTGTATATTTAACATAGGAATATATGAGTTGTAGCTCTGTAACCCCTCCCATTAAGCCTATAACCCCCTTATGAACTTTCTGTTTACGCTACTGATTATGGACACAGTATCAGATGGGGGGGGGGCTCTCACACGCTGATTTAGAAGTGGGGGAGTCTGTAAATGTATAAAAAATACATACTCTCCAAAATAGCCCAAAAAGGTAGGCTTTTATTTGAGAAAAAGCGATCAGGCCCTGAATAAAATAATAATAGGTATTGTTAACATTGGAAATGGGAATTGGAGAATTGGAAAGCAGAGAATTGAAAAGTGGATAATTAGAGTGGAGAATTGGAAACTGGCACGTAAAAATTTGAATGTAAACTGCAACTCGCCAACTTGCGAGTTGACTCTTATTTGCTCTCTGAACATTGGTAAGTAAACATGTATGAACAATTCATGTAGAAAACGTCTAAGGCAGCACTCACTGATTGATTAGTTGTTTTACGGTGCAAGGACAGCAAGGGTCATGTTGCGCTAGACATAGTTTTCTGAAGAATCCAAACCTCTTGTGGCTTAGAGAACGAAACCCTGGACTACAGTGAGCATAAAGTAAGCATTCTGTTTTTAGCACCATTGGGTAGTCGAACCCAGGATAACGTCATACTAGGTTAATGCATTACCACTGCAGGGCCATACCTTTCTAATGATGGCAGACAGATAAAGCAAAACAATAACAGATTCAGTGTTAATTGAAACTAACTAAATTGTGATTATCAGTTAAAACAAATAAAAATTGCAAAGTGCATAATTCTACAAAGCATTTGCCGTAACCACAGAATCAGTGGCAGATTTTTTGGTGGTCAGTTGAATTACTAATTTCGATTTGTTCTATGTTCAGAGGCATGGTGTACTAGGCACTGGCAGAAGGCGAGCTACTTTGAGAGAGATTCAAAAAATGCGAAATTAGCGAATATTTAAATTTGAAATATGAAAACCATGATGGACGAACAATTTAAGAATTTTATACAAGTGCCAAAATCTGTCATACCTCTAGTTACGTTTGGTAAGATTAAGCGGCAAAATATGTCAGCCTACAGGTGGCAAAATTGTAAATCCACCTCTGCTTGTTTGTGGTTTTACGGCTCAAGGACTACAATGGTCATGCTGTGCCGGGACCTACTGTTTTCCGAGGAATCCGAACCTCTGGACCTACAATTTTCCGAGGAATCTGAACCTATTGAGGCCTAGCGAACCAAACCCCGGATAACAGTGAGCAGTGAGATATTTATGAGATCTCTGAACATCAACGTAGAATTCTTAAAATTATTGGGGGGCAAGCACATTTTATGTACGTTTATACATTACAGTATATGTAAAATCGCAATTTATTTCAGATTATTGGGGGGAGGGGCTTGGGCCCCACGAGCCCATATAACTCTAAGCCTATATCTCTGAATAAGCGTTTTTTGCACTGTTGGGAGTCAAACCTGGATTAACGGCGCACTAGGCGAACGCGTTACCACACTGCCCCACCATAGGATAAATCTACCTCTGTACAGAATACCGTCATTAAACAGAAATAATGATTAATTAATTGAGAAAGTTCTAAACATTGTAACTACACTACTGTAAAATGAAGAAAAAGAACACCAAGAAGGAATTGCGTGATGATCATAAAATTTACATATGTTAATGGGGTAGAGTACACCTAGGCATGATTTTATTGTAGGCTTAATTTCAGGATCAATGCATAAGTGCTTGTGCCAAAGTACAACATAATATGCAAAATATAGTTGATGGTATTTAATTAGTATGTATTTTAAGTATAGTTATGTTTAGCTTAAATGAATAATAAATTATATGAGAAATCACAAATACACATAGCTACATATAATATTAATGCCTTTTATTTAATACAAACAATACATAAAGTAAAAATCGGTTATAACGACCTTCAAGAGACAGCGCAAATTCGGTCGTTATAACCGATAGTCGTTATAAACGATATCTTTTTAAAATCATAGTAGCCTATAGTATTACATAAAAAGGTTAAACACTGGTAAAATAGCAATGAAAAAGATCACTCAAGCTTTCGGACGCATCAGCAGCAGTCCTTCATCAGGAGTAATGACGATGTTATGTTTCTGTCTCTTTTTTATACTTGAAATTTCTGGAAAACCCTTCATCAGAGTAGTCCCGCAGAATGGGAAAACCCAATGAGAACCAATGGGAGGCCTCCAATAGAATCATGGAAGAACCCCAATAGGGACCAATGAGAAACCCACACTGCGGGCTACCTAATTTGGAGGTGTCTCATACATTTCAGAGTAAGAGTTGTTTATAAGTTTCTGGAAGTGGTTGTGATGTATTAATGGCTTTCCCGTGTAGTTTGTAAGTTTCCCAAGATTCTAAGAAGAGTCTACTATTCTTGTTTGTGATGTGCCGGTGTAGTATTTTTGTTGAGTCCCAGTCGGGTTCGTGTCCGTGTTGTAAAGCGTGTTCTGCCAGACGTGAGGCTATGTCTCCTTTCGCGAGTGCTTGTTTGTGTTCTTTTTTTCTTGTTTTGATCATTCTTTGTTCAACAAAAATACTACACCGTCACATCACAAACGAGAATAGTAGACTCTTCTTAGAATCTTGGGAAACTTACAAACTACACGGGAAAGCCATTAATACATCACAACCACTTCCAGAAACTTATAAACAACTCTTACTCTGAAATGTATGAGACATCCCCAAATTAGGTAACCCGCAGTGTGGGTTTCTCATTGGTCCCTATTGGGGTTCTTCCATGATTCTATTGGAGGCCTCCCATTGGTTCCCACTGGGTTTTTCCATTCTGCGGGACTACTCTGATGAAGGGTTTTTCCAGAAATTTCAAGTATAAAAAGAGACAGAAACATAACATCGTCATTACTCCTGATGAAGGACTGCTGCTGATGCGTCCGAAAGCTTGAGTGATCTTTTTCATTGCTATTTTACCAGTGTTTAACCTTTTTATGTAATTTCCTCCCTGGTACCCTGTATTTTATTTCTAGTCTGTAGTATAATACACTCTAGAGTTTTATAAATTATTTTGATAGTAAGAAGTATTAAACTTTTAGCTTTCAAAATTAAATAAAAATATATTTAATTATAATGAATTGAATTTCCGTTTATATTAAATTATATTTATAGCCATACTAAATAAGTAGTATTTTTTAGTTTTTTAAATTGAAAAAATTCTAGAAAATACTAAAGTATATAATGTAGAAAACAAATCTAATGAATAATATTTATTATATTATACTAATGACTTCCGAACAGTGTCGGTTTGAGAGTTTTATAGGCCTTATTCTGAAAAAATAAATTGGGCCCCTAAAGAATGTGATATTCGTGTTATTCAATTAATAAATCACGTGTTTTTTAAGGTTTATTATCTTCAATATTCAGGTTTAGCAGTAATAAAAATTTCTTGGACATTTGTAAATAAACAAGATTAGAATAACGCTTAAATTTTGATAACTAACCCACATTGTTCCGATTTATGACTGTCAAGTCACGTCGTTATATCCGATACGAATTTCCCTAGTTAGAATCTACGTAGACTACAAAATTTCTGTCGTTATAGCAGGTTTCGTCGTTATATACGATGTCGTTATAACCAATATATTTAATATAGAGTAGAATAGCAAACCAAACTTCTTGTAAAAATTCCGTCGTTATATGCGGTTGGTCGTTATAACCGGCGTCGTTATAAACGATTTTCACTGTATATTCCATAAACAATATACAAAATTTCAAAAATGTTCTTTTGTTTTAAGATTTCCAACCATTTATTACATTTTAAATTCAAGAAGAAAATCAACTCATGCTAATATTAAAAATAAATTGGATGTATTATTGAAGAGTGTCGTTCTAAAATTCCCCCGCGATTAAAATCTGATTCATGTAAACGACGAATGTGAACTCTGAAGTGTTGTTGATCTTTTATTGTGTGTTACATTGGCGACCAAAATTGCGTAGCAAACCTATAAGTCAATCAATCAATCAATCAATCAATCAATCAATCAATCAGAATTTATTTATGCATAACATCTATAAAAATGAAATACATTGGATACAAGTTAAAAATAAGACTATTTAAAACACTTGCAATCATGTCACTTGGTTTAATTGACGCTCCAAAATATATTCTTTTAATTTGGTTTTAAATTTACTTTTTGATTTGATTTCTTTAATTGTTGGCGGGATATTGTTCCATATGTCTATTTTATAATAATTAATATTGTTTTTACATATGTTGATTCTTATTTTTGTTTTATTTAATTCTTTTTTGTTTCTTGTATTATAATTATGTTCATTTTCACTTATTTTAATCAAAATTAGGTGTTTATTTTCGTATAATCTTTCGTAAATATATAATGCTACTTTTAAAATATTTATATTAGTTATGTTTAATATTTTGTTTTCGTAAATCAATTTATCTTTATGCTTACCTGTTTTGAAACATAATTTTTGATATGTTTTATCAAGTAGTTTATTGAGTTTAGTTAAATTTGTTTGGGATAAATTTCCCCATACTGTATTTCCGTAATTTATATGACTAAATATTAATGCGTAGTACAAAATTTTTGTATTTAATATTAGTAATGAATTAAGTTTTGTTAGAATTCCATTAGATCTAATTTTTTTCTCAATATCAAACATTTGCAGGTTCCAATGGAATTAATCTTCGATTGTTAATCCAAGAAATTTAATTGAGTTCACTCTCTCTAGGATGTTATTGTTGAATTTTATTTTGTTAGGTTGATTAGTAAATTTTTTATTTTTAGTATGGAAGATTATATATTTTGTTTTATTTGTATTTATTATTAAGTTGTTGTCATTAAACCATTGTTCACAGGATGTTAACTTTGTATTTGTGTTATTAATTCTTTGATCTATGTTATTTCCATTTGTTAACTAGATGATATCGTCAGCAAATAACAGGAGTCCCCCATCAAGATTTATTAAGTAATTTATTGCGATTAAAAAAAGTAATGGTTCAAGGATTGTTCCCTGAGGAACATCTAATTTGTTTATCAATGATTTCGATTGAATATTCTCAATTTTAACTATTTGCTGTCTATTTGTTAAATAGCTATCAATCAGTTTATACATTCGGCCTCTTATACCATAATTAAGTAGTTTTGTTTTTAAGATATTTCTGTTAATTAAATCACACGCTTTTCTCAGATCGAAAAAAATCCATAAGTAATTTTGTTTTCTTCCATATTTTTTTGAATATTATTAATTGCTCTTAATAGGATTTCTTCAGTTCATTTTTTTTGGAAACCGTTTTTTTATGGATAGTTTATATTTATTAAAAAAATCTATTAGTCTATTATATATTACCTTTTCAGTTAATTTAGAAAATACTGACATGATTGCTATTGGTCTGTAGTTTTCTTTTAAGTAGTTATTACCCTTTTTAAAAATTGGTCTAATTACTGCTGTTTTTGATTCATCAGGAAAGATTCCCGTGTTAAATATGTCATTTATTATCGATAATGGTTCTTTTAATTCATTTTTACATAGTTAAATTACTTTTGGAGATAAACCGTCAAATCCTGGACCTTTTTTTATATTTATTTTATTTAGTTCTTTCTCTATTTCGTGTTCAGTTGTATTTTCTAAGTAAAACGTTTCGGAAATATTTGTGCTTAAATATTTTTTATAGATATCAGCTATTGATTGATTTATATTTAATTCCTTGTCAATGTTTGTGTAATGATTATTAAATTCGTCTGCTGTTAAGTTCGTATTATCTGTTTTAGCGTTGTTTATTAATAGTTTTATTTTATTTTAATTTTTGTTATTTGTTTTACCCAATAATTTGTGAATTATTCTCCATTTTTGCGTGGTATTTTTTGTTGATAATTGTTCAAGATAGTAGTTATTTTTTATATTTTATTTCCTTGTTTAGTTTGTTTCTGTGTTTAGTAAAATCATCCCATCTCTTTTATTGTTCTTTCATTCATAAATTTTTTGTATGAATTTTTTTTCGTTATTATTTTTTTCTTTAAAATTGAATTAAACCATTCAGGATTATTTTTATTATTTAGTACTTTAGTTTTTTTAGGAAAGCTTTTGTTATATAAGTCCTTTATTCTTAATGCAAATTTTTCATAAATAGATGTTCGAGAATTAATAGACGGTACATCAAAAGTTTGCTAGTCTATTTATAATAATGCCCCTTGAAATTTTTTAATATTTTTTGATTAAAATTTCTAATCTTTTTTAATTTTTTTGAGTGTTGAATAATAGTTTTCATGTTTATTAAAATCGTTCTATGATCACTTACTACTTCATCTAAAATCGATGTAGAACAATTATCTGTGTTAGTAAAAACTAGATCTATTGTACTTGAATTTATTAATGTTTTTCTAGTAGGTTCTCTTATTTTATTTATTAGTCCGTGTGATTACATTAAATTTAATAATTTTGATGAATCATTATTTTTTTTTGTAATGTCCATGTTGAAATCTCTAATTATAAAAATTTGTTTTCCTTGAGTATTATTCTCTAGTAGCTTTTCCAGTTTTTCGAAAAAAAATTTTATTTGAAGTTGGTGGCCTATATAATGTTAGGATTTTTAGCCCATTTATGATAATTGTCAGTATACAAGGTCAGTTAGCTCTGTTTCACTACTTGTCAGATCTACATCTAGTTCATCTTTTACAAATACTGATATACCACCCCCTTTACTAGAATCTCTGTAAATAGAGTATTCTTTATAATTATTAAAATTTATTGTTTCGTTTGTTTTCCAAGTTTAGACTATACAGATTATTTCTGGAGTATTGCAATGTTGTATTATTTCTTCAACCTGTTTAATTTTGTTGTTCAGACTATTTGCGTCACATGTATTTTACTGAGATAGGATTTGTTTTATTATCATTAGATGGTAGTTTATGTTTTTTGTGAATTAGTTTTTTTTCTAATTATATTTCTTTTTCCCTTTTTATTTTTCTTATGGATTAAATTGTTAATGAGTTTCTCATTATTGTGTATTTCCTTTTTGTCATTTGTGTTATTTTATACCACAAGTCGGTGAGTTCATCAATATTTTTTATTTCACAAGTTTCAGAATATTAATTTTTTCTCATTTTTATACGTCCTTTTGATGACCACACGAATTTCCAGTTGTTATTTTTTTGAAATAATCTTGCCTCTCTAAAGATTTTTGCATTTTTTTCAGTTAAATGTTCATTTATATGTATATTTTCATTAAGTTGCATTGAACACATGCCTGTTTTGAATTTGATATTTTTTCTTTGATTCCAGAATTCGTCCCTTTTTCCTATTTTTATAAACCAAATTAGTAATATACTTTTTCGTTGTTTATTGACCTGTAATCTATGTGATGTATCTATCTTTTTCTGATAAATCTATGTTTAGTTCTTTGCTAATCTTTAAGGTTTCATCAATGTGATTTCGTTTTGCTTTGATGGTAGTCCGTCAATTATTAGGTCCCTTCTCATTCCATATATTTCTGATTTATCAATCGTTTGTTCGATGTTATGTTGAATTTCATATAGTTGTTGTATTTCCTTATCAATGTTGTTGAAATCATTGTTACTATTGTTTATATGATCCTTATCAATGTTGTTGAAATCATTGTTACTATTGTTTATATGATCCTTATCAATGTTGTTGAAATCATTGTTACTATTGTTTATATGATCCTTATCAATGTTGTTGTTATCATTGTTACTATTGTTTATATGATCGCTAACTTCTGTTGATATTTCCAATATTTTTGTTTCTAATTGATTATTTGTTAGAATGACATTTTCGTTTATTAATTTACGTTTCTCTTGCTCTTCTTTAATTTCGTTTAGGGCTATATTTGATTATTCAATTTTTGATAGTAGCGAATCTATTTTATTATCTGTATCTTTTTTGCTATTTTCGATTTGTGATTTCATTTCTTTAATTTCCCTTCAGATTTGGAGCATCAAGTTATTGTCTATTTGATTAGAATTCGTTTTTCCAGATATAATTTTCCTTCCTTTTTCCTTACTTTTTTTTTCAAACTGACGAAGTTAATATCCCTAGTTATTCATCGATATATACAGTAAATACAGTAATTCGATTGAGTCGCAATTCATATACATATAAACCAATAACTGAGCATCACTATGTAACTGTGTTAGAAAAAATTACAAGAATATTTAAAATCTTTATTAGTTAAAAGTTTTGTCAAGATGGAAAATTATTAGAAATGTCTAGGTTGCCGATATTCCAGAATCAACTCTACATAAATCGCGAACACTAAAAGTATCGTTTAAAAACAATTGATAAGAGTAAAATTCTAAATTGACAAATTATGATAAAATAATGTGTAATTAAAAATTCCAAGTAGAAATCCAAAAATTGAGTTATTCCCCCTTTGATCTAATCCCCAAAGTAACGTCATTGTTAGCCAATCAGATTGCTTAAATCGGTCCTAATGCTAAAAGTGTTATGGAAATTCAAATCTCGCGGGCAGGGTGCTCTGCCCTGCGAAATAAGCCTAGAATGGACATGGTTAAGGACGAAATTAAAAAAATTGTTTCCATTACCTTGTATGTCAACTTCTGACTAGCCTATTAAAAAAACTGGTTTCGGATGATGTTTAAATCGCAATCAATCAACTACCCATTTTCCGAGAATAATCAGTTCACAGTGAAAAAAGTTCTGAATACGCTATCAGAGAGAGAAATGGTAGGTTACCTGCAGCTTAATGGTTAGATGGTTGGTTGGTTGTATTTTTATGGTGCAAAGATAGCAAGGGTCATTCTGCATCAGACAAAGTGAGACCGTATGTAAAAATTTAAGAAAAAAAATACGAAGGTAAAAATGCATTGAAAGTACAATGGAGCAAAATGATGCAACAATATCAAATGAGATTTAAAAAGTCAATAGCAGATAAAAAAATTAAAAATGATTTCATGATTAAAAGAATCACATAAAATGTCACAAAGGGTAAAATTATTTTGGTTAAAAGCTAATGAACGTTGTAAGATATTATTACCCTTCACAATTTCCAAATAATGGTCAATACAGAAAAACCTCCGGGGCGAGATTTTTGTGAGTTTATTATACAAAAATATTTGCAACTCACGTACATATAGCTCAAACTAGAAATTTTTATTTTTTAGAAAAAACAGACGCCGTCCTCATCCCGGATTCGAACCAGGGTCCCCGCGGTGTCTTGACCTACTAGACAAACTAGGGCAAGAACAAACGCATTTTTCTCCGTATATGAGGATGTAAGATATTATTACCCTTCACAGGGATAACACAATTGCCAAATAATGGTCAACACAGAAAAGCCTCCTGGGCGAGATTTTTGTGAGTTTATCGTGGGGGAATTTATTATACAATAATGTTTGCCACCCACGTATATATATAGCTCAAACTAGAGCTTTTTCTTTTCTTTTTTTTAACGTTGCTGGTCAAAATTTGAGCAAATGGTTAAGACATGTAAAGCAATTAATGGTTCAACATATGTAACACACTTCGGGGCATTTTCTCCCCCTTTAAAAGTTGTTAATGGGAGAACCGTGTGTAGCTTAATGGTTAAAGCACTTGTCTTGCAACCAAGAGATGCGGAATCGTACCCTCATCAAGTTTTCCGAAAAGTGCCTTCTCTTCAAATTGGTGTACCATGAATACATAGTGTCATAATTATGAAGAATTATTTTGCACCCATTTAATGGGATAGGTTCTGTTGATAGAATAGGTTGTAGCATAAAAAAGGCAAGCTTAGCAAATATTACAAACCATGATTTTCCCCAAGGGAAAATTCATTGTTAATTGTACCTCAGATTTTACAAATCTACATTCAATGGTGTAACTGCACGAGACGTTACCCACTTCTCTCACTATTCCCTAGAAATCGCTGTAAAGCGGACTAGATGGGTTTGTGAAGCAACAAAGTTTGATGTCACATACGTGTGTATGATGCAGTGAGAACTGGTTTGAGATGCTATTTTCTGGTTACTTCATGTTTGTTCGTTGCAGAGGAAATGTCTGCGCTTTTGAATGTTTTATTTTTTTAGGGATTACGTATGCAAGGTAAGAAAAGTGTGATTGAGTCATGCCAGTATCCAGAGGGGGATCTTAGGGACCGGTTCCCCCCGAAACTAAATTTTTAATGGGACTTGGCTACGGCCTTGCATGCTGTAATTGTATCGATACATGCTGTAAAAATTTTTGAACCCCCGAAATTAAATCCTGGCTACGGTCTTGGATTGAGTGAGACATGCAAGAGGAATTAATTGCATCTGAGTATGAATGTCGATAGTGCAAGAAGCCGATGAAAATGTGTGCGAATTCGTTTTTTACTTTTTTAGGGGTGGGGGCAGAAGAGGAGGGTTATCGCTTTTTCATTTAGGGTTTGGGAAGAGGAGGAATCAGGAAAATCCCCAAAAACGTCGTAAACAACATGGCGGCTAGTTACCTTGTGACGATTATCAGTTTTAGTAACATTGGCTAGAAGATTGCCAGTTTTGGAAACACTAGCTAGAATTGATGTGGGACATCTCGTGCAGTCTTCGAGTATTGAACTGACATGAGGGAGCATCGAAGGGAATAAATGAAGCCGCGCAGCGGGGGGCATCCTCCATCTTGGTGATTACAAAACAAACAAATTTGACGCATGTTAACACGCTGATGTGGTATCGTTCCTCCGCTAATTTTTTGAGTAGAAATAGCGAAAAAAAAGTATAGTGTTCTTCATGGATGACTGTTAATTTATGGAAGCACGTATTTTGCTCCTTTACACCATTTCATTGACTTTCAAATGCTTTTAACAGTCAATACAAGACATCAGCATCCATCATGACTGGTTGTGGACTAGAGGGAGTTGATGAGACTTCAACCTCCACCCCGAAATTAAAAAAAAAAATTGCAATCTCATATTAATTTTGCATACATAGCCTTGATTTTTTTTCGAAAGGAAGCTGTCCACCCTTGTGCTAAATGTGCAGTGTTCTTAAAGTGATAATTTAATCACAAAATACTAAAACTTCTGCAATGATAAAAAAAAATATGAAAATTGACCAATTCAAAACGATTTTGAAAAAATTTATAAAAAATAAGTGGATCTGGCAAACTTTATTTTCTTTACAGTACAGTCGTACTCCGTTATAGCGAACCACAAAGGACGGCGGAACATTTGGTTCACTATATCCGATCCGATAAAAAAAGTATGATTTCTCAGAATATCTTAAAAAAACGATTATCATTGTTGCACCTACCAAGAGACGTGAATAATAATTCTAATTAAAAAAATATTAAGTATTAAGTACAATTATTATTATGTGACGTTAAACTTTTTTTCAGTTTCACCATGCGATAATTATACACGACTATACATTACTTAGCATAAACATCATGGTGTAGACCAGCGGTTCCCAAACTTTTGAATCCGCGACTCACTTTTTAAAATGTCGATCTTTCGCTCCCCACCTACTTCTAACCAGGGACGTATTTGAGTGATGGGCCTCCCCACCACCGAAAGAAAAATATCCTGGATGCTTGCTTGGCTTCTACAACAATTACATTTCTTTTAAGTTCATTTTCCATTTTTAAAAAATGAAAACATGCATACTTCAAAAACGTTTCGCGCTACACCAAAAATCGGCCCGCGCCCCACTGTTTGAAAAGCATTGGTTTAGGCCCTTCCCTCGAAATACAGTACTTCCCTGTAAAATGCACATTTACAATTACGAATGATCATTTTTGGTACAGAAAATTAAAATTGATAGGTAAAAGAACTGATGCAATAACGTAAAGGTATTTATTTTTGCCATAAAAATCTAGCAAAATACCCCTCCCCCCCTGGCGTATCCAGGGACGCCAGGAGTGGTTTAGGGGTTGTAACCCCCCATTGCAATGAAATTTGTATATTTAACATAGGAATATGTGAGTTGTAGCTCTGTAAACCCCCCATTGAGCCTATAACCCCCTTATGAGCTTTCTGCCTATGCCCCTCCTCCTGAAAATGTTTTTTTTTTCAGTCGCAGACATTGATAAAGTTCCTTATATTTTATTTTAATACGTCTGGAGGTTCGCTATATCCGTATAAAATAGCGTTATAGGTAGAGGAAATTGGACGGGATCTAAAAATTCGTTACATACGAGGGTTCCGTTATAAGCCGGGTTCGCTAAAGCTGAATTTGACTATAGGTTCTTAAATATAATTACGCCTCTGTTTGTTTTTTTTTATTTGTGTGTGTTAATACTTTTTGTTATGTTAAAAATTAGTCAATTCATTAAAAACAAGCTGGTCGCCGTCGTCCGGAGAACGCGGGAATCAAGTGGGGAAGAGAGGGTGGGGTAAAAGCAAAGGAACAGGTTGACAGCCATCTTGGTAATGGTAAACCGCAGAAACCGCTCCCTCCCGCTGGCTTCACACCCCTACCTAGTAACATTTACCCACGAACCACGGCGCCGTGCTCCCTCCCGTCAGTTCAATACTTGAAGATTAAAACGCTAAAATTACAATACCAACCTTCAGTTGAGTTATTT
>QLNU02015360.1:316523107-316547416 GCA_006491805.2 Dysdera silvatica
GCTTCCCAGATACCAGAGATGGCGTTTGAAAGCGGTTAGTGCTGCCTTGCCGATTTTCTCGTTTAAATCTTTGCAGCGGAGAAGGTCTTGCAGAAGATTAAGATCATTTACAGCGGCATTAGAGACTTTTGTAGCCCCAATCCATATTCTGGAGTAGATGAGTACAATGCAGAGAGACAATTCGCTTCTTTTTTTGCGGAGACCAGCGTCCTCATTCCGTGTTAGTTTTATGTGTTTCCTGAACATAAAAATCTTGAACACATAGATAACCTTCGTCATCCACCGAGCGTGGTGGAAGGCTTTCTGATTGGAGCGCAAAGTTCCTCAGTGAGATAATACAGAGATAGGTTACACAACTCTGCATAATCATAGTAGGTATTCCTTGTTTTCAGGCTAATCTTAAGGGTGGCTACGATAGCGTCTCGCCAATTTTTCTGGCCTTCTGCTTCTAATCTTGGATATTGAAATGCCTGGAAGCTGTCTTTTTGGATTAAAGGCAACTGCAGATGAGATGTTTGAATATCTCGATGTCTGGTCCAGAGGAGGGTGCCATTACAAATTTGAAAACTGCAGCAATGATCAACTCTATGATGTAATGTCTATAAGCTAGGTGAAGGAGAGTTCTACCTAAATCTTCCTCAATAGGCAACATCCTAAATGAATCTCAGTGTTTGCAGCAGTCATGTCAAAAGAAAGAGCTTCAACATGTTCCTCCAACTTCCATTCCCGAATAACTTGGACAATCTCTTTTTGCCGTGGCAACTCTGGTACCCGACGACAGCTTTGATACAGCAATTAATTTCTCATGTTTGATGACTGGACTGAAAACTAGAATGAGGAAAGCAAACGGTCCACCTTTAAGCCTTTTTCTTCGCCTATTAGGTCAGATAATAGCTTGTTACCCCACTGAAGTATCCTTCTCTTCAACTTCACTGATAAAGGAATTCTTCAAGACAACTGCTGTTTTAGACCGTTCCTATATTCTTGCCTGCCGAACGGAGCTACGGGAAGGCTCTATTTTCTCAAATACGTCCTTCACATCATAGCTTTTTCTTTTCGTCTCTCTCTCTCTTTTATTTAAGTCCGAACTTTAATTAAAAAAAGGTGAAATAAGGGATTTTTTTTAAAATAGGAGCTAATTTTACGAATTTAAAATTGAATTTTGGACCCAGAAAAGTGGTCTTCATTTTCACTTTTTTTCTTTTTTTTTTAAAGTTTGGACTCAGAAAATTTTCAGGTCACGATTCTTTGAACGACCCCTAAATATTACAGTATCGACTTAAATTTTCACACAGATGGTTTTTAGCAGAAAATGAACTAAATTACCAACATGCCTCATGAGTTCTTTAACAATGAACTTTTGCCATGTTATCGTGGACCACCCTAATATATATATATATGTGTGTGTGTGTGTGTGTGTGTAATTAAGCTTAGCATATTTAGAGTATCCTGCAGCTTAAATCGTTCAGCGGATTAACACCAAAATTGGTTTATAGACTATCCAAAGGATGGGGAAAAGGAACCTACGAAAATAAAAAAAACCCTCAAAAACGTCCGCTAGGGGCACTTTTTAGCGCAGTACGGCAAAACCAACCTAGGAAAATGATCAGACCACAACACAAATGACATTTTTAACCTTTAACCAGAAGCGTTGAAAGCGTTACGAATGAAATCAAATAAAAACATATCACATCCATCGATTCAGCTATGACCAAAACACCCGATTTGCATAAGCGCCGAAAGATGGTAGTGTGATGCAAAACAGGTCTCGGTATAAAAAAGGCAAAGAAACAGCGACTTTTCATAAAACGTTTGCTGTCGTTACGAAGTTACTCGTTAGTTGAATGTGCGTTACTTTAAGACTTACGAAAATAAAGGGAATGTTGTTGCTGCGATTCGTGATTATTGGCGGATTAAGAAGCTACGCCAGGGCTCTTCAACGCGCAGCCCGTTGGCTCATGATAAAATACAAATTATTTCACACTAAAATAACATTTTTTGCTCCCTCTGAGCCTTAAATCTATGTATTTTATTCCGTTTAGATTTTTACGTTTTGTAATAAATACTACAAAACTAAGTAATACGTGATCTTTCCTCAATTGTGTTTTACTTTAGTTTTCTTGCGTATATGGACATTAGGGGCAGTTTTATTGATTTGTAGTGCAACAGTGATTTTTAAAAAAAAAAATTTAGGGCACTGAATCCTATTTTATATAATAAGAAAAAAACATATTCCCAACCATCTGCTTGTATGCTATGAAAATGATACTATTCGGGATCACTTATATCTGCGCAACGGCTTACGCAGGAAGTTCATAAGGGGGGGGGGTTACAGCCATACAAAGTGGGTTATTAGAGAACTACAGCTCCATATATACAAAATTTCATCGCAATGGGTTACAACCCTCATCAACCCCACCTTTGCGTACGCCAGCGTGTCTGGGAACAGCGCTTTTCTCAAGAATGAAGTTAGTAAAATCAAAAATTACTACAAGAATAACTGACGTCCACCTTGGAAACATTCTTAGAGTTGCACCGTCAAAAGTAAGACCTGATATTGACAGACTTGTTAAAATTACGAAGTGACAAAGATCTCATAAAACGTTTAATTTTTTTTCGCTTTATATATTAATAACTAAAAGTATTGTAAATGTTTTTTGCTTCCATACATATTTTACATTGTAATATATATATTCAGTCCCAAAGGCGAATCTAGAAAATATTTTTGGGTGGGCGCACAAATCCAATATAGAGACCTTAAAAAACGGCAATAAAGGCTGATATAAAGGAGGGGTACCGCCGCGCCCTCTGGATTCGCCTTTTTTCAGTCCTAATATTGCTGATACAGTAGTGCGGCCCGCGGGCCAACAAGAATAAGCAAAATTGGCCCTTGGACTGAAAAAGGTTGAAGACACCCGAGCTACGCCGTGGACCAATGTCTGCACAAAGTGTTCGAGACATAATATAGCCATTTGAAAACTGATAAGTTAAGAGTTCAACCTGGTACAGGGCATAAAGCTGCAGCACCGTAGGTAGTTAAAGACATTGAGATAGCTATCATCGAACAGTCAAGGACATACGTTGCTGAGAAACATCATGGATTTGTTCCCTCGCAAGATCAGCCAAACTCAATACCTGTTTCAAACGGACAAGGTGTAGCGACTCACATTTGCAATGTTTTGCTAACGGGATGGAGGGTGACTTGTCATGGCCGTGGAACATTCTGTGGAGTAACGAGGCTCATTTTTATCTGAATGGGACAGTCAACACACAAAATTGTCATATTTGGGCGCTGGAAAATCCCCGCGTTCACACCAGAAATTTCCTCTGTATTCCCCAAAAGTGACTGTCTGGTGGGGTTCACGGCGACATTTACACTTGATCCGCATTTCTTTAAAGAAGTCACTGCGAATGGCCTTCCAGTACCGTAAGCTGCTCTAAATATTTGTTTTGCCGCAATGACAGTGTCTTACATCGACCATTTTTATATAAGATGGTGTGTCCCCACATGTTGCACAGTCCGTCAGTTTTTTATTTCGGCGTTTTACCGATGAACATGTTATAAGCATAGTATAAAAAGGCCGGTACTAGCATAACCTGTCAAACCACTTTTTAGTCCCGCCCCGCTCTATCCCATGTGCTTTCCCCCACCGCCGGGAATTAGGTCAGGTTAACGGCTCCCCCTTCCCTATCCCGGTAGTTAGATCTCTGGCCGAGTACGATTAGTAATTAAAATCCTTAATAATTTTTAGGAATTTTGTTCCTGTAGGAATATGTATTCCATGATTTCCCTTGATTTACTTCGTAATTAAGGGTTTTTACTATTTTGCTTGATCGTTGACTGTTTCCGTAAGATACTTTATAAAAGTTTTGTTGGTAATTAATGAGTAATTGAAGTCCTTTGTTCCTGTAGGAGTGTGTATTCTGTGATTTCATTTTAAGACTTATTATTATTATTAATTTAATTGTTAATTAAGGGTTTTTACTATCTTTCATGATCGTTGGCTGTTTTCGTAAGATTCGTTATAAAAGTTTCGTCCGAAGCGCAATATTTCAGAATTGGGGGATTTTTGTTCCTGTAGGAGTATGTATGTATTCTGCGCTTTCCCGTGATTGGCTGATTATTATTGGTTTATTTGTTAATTATCGCAGTTTTTAATATCTTTCATGATCGGTGGTTGATTTCGCAAGGTTCTTTATAATGGTTTCGTTCGAAGCGTATTATTTCCTAATTGGAGAGTTTTTGCTTACTCTTTGCGGACATGTATTTCATAACATTATTCCTTAACTATTTTCCTATGAACAAGAGCGCTCAGCAATTCTAGTTTCAGTACAGGTCCCTATATGAGAGGTAGAATTCACCTAAGTCCGCTCATGCTTCTGTTATTTCTGGCTACGTGTGAACACCTGTGTTCCAGTTTTTTAGACTCATTTCCATAAGATAGTATCCTCTTATCCCTATTTCTTTATGGAGGGTGTGCGTTTTCTCAGGCAGATATTCTTTTATTTACAATTATTTCCTGCATTTTATAGTTTACCAATCAGTTTTTAGTTACAAAACTCTTACTTTTATATCTTTCTAAAATCTTCATGGACAGATGTATCTTTCCTGTTATTTTTTCGTCCTATTTGAGATTATAGTAAAAAAGTCAAGGTGGTTTCGTACCCTCTTTTATGTTCTAGCTTATCGTTACAATTATTTTTTTTCCCAATAAAAGTCGTCTGTATACTATTTTTTAGACCTCCGTTTGGTATTTTATTGTTAGTAAAAAGCAGGGGATTTTGCAGTCGCGTGTATGTTCATAAAGGAGACTTTCTCTGAAATTGCATAATACTGGCCTAGTTTCTGGATCTCACCCCAAAAAACTTCCCTTTTCTTATAGATATATCCTATTTCCCTACTAACTGACGGTCATTGCCCTCCCAGCTGGTCTGAACAGTTATAGCCAGACCACCCTTCTACCATAAAGGGGAAAAATTACAGTTCCTCATAGCTCAGAAGTCGGATTTTTTTAAGATATCAATTCAAAAGAACTTGGGGAAAATTATAAACACTGATGTAATTTTTATTTTCTATTTCGCTTTTATGCATAAAAGCAAGTGCTGAAAAATTTTGTTCTTATTTATATTTTGCTAGTTTAAATTTTTTCGAAAAATTCCTTAAGTAAGAGTCTTTTAAAACGTTACCAAAAATAAAAGATCTAAACTAGTAAAACATAAATAAGGACAAAATATTTCATCACTTGTTTTTATCCATAAAAGTAAAAAAAAAATAAATAAAATAAAAATTACATCAGCGATTACAATTTTTCCCCCAAGATTTTTTAAATTCATATCTTAAAAAAATCCGACTTCTGACCTATGAGAAACGGTAATTTTTTCCCCTTTATGACAGAAAGGTGGTCTGGCTTATAACTGTTCAGACCAGCTGGGAGGGTAATGACGTCAGTTAGTAGGGAAATGAGCTATAAGAAAAGGGAAGTTTTTTGGGGTGAGATCCAGAAACTAGGCCAGTACTATGCAATTTCAGAGAAAATCTCCTTTGTGAACATACACGCGACTGCAAAATCCCCCTGCTTTTTACTAATAATAAAATATCAAACGGCGGTCTAAAAAATAGTATACAGACGACTTTTATTGGGAAAAAAAATAATTGTAACGATAAGCTAGAACATAAAAGAGGGTACGAAACCACCTTGACTTTTTTACTATAATCTCAAATAGGACGAAAAAATAACAGGAAAGATACATCTGTCCATGAAGATTTTAGAAAGATATAAAAGTAAGAGTTTTGTAACTAAAAACTGATTGGTAAACTATAAAATGCAGGAAATAATTGTAAATAAAAGAATATCTGCCTGAGAAAACGCACACCCTCCATAAAGAAATAGGGATAAGAGGATACTATCTTATGGAAATGAGTCTAAAAAACTGGAACACAGGTGTTCACACGTAGCCAGAAATAACAGAAGCATGAGCGGACTTAGGTGAATTCTACCTCTCATATAGGGACCTGTACTGAAACTAGAATTGCTGAGCGCTCTTGTTCATAGGAAAATAGTTAAGGAATAATGTTATGAAATACATGTCCGCAAAGAGTAAGCAAAAACTCTCCAATTAGGAAATAATACGCTTCGAACGAAACCATTATAAAGAACCTTGCGAAATCAACCACCGATCATGAAAGATATTAAAAACTGCGATAATTAACAAATAAACCAATAATAATCAGCCAATCACGGGAAAGCGCAGAATACATACATACTCCTACAGGAACAAAAATCCCCCAATTCTGAAATATTGCGCTTCGGACGAAACTTTTATAACGAATCTTACGAAAACAGCCAACGATCATGAAAGATAGTAAAAACCCTTAATTAACAATTAAATTAATAATAATAATAAGTCTTAAAATGAAATCACAGAATACACACTCCTACAGGAACAAAGGACTTCAATTACTCATTAATTACCAACAAAACTTTTATAGAAAACCTTACGAAAACAGTCAGCGATCATGCAAGATAGTAAACCCTTAATTACAAATTAAATCATGGGAAATCATAGAATACATACTCGTATAGGAATAAAATTCCTAAAAATGATTAAAGATTTTAATTACTAACCGTACTCGGCCAGAGATCTAACTACCGGGATAGGGAGCAGTTAACCTGACCTAGTTCTCGGCGGTGGGAGAAAGCACGAGGGATGGGGCAGGGCTAAAAAAGTGGTATGACAGGTTGTGCTAGAACAGGCTTCTTTATACTACTGTTATCAGTCGTTCGTTTACTAATCCCCGGTTATCACGTTCGCCGGATCTCTCTCCGTGCGATTTCTGGTTGTGAGGGTCATTGAAAGAATTTGGTTTATAGTGGAGGTGTTCCTGCTTTAGCCGAATTGAACGCTGCATGTGCGAAGCACCACAGAGGATAAGTTGCGATCTGCCGTTGAACACACTGTCTATCGGCTCGCACTGTTACAAGTGAACGATAGCGCCCACATCGAGGAACATCCATTACATCGTCCTGTACACGATTAACAGCTGCTTGATTGTCACATTTTTTTACACGCTACCTGTGTGTACAAAATCCTTTTTTCTCAGTTGTATGCCTGCAGTGACGGCCTGTTATTGCTCGTGCAAAGTTCATTTGGAAATGTTTCGATGCAGTAAGTGTTACTAAATATTGAAAATGTCATTTGTATTGCGTGTTGGTCATTTCACAGGTTACTTTTGCGTATTGTGCTAAAAAGCGACCCTCATTGGACTTTTTGAAGTAATATTTTTCCGTAGGTTCCTTTTTTTATTATCCTTTGGATAGTTTATATACCAATTTTGGTGTCAATCCGCTGAACGGTTTTAGTTGCAGGGTACTCTAAATAGGCCAAGTTTAATTATATAACCACCTTGTGCGTGTCTATATATATATGTGTATACACACACACACAAGTTGTCCGCTAACGCTCGAAAGAAAAGTATATAGCGAGATACCTTGAAGAATTTTAAGCAAAAAATGTTAATGCGCAAATAATAAATACTTTTGGAAATATTGACGCTTGAAGTCTAGCCAATCACAATAAAATTTTAGCACCATTTTCTTGGCGGAAACCACTTACAAAACAAATCACTAAGCCCCGCCTCTTGTAAGTGATAAAAAGCTCGTAAGTCATTGGAGTTAAAAATAAATTCTCCTTTTTTTAAGCACAACCCATTTTTTTTTCTGAAAACTGAAATAATGACGTCACACGTATTTTTACGTAAAGTTAATACGGCTGCTATGATTGGCAATTTTTCCCTATTATAAAAACTAGTTGGTTTCGGAGATGTTTTATTTATTACGTGAATATTTCACACATCTTTTCCGCTATATTCAATATTATTCTTCTGTCTCCCAAGTCTATTACATCGTTGCACTTTCCGCAGACTTTTCTAGAAAACTTCTATATTTAGCTCGATTCTGCTAATTTCTCAGGCTCAACTTCTAACGATAACCCAGAATCCTCATGCAACTCTTATTATCACACATCATTTTGCGACTTACGATAGACCATTTCCACTCAAACCATAAATAAATGTCGGATGACCAATTCCATTCGAAAAAATAAATATAAAAAACCCATACTTTCACAAGTTTATTTCATCTCGTAATCTTACTGGCTTACAATCATTTCGTAAATATAGAAATAGACTAAATAAAAAAAATCCGTATTGCTAAGCGATCATATTATGTAGATATTTGTGAACCTAGTGATACAAAAGGAATGTTCTGGGAACGCTTGTTGATAGGAGACCGAAGGTCCAGTTACAAATCTCTAAGCTAATGATGGAGGGGTTGTCACATGTTAATCCTCTTTATATTTGCAACACCTTTAATCAGTATTTTACTCAGATGTTGAGCAACATTGGTTCGTTATTTATAATAGATTCATCTGGGTTCCAAAGATACTTTCGTAATCTCAATTCTTCTTCTATATTTTTTACAGCTGACGAGATTAACTTCTCATTAAGGCATATAAAACAGAAGTGCTCTCCTGGAAGTGATGGCCTCCACCTAAACCTTTGGCATTTGTGACTGATATTTTTCATCACCTTACTCGACTTTTCACTCTACTTTTATTTCAATCTAAGGTTCCCCCACAATTTAAATTAACCAAAGTCATCTCTATTTTTTTTTTAAAGTAACCGTAAAGATCTTTTTAACTATCGTCTTACTTCAACTGTTTCCGTCTTCCCGAAAGTTTTTGAGACATTGATATTTAAGACTAACATCCTTTGTTCTTAAATATTATCTAATTTATTCATCTCAATTTGTTTTTTTTTTTTGAGAACAAATTCTGTGAATTTGTATTTATCAACTTTCTTGATTCAATTCGGAGAGCATTTTAGTTCTCCATTGTTTTCAATAGCTATCTACTTAGACATTTCTAAAGCCTTTGATACCATACAACACGATATTCTTTTTTTTACTAACTTAATTGTTTTGGTATCAGGACTTAGTCTTGCTTTATTTACTAACAGACCGAAAACACTTTGTTTGCTGCAATGGTGTTAATTCTGCTATTATCATCATGTAGGAGGTCAAAAGTAAATACCATTTCGTATGTGCAGCTCGGGATCACCCCCCGGTAAGCCCCGTCACTCAACACTTTTCATTTTCTCCCTTAACCTCCCGTTTCCATTATTATTTTTGATATTTTAAAGCTGTTTATTTTCTGTATTGCTTCTGGTAATGAGTTTCAAAAGTTTGGTCTGCCTAACCTATATTGTCCAGTCTTTTTTCAGTTCTGATATTGTATATATATAGAACCCTGATTCTCCGCTAACTTCCTTTAACTAAAACGGCCTGCTGTACTTGTTTTCATTACAATTTTTTTAGTGGACAAGCTTGTTCAATTATTAAGGTAAAAACATTTGTTTTCTAGTGCAATCCGGCTTTCAGAGAATAACTAATACAAATAATAGATATCGGATATATACAAAAACAGATAATAGATTATTTCCAAGAACAGATGATATTACAAGTTATGTATACTTTGTGACCTTTTTCATTATCAATATAGTCGCTTAGCGATGTGAAATTATGCGTGTTTTTGGATAATTGTTGCAGTTGCTTTGTATCTTTAAATATAAAACTGAATTTCCGAATCATCTGAAATCGAGTTCGCTCCCTCTATTTTGGACAACACGGAGTTTTACTGTATATATAATTTCCTTACCCTTCAATTTCAGTTCCCCATTTCTGTCTTTAATTAATATTAATTCCACATCTTCATGTTTATTCTTTCATACATTTTTTTCACTACACAATACTCATAAATAATACTCACAGTATAAAAAACCTCTTTTTTTGCACAAAATTTCCCATTCACTTTTGTGATCTTTGCTTCTTAAAATCAGAAGAAAGCAAGCTTCTGTAAGAAATATTACAAACGGTAAGGTTTTAGCAGATACTGTAGTTTTTTATCAACCTTATAGTATTTTTGGACAAGCATTGATGGTCGCGTGAAAAATCGAAAATTGTCGATTGTTAATTGAATTATTAATAGAGTTAAACAGATGTATTCTTGCAGGTAAAAGCATAACCAGCATTTTTTGGCCGATGAATTTTAATGCTGAAAAGTGCGGTTTTAAAGAAATAATGAAAAATACACCGTTGGTTACAATTGTGATGAGATGCATTAATTCACGTATTAGACTCTGTAATAGAGAACAAATTTTGTTTCATTACCATGACTTGAATGTGATTCGATTTGGATTGTATTTCAGGAAAATAATAATTGCTTAAATTATATAAATTATAATTTGAAAAAATGGGAAAAGGAAGAATTATTAACAATTTTTCATTTCCTCGTTCATTTAAATATAAGATTTCGTCTCTTGAAATTGCGTTTCGGTTTTTTCAAAATCAATTGGAATTATTTGGGATCTTTCACACATTGTAGAGCCTCATATGATGTATTTTCAATATACTGTATATTTGTCTTACTCTTGTTATGATTGTGCAAATGAAGAATAAATAAAGCAGCGATTATATCATCGGGTACATGCCAGTAGTTTTTACAAACATACTTAATGACAAATTATACTTTAATGTAAATACTAAATATTTAATATATTTATTTATAATATTTATGTAAATACAAAATTCACGCCTCTTTTTAATTTTTCTAAAATATTAACATTGATAAATGGCAATGACTGCATGCGCTTTCCACACTTACGTTTGCAAAAATTGCAACACCACGAAGGCATCACGAGATTGAATTGAAACTTACAGCAAATGCAAATTAGGGTATGCTATACAAATGATTAGAATTTCGGAGTCATTGCGCATACGCGGGCTCAGCGGTGCCCTCTGAACTGCTGTTTTAGCCATGTAAATAAAGCTGTAGTGGGACGTTGAATGTAGTCTACAGTTGTCTGCCAAAGGTAAACGTTTCATGAGAAGACACTATGCATCTATGACTAAAGATCGGCCTTTTTGAAGGGTTTTTTACTTATCGTGAAATAGCAGCTTTTATGGACCACAATGCTACGACAGTGAAGCGAGTGTGGAAGTAGTGGGTTGAAGAGACATCGCAAATCTAGCAGTGAATGACGAAATGTTATGTAATCACGGGGTGATAGACACCTCATCCGTATGGCAGTAACAGAAAATACAGCTTCGTCTCGACGGTTGGCAGAACGCTGGTGCACTGTTGCAGACGTGTCATTGTCTGCTCCAACAACTCGTTGGCGTCTACTTATGGACTGAATGCAAGAATTTCTTTGTACAGGATTCCTTTGACACAAAACCATCGACGCTTGCAGATACAATGGGCTCATCATCATTGATAGTGACATGCATATTGCTAATAAATCGTTTTTTCTGATGAATCCCGCTTTAATTTGGGGTATAGTGATGGCCGTATCCGTGTTAGACGCTTTAGCAGTGAACGCTACCTTCTGGAGTGGGTTATCCAGCGTCACACTAGACGAACGCCAAGCCTGATGGTTTGAGGTACCATTCAGCATCATGGACGACCTCAGCTACTAAGAATCGCCGATACTCTCAACAGCAACCGGTACATCAATGAAGTTCTGGAGCCCGAAGTTTTTCCCTTCCTTCAAGGCATTCACGGAGCTGTATTTCAACAGGACAATGTCTGTCCATATATTGCTAGGAATGTTCAAGACTTCTCACCAGAACAACAGAGACAACTTCTTAATTGGCTGCATAAAAGCTGCTATTGCACGATAAGTAAAAAACTCTTCATGAAGACCGATTATTCGCCCCTATTTAAACTCCGCAACTTACTCCTATGACGCTTTCTGTCGTTGTAGAGGTATAGTGTCTTCTCATGAAATATTTACCGCTGGCAGGCAACCATAGATGATTTTCAATCTCCCGCTATATCTATTTATACAGCTAAAACAGCAGTTCAGATGGCGCTTCTCAGACCAAGCAAACACAGTGATTCCGAAATTCTAATCATTTGAATAGCCTACGCTAATTTGCATTTGCTGTAACTTTCAGCTCAATCGAATGGTTACTTCATGGTGTTGCAATTTTTACAACTGTGAGTTTATGAGAAAATAAAATATTTTTTTCCTAATTAACTTTATACATTCACTTTGTCATCAATGACAGTTGGCAAAAATTCAAATCTCAGTGGGTTATCGTACAAAGATCATTCATTGATTATATGACGACAAATTTACCGACCAGATGACTAAAAACGTTTATACCACGCCTTTGCAGAAACAAGATTTCTTCAATTCGTTTTAACCTGATCATGAAAAGAGCTAACAAATGAAAATTGCATGAGATTGATTGGACCTCAAACGTAAATAACTCAAAAAATATTGATTTCTTAGCATTTTAGAATGGACATTTTCGCTTAAAATTCTTCAAGGAATCTCGTTATATGTATACTTTTCTTTCGAACGTTAAAGGACACTCTGTACACACACACACACACACACACACTACTTATAGAAATATTGCAGGAATCTTTACCTTTGTTTGTACAATGTCAATTTTCATGTCAAACTGTATAAATTTTTATAGAACAAATCCAAATTTCGATCTACAGCAATAGATTTTCAGAAATATATATATACACACACACATCATACATTAAACAAAAATTCGTTTAAGATATTTTATATCGTAGGCACAGTGGATAATAGGCCCAGGTGTTTATGCGTTTAAAATTGGAGAAATTCCACACATGTTTTAGAACTTCTGTTAACATTTTTTAAAATCGTCTTAAATAAATTAGTAAAATCGGAAGGAAAAAAGGTTATATGCGTTGTGAAAAATGATGAGGGCCAAACAGCAGTTATTAAACTAAAATTGAAGATTAAAAAATACGTTTTTTTGGCAGGCACGGTATATTATTTACCGTAAAGGGCATTTTCATGTGCTAAAAATTATACAATATCGATGGTACAACATAATTTCACAATCTATCAAATATTTTAAAACTTAGAATACTGTCTATACAAAAAGTTAAAAAATAAGTAATAATAATAAAAAAAAAACCTTTTGGTGCGATCCCGGAAAACCAGGAGAAAAATTTTCAACAGTAATAAGAAAACTTCGACTTAATTTTTTTATAAAAATTAAAAATAAGCCTAACAAATCAATTTCTGAAATAGGTCACTTTTTTATAGCAATGAACAGAAAAGCTCCTTAAAACAAATGAAAACTAACATGTTTTTCGATAGACTAAGTTTTTCCTTTCTAGTTTAAGTTTAAATAAGGCAGTAACATCAAAACGAGTGCAAAGGTAAATGCATTGATTAATGATACATATACTAGATTTGTACTTATGTTTGTTGTGAAAAAACGCTCCACACTTCAGCACATTTATAAAAAAAATTATACAAAAAACTACACGTGAGAGCACATAAATACTAATGAAGCTAGTTGTTTGTGAAGATCATGTTTAAGATAAAAGCACCAAAATGCCATAACCTACACTTTCTACTACTCAGCTTCAGGAACTTTGAGAAAGACAATGAAATATCTTCTTCTGTGAAAGAAAAGAATGGATAAAAATATTTCAATGCTCTATTAATATAAAATTTAATTAAGTGGCTGAATGACTTTATTACAATACATATAGAATTGGTACGTGAACACAACTCTCAGCTTTTAGCATTAGCAAAGTTATCTTGAAAAATATAATCAGATCCACGTCAAAATAAATGAATCTCTACTACTTCTTGAAAAAAGCTTGCCTCATTGTGTAACGTGATAGACAGGCAATGAAATTATAGTTATGAAATGAGCGTAATTGAATGCTCTCATTACTATTGATAAAGGAAAAGTGTAATAGTTAGTATTGTTTGAGATTCATTATCATAAATTAAAAATGGAAAGTATATTTCTCCCTGTCAGTTAAACTAAAAGCAGATCCGATATATAAATTAAAAATATTGCAATGCTTCAGTAATGGTACGTACTATATTAAATTTAACAATCATTGTATTAATTGTATTAAGGGTAAGCAAGTGAATCATTCCTTTCATTTTGGTTATACAAGCAGTAACAGGCTGGAATGATAAGGCACAAATTACCATTAGAAGTCATCTTCAAAATCTGAATATAAAACTGCAAAACAGACCATTAAAAGGACATACACATACGTGGATGGAGCAGTGTATTTAAATTGTTACACTTCGTATAATAGATAATTACGGAAACATACATTATCAAATTCGTACTGGAACATTTTCTTATTTCTGGATGAACAAGATTCGAGGAGCGAATAGTCTTCAAAGTCACAGGAAAATAAGCCAATTAAAAACATTTATATATATATAGTGTTACCTCCCAATAAGGGACACCTATGGGAACGGACATTTTGTCTCTTAAATAAAGGTATACCTTCGGAGGTACATGTGTCAATACATACATTAAAGGGCACCCATGAGACCGGACATTTTGTCCCTTAAATAAAGGTATACCTTCGGAGGTACATGTGTCGATACATACATTAAAGGGCACCCATGAGACTGGACATTTTGTCCCTTAAAAGGAGGTGTCCCCATGAGAGGTAACACTGTATAGGTATGTATGTGTATATATATATATATATATATATATATATATACACACACACAGTGTTTGATAATCTCTGGGGTTTGGAAGGTGTTACAGTTAAAAAAAACTATGACGAATACAGCATCACTATAAAAAGAATCACTTCAAGTTTTTTATTAGGGAATTCGCCAGATGGCAGCATCTGTAGCACTCGGTAAAACCACAAACGAGTAATACACAGTTAATAGAACATGGCTTTTACGGGTGTATAAAAAGCTTACATGTGTTAGAATTCGCTAAATGTGAGCATATTTATACTGCCACAACAGATTAACATTTAGCGAATTGTGACAGAAATTTCGTGCGAAGTACCAACACGAAGCACCTACAGATAAGACAATTCATACGTGGTACAAAAAGTTCAAAGGAACTGAATGCCTATAATGCAAAATGAAGAGGTAAACGTTGTGCGAGAAACATTTTCGAGGAGCCCTATGAATTCAACTTGTCGTGCAAATCGGGAATTGCGGATGTCGCATCCAACTGTGTGTTTTACGTGACCACTTTACGTGAAACCATACCGAGTGTAACTGTTGCAAGCGCCGAGTTCGCAGGACTGCAATTATCGTTTTAAATTTGGCATGGGTTTCCAACAGACGCTACTAGAAGATGGCTTTGCTGAGAAAGTGATTTTTAACGAGGAATCCGCTTTTTATCTGTCCAGCAGGATAAACCCTCACAATGTAAGCATTTGGGGCGCGGCACACCCCAAGTGGCGCAAAACGTTCGTAATTCTCTTCATGACTGTACGCGCCTTTTTTTTCGGAGAAAACTCTTAGTGGTGTAGTGTATTTCGATATGCTGACTTAACCATATGCGTTTTTTATGGGGTTATACCAAAGATCGTGTATTCGTGACATCCCTTTGTCAAGTGGTTTCACGGAATTGCGAGAAAGGATCACACGTACAGCAGCTAAGATTGATCGTGACATGTTGAGACGAGTATGGCAAGAACTTGAGTTTAGAATTGAAGTATGCCGTGTCACCAAGGGTGCGCATATTGAACACATATAAAGCTTGCACCTAACTTGAAGTGATTCCTTATACAGTCATGGCAAAAAGTAATAAGCACCCTTTAAATTTTGCCTTTAACCGCAAGAGCGTTCCTTAAAATAACTCATTTTGTTCATTATAATCTTATTCGCATGTGCAAACGAAAACGTCAGTGAACGTCATTGCTTTTAACAGCTAATAAAACACCACTACAACATTAATGCGAAAATCAGGTTTACATCGCAAGAGTCAGTCCATATTCATTATTCCTAATGAACGGACGTATACTGGAGTGTTGTTTATTTTATGTGTCATTAAGTGCATCTTTTTTCTTTGAAAAACACCGAAAAGAAATGAACTTAGTCAGCAACAATGTTGAAAAATTTAATTTTCAATTGAATAGAGCCAAAGTTAATTTGGAATTGCAAAAACTATTAAATGTTTAAGACGTGCAGTTCAATATGTCATGAAACGTCTTAGAAATACTGGTTCGCATGTAAATCGTAAAGGAACTGGCAGAAAAAGGAACACCACACCCAGACAGGATTGACTGCTGATATAGCCTTCCTTGCAAAACCGTATAAAAACATCATTTAAACTGGCTGCTGTTGCTTTGTCGGTGAAGCCAAGAAAAAAAATCATACCTGGAACAGCAAGAACGTGGTTTACAGCAGCTGCATTCAAAGGTTGTAAGGCAAGAAAAAAATTATGGCTCTCCAATAAAAACAAAAAGGCACGGTTTGCATGAGCTTTTAAACATCAATAACTTACTAAAGAGGATTGGTTTAAAATCTTGTGGTGTGATGAACCAAACTTTGAGGTACGTTTTATTTGATTTACACTTATTTAAAAATATCATTAGAGCATCAAAATGCAGACACTTTAATTTAAAATAACTTCAGAAAATTATTATAACATTTCATTGGTTTAGATGTTTGGTATATGTCCTGTATCGTATTGTATGTGAGGCGAAGGCTAGGTAAAGAATACCATCCACAGTGCCTACTGTAAAACAAGGAAAAGGCAGTATAATGATCTGGGGTTGTATGGCGGCCGACGGTATTGGCGAAATGTATATCTGTGAGGGACACACGGATTCTAACAAGCCCCAAAGCAGAATATGCTAAAAAGTGTGGCGCACGTCGCAGAACAAACAGCTTTATTGCAGAACAATTGCGAGGTGAATAAAATTTTTTTTGGCTTAAAATAAATAAAGAAATTAAAAAAACACCAGTCCGACAAATGCTCACGTTTGGCGAACACGCTCACATGCGACAAATAAATGATGATATATATATATATATGCTTGCACATATACGCGTACGAGTACACATGCATCTCCTGCAGAACATTGCAAAACATTCTGCTTTGGGGTTAACACGTACATACACGTAGTAGAAACCGCCTTTCAACCATCGTTTTCATAAATTTTCAAATATACAAACGTGGATGGGGTTAAATTCCAACATCTTGTTACAAATCTACTATGACTATGTAGTGGTTAAGTGAAAGTGGTAGAGATTTTTTGGACTGGCCTATACAGTCTATGGATTTCAATCCCATCAAGTACTTCTGACGTATTCTGAAAAGCAAATTTCAGGAGCATTCGCTTACTTGAAAAGAAACTTTAAAACGTGTGCTACAGGAAGAATGGTAGGCGATAACAAAAGAGGAATACTGGAAGCTAGTAAGCATTAAGTCTAAAAGAATTAATGCTAAAGGAGGGGTAACCAAATATTGACCATTTTTCATACAAAATGCTTATTTTGCTTCTCTGTACTTTTGTATTTTCCTAGCTCATCATTATTTAAAAATAAATTAATTATTATAGGGTACCTAATAAATTTGGCCAAGACTGTACAATGATGTGAAACTTTTTGTTGTATTCTCGTCATAGTCTTTTAACTCTAGAACTTTCCCAAACCCAGGAGGAAATTATGAAGTACCGTATCTCTCTATCTGTATCTATCTCTCTTTATATACATACATGCATACACATACATATATACATAGAGGGTGTTCATTTCAAAAGGCCCCACCTTAATAAATTTGGTTTTAAGTTAGGCACGATTTTGAACAAAAACACGCCAATTTTTATTTCCAGGGATAAGCCCAAAATTAATATATCAAAGAATTTTTTTCTCTTCAACAACCCCCAATTCATTGTAAACAACGTAAAAATACAATATTTTTGCGGGAAAAAATTGCTTCATGCACTCGTGAGAACGCTAAAAAATGAAATCGTTATTTTGACCTTTTCAAATAATATTAAAGAGAGAGAGAGGGCTTTGATCTATTCTTGGATTGAACAAAAGAATAAGTGAATGACTTAAGGAAGAAAGGGATGAACGAAGGACAACAACGCTTTTTATTTCCGTACAAAAAACTTACTTCTACTCTCTCTGCAACAGTACAAACCATACTGTGAGATTTTTGTGTTATTTACACTGTCCTGATAGTAATAACGAAAGCTGACTTTAGTATTTGTGGCTATCTACTACCAGTATCACTGCGTATGACGAACATGCAGATTCATGCACTAATCCCCTCATTCAATCCAAGGATAGGTCAAAGCCAGTGGCGGTTCTAGGCTAGGGTCGGAGGGGCCATGCCCTCCCCACAAATATTACCGGATTTTACTGTATTGCCTATTTGAACGGTTGCCGCCCATGCACATGGGTAGGAATTTGTGCCCCCCCCAAATTTTTGTTGCCTACGACCGCTACTGGTCAAAGCGTTCTCTTTCTAGTATTGCTTGAAAGGGTCAAAATAACGATTACATTTTATCTGTTTCTCACGAATGCATGAAGCAATTCTCTCCCCGCAAAAATATTGTATTTTTTACACTGTTTACTATGATATACTATTTATGGTGTTCTTATTTTCATTGATTGTATGCTTCCGCTCTTTGCCTAAAAAAAATGAGAAAAAAATATATCACAAGATAGGGGGTGCCATTTGAAAATTAAAAGCTGGGGAGCCTGAGGGTTGAACAAAAAACTCTTTGATGTTAATTTCGGTCTTTCCCATGGAAATAAAAATTGCAGTATTTTTGTTGAAAATCGTGCCAAATTTAAAACCAAAGTTATTAAGGTGGGATCTTTTTAAATGAACACCCCGTATATGTGTGTATGTGCCTGTGTGTGTGTATATATATATATATATATATATAGAGAGAGAGAGAGAGATGAAGTTATAGATTTCAGAGATGATAACAATACGTAGAAGGAGACAACTGTCTTATAAATAAGACTCATTACACCAGGAACTCTTAGTTTCACACTACTTAGCTTTCATAAAATGTTTGCAAAGCATTAAGAAATAAAACAGAAAATGTCCCTTTAAAAACTCATTAGGTAAATGTTTTAAAAGAAGCGCCGAATAAATAAATTGAGACTCAGTTTCATTGCATTGTGAGTTAATACTATTTCCACTTTTTAAATAAACGTATCATTTACATCCAAACATTTAAAATCTTAAACACCAAGTCAGTGTAAAACGGTAAGTAATGCACTTAACTATGAGATGCAATAAGTGAAGTGGAATGTTTGTGTTTAATGAAAGTGAATAGCAAGAAACCAAGAATTAAGAAAAATCAAAAATTTGAAGCGCCAACACTAAGCTCTGCATATCGGATTTCCGTTTTTCATAATCTTAGTATGATTTCCAAGATTTAACGTCATAACTGGCAAGTCATATATAATAAATTACTTAATATATTTACAAGTACATATTTTTTAGTTTTCTTAAGAACGTACTGTTAAACACCAACTTTGTACAAACTTCTTCATAAATAAAAATATAAATACTCTATAACAACAAATAGTTAATAGATATTCCTTCCGGGAAAAACGCGATTTAAAGCAGAGATATTACACAGGGTTCGACACAATATGTGGTATTTTAAAAATACAAAATCTAAGAAGGCACTTTTTTGCGATTTTTTAACAAGGCTGCAAAAATCTTCGGTCACCGCACTGTTCTATAATAAATTAAGGCAAAATATCAACCATGCTAGGCGACTTTTATATAATTATGGCACTTTTATTGTTTGTTTCGAATAAATCTCTAAACAGCTGTAAAAATCACACTACATCACTACTGTTACTCTGGTGGCAACACAGACAACTATTTTATAATAAAATAGCTTTCAAAAAATTGAAAAACCTATTCATTTCTAAGTAACTGTATGCACAATTACATACATAGAAAAATGAGTTAAATTTTCAGAAAGTTAAGAGGGACAACAGGGTTTAATAAAAAGAAGGGGGGGGGGATTGGTGAAGGGGGATAGCTTTTACATAACTGAATGAAAAAGAACGTTAAGATCAAAATCAGAAAGCAGGCTACAGTAGGATTAGTCAGTTAGAAGTTACCCTTCTTTCAAGGTAAAAAAAAAAAATTTTTTTTGGGGCACTCATTATCAAGGTAATCATAAAATTAGGAAAAGTGAACATCAGTAGATATATTCTCTCAGCGCTTTTAAAACAATCTAACATGTATTTCACCTTTTAATATATTAACTTTTCACTATTAATGACCCATTATTCAGAACCTTTAACGCATGTTTGGCTCATGGATAAAATAAGCGGGGTTTAAAAAAAAATCATTTGGTTGACACCAGATTCGTTCCTTGGCACCTTTACTATCGACAATTATTAAACAAAAGAAAGGCAACCGTAAGCTAGTTCAGTAATAAGTGATTATTAAAGCCCGACTAGCGACTTCATTTTCACACCAACACGAACAAATCTTGTAGAAATATATCTCGCTGGTTTCCTTTGATATAGGATAAACGAATGCTATTTCACAGGGGATAATTTTGGATTCTCGTCATCTACTAACCATAAAAATTATCTCTAGCCAACATGGGCAAGAAGTGACAAATCGTCTGCTATATCTGGAAGACCCAAAGCCTTTGGCGAAACTAATTCGTACTGAGTACGGATCAAAAGGTCCATCCAAGCTTATAGATGGATCCAATAGGGTTTTATTATATTCAGACCGTGCATAGTCAAAGATCTTGATACAGTAACCTGGGAGCACTTTGTAAACAGTCAAGTGTTTAGTATTGGGTGGATCCAATGTCGGAGAGTTGACAAACAGTGGATGGTCTGATTTACTGTAGAGCCAGATTTCGTCTTCGCCTTCTTTAAACAAAGTTATTCCACGACTGATTTTTATTCTTGTTTGAAGGACGGATTGGTTGTCCGTGTCCCGAGTTTGGGCAAGGGCTCCCAGGCATAAACCTTCCCCATAAGGAAGGTCACCGAACACATTTATTGAAGGTTGACAGACTGGATAGAGACGTCCAACTCGTGTTGATAGCTCCCAATAGGCAATATTGCACCAGGGTTTAGACATATGTCGAGAATCAATGAACCCTACAAAAATATAGAGTTGTGATATATAAAAATAATAAAGCATAAAATTTACATGAGAAAAAATGCACGTTATCATTTGCTAAATAATAAAAAGACTTCGTACGAGGCATATCCATAATATGTCCCGTTAGCAAGCATTGTCCCTGAAGCGCTGCAGTTACAATTGTGTATATGCGTGACGAGTGTCTTTATCCATTGGTAAGCCACATGTCATTTTTAGACAATTAAATCGTGAGAGGGTTGGTTGATTTAAACCGCATTGATTAATCCGAGGTTTAAACCGAGTGTTTTTTCCTTTCATTTTTGGTCATTTTATAATAGGGTCATTCCACGTCAAGTGATTTAATGGAAAAACTTCACCCTCTTGGATTTTTTTCAAATTTGGCTTATTAGATGTTCTGTCAGAGATAGTATAAAATTCAAATTTTTAGATTTTTAACTGCAGTATTTTTTAAATTATAGGCCTCTGAAATCCAGAAAAAAAGCACGATTTTCTGTTTACGTGCAGTTACAAAAACTATTACTAATCAAGCTAGAAATGAGATAGATGAAATAAAAATAATGTTGTAGATTATAAGCTTTCATATGATATCCAACATGAGTAGTTTTAGGTAGTTTGGGATTTCAAGTTCGTGCCATGAACTCTTTGATCTTGAATTTCTCAAAAAGTGCTATTTTTAAAATTATGAAAAAATCATACATAAACTTGCCTATCTTAGCATCATTTCTGGAAAGTTTCATCTTGGGGCGGGAATGGAGTCATATTTTGGTCATTTAAAAAAAAAACTATGCCAAGGAAAGACCATCTGCATAAATGGAAATTTTTAATTTTAGTCCACACTTATCAATTACTTTGGCAAGAACAACTATTTTTAAAAGAAACAGTGCTATCATATTATGCTAAAACAGATGAAAAAATTTACCCAGTTGAGGGGGGATGAGGCCAAGGCAGGTGTGTCTTAAGAAAATTACATCCTCAAACATTAACATGAGAATTTATGGAAAACTGTACCTTTTTACAAGTTGGTGCTGCCTCATTCCCCTTTCTTCTATGCCATTAACTTCAACTATCCCCTGCAAGGTAACTCTTAAGAGCGGTGGTTTCCAAGTCCATTTCTTCTTTATAAATGTAATAAGTGCGGCCAGTGGGATCACCAGAGTTAGAATTTGGGAAACATGCACCTCAAGTTTATCATCAAAGTCAAGTGGGTACGTAAAGGATGAGGTAAGACCTTTAGGATGCAAAAACTTCACATTCACCATCTCAGTCGTTTCATTCTTTTCCAAAATTGTACCAAGACATCATTGATTGTCATACTTACATGTTACATATCCTTTCACATCTGCTATTGTAAGAGACTTCTTTAAAATTTCTCCTATCAAAGAGAGCTTGTAGGACTGCTTACCTTTTGAGTATACTTTTGTCAGTGTCTCTTTAGATGACACATTGTGGAAATTGTGGAATTTCCGGGTGCTAAGTATTGGCTTTGCAACCAGAAATCGTTTTTCTAGAACTTTCTGTTTGTCTTCATGTTGTTGTTTATTAAAAAAAAGATTTTCATAGAGCCGATGTTAGCTTGACACAGTTTAAATAACTGTAATTATGTCATAATTTGCTCATCATAATATCTTTGCAGACTTGCCCTTGCTGCAAGTCTTTTCACAGTCCCTCCGAGACCATCACATAAACATTTATCATGTTACGTTGCATAACAATGCCAGCATAAAAAATCAGCCTTGATACCAAACTCACTCTCATGGTGACATAAGTTTAAAAAGTTTTTTCAATTTTTGAATTTAGCAGCAGAACCATCTGAGAAGTAGAATATTTTTTTCAAGTCTGGTATTAATTCTGATTTTAGATATGAGCCAAATTTTATTTGAAATAAATGTGTAGTAATGGTATTATGCTTAAGATATTCAGGGATACAGATAATGCTCTTAATGTTTAAAACAGCAGAATCTTTGTAGTGGACTGCTATTGGGAAAATTGTAGCCTGGTCATTGTTCCAACAAAAAAACTGGACCTCATCTTGCAAAACGAAGGCATAATTTTCAAAAAAGTCAAAGGGTATCACAGCCTCATTTTCTCTAACGTTCTCCTTGAAATAATTGTAGTACTCTGTCTTTGTGCTAAAAAAGAATGTCTCTTCAGAAGCAGCAGCTGTTCACACAATGACTCCAAAAAACTCATTGGTGGTTTTTGGTGAAAGTTTCAAAATTATATCTCTCAACGGATACCCATTGCTTGTATGTTATACAATCTATCATCTCTTCTTCCAACTTTACACCTAATTCTTGTTTCAGATGTTCAACACCAGGGAATGAAAGACATTCATTAAGGTGGCAAGTTGTACTTGGATCATTACATATTATCTTCATTAAACAGGATTTATAGTCACTTACTGCTGTACCATCACTAAGTGTTATATTTTTCAGTTTAGCCCCTTGTACCATAAGTTTCACATTTTGATGTATTGTGCAAACATAAATGGAATGAGTGCCACTTCCTCCAACTAACACACAGTACTTGGGTCGCAGTTCAGCGAAGTTAGAAAATCCTATCTTTTCAGTAGGATGTTTTTCCTTAAACAACTCATACAATTCCGTTCAATTTCCTAAAACTAGACTTTTTTAACTTAAATTTTTTTTAAAAAATGACCAAAATAGGATCCCATTCCCATCCCAAGGTTAAATTTTCCAGAAATGATGCTAAGTTATGCAAATTCATGTGAAATTTTTTTTTAAATTTTAAAAAGTACTGCTTTTGGAGAAAAATTTAAGGTCAAATAGTTCATGGCATGACCTTGAAATTCCAAATTGCCCAAAACTAGTCATGTTGGATATTATATATGAAAGCTCATAAAATAATCTATAACATGGTTTTATTTCATCCATCTATCTCATTTCTAGCTTGAGTAATAACAGTTTTTGTAAATGCATGTAAGCGGAAAATCATGATTTTTTCCGGATTTCAGGGGCCTATAATTTAAAAAATACTGCAGTTAAAAGTCTAAAAATTTGGATTTTTTACTATCTCTGGCTCATTTGGTGTAGTACCAAATTTGGAAAAAATTCAAGAGGGTGAAGTTCAAAAGTGCTAAACTTTTGGTTCACTTTATATGGAATAACCCTGTTGCAATAATAAATCGATGGAATGCACAGTTGTCCTGTCCATTGTCTTTTGGAGTTTTCAGCACCATTTGTAGGTGATTTTTTGAACTAAACATTTTTTGCTACTAAAAAAAATCTGATTTTCCTACAGAAGTTTCCATGCAAATCGCCCTTCTTTATCATTATTTGTTCCTCTTTTTATGATATTTTATGAACTTTTGCCCCCC
>QLNU02015360.1:316553719-316585943 GCA_006491805.2 Dysdera silvatica
TCAACCATCCTAATTTTGTTATATGGATACTCAGTTAACCCTGATAATATAATCTGGGAAGAAGGCTGACTGACTTTTGACAAAAAGCAAGCATAGGATTTATCTGTACTGTGTTCATCTTTAACGAAAGTTTCCAAAAACATAGGGATGTGGTTTTTTTTATATCAGGGGTCAAAATTAACTTTTTAAATCAGGTGCACAAATGCACCCAAGTCTTACGACTTACGTGCATAAAATACTAGTTATGTGTATTAAGTAACAGAATAGAAAGTAAACCTCAACATTAAAAACGGGTAAAGTGTATGTGTGGCAATTACGTTTAAGCATGTAAGGTAAAAAAGTGCAAATTTTCAAAATAATTGAACATTCATTTGCAATAAGCAAATAATCATTCAAAGCAAATGCAGATACATTGAGAAAATTATATAAAATTAGTCCATAGGTCACTGTTCTTGAAAAATAAACGTAAGTAGCCATAGTTTTGAATAGTTAGGTGCACTGCATGCACCCAAATTAAAAATTTACATGCATATGTAAAATTTCATGTGCACAGTGCACCCACTAATTTCGAACCCTGTTTTATATATATTTCTACACATTCTGGGATAATCCATCATGAAGCCGCAGAATAGAAGTCTCGGCAAACAGGAAGTTGGCGCCATTGGCGACCAAAGTGAGAGATTGTTATGCCGTGATGCCGTTATTTTTTTTAATCGAAATTATGGAGTTAGGGAAGAAAAAAGGTAGAATTTAAAAAAGCAGGAGAAAACTAAAATCAAAGAGGGAAAAAAATGCATGAAACAAAACAAAAAAAATCGCTAAAACGGAAGAGGTTACTGTATCGTTAACTAGCGCCTAAATGTATTTGATTTTCCAGTTACTACTGCGCTAAAACATTTTTTCATTAACTAGAAAACACTTTTCCCAACATGACGAAATAGGGATATGCGTCCCCGACAGTAATGGAAACATTTAAAAAAAAGTCGCCAACATTTACCGTATTCTGTATTAGCGCCAAAGTTCAATTTTTCAAGCCTAAGGAAAGAGTTTCGTAATGGCCAGCAGGTTTGTTTTTTTTTGTGTGTGTGTGTGTATGTGTGTGGGCATGCAAATGCTCTACTCCAGATTTGGGTACATGAGATTTTGCCACAAGCAATAAATGACAATTACAGGGTGTACTGCTTCAATTTTGATTTGTAAAGCAAAAAATGTTGGGTGAAGGGGGGGACACGTGCTCTCCCTGAATATGCCCATGACTGTGAATCAGTGTATGTCGCATATGTCTTATTTAAATGGGTAAAAACCTTAAACATTAAGTTGCAATACGTTGGATTAAGTAAGCAATTACAATACATGCCCATACTGGGCAAAGCTGCTCTCATAGCCATATACGATATAATTTTAAAATTGCTGTCATTAATTTATTATTTATACTCCATATATATATATAACATTGCGACAGATAACCTACACATAAGCTCAAAAATAAATATATTTATTAGTAAGTTATTAAATCGTATTTAAGGCAATCCACATGATTTGCAAAATCCAATTAATGAAAACGAGTTCAAAATCAGTCACAGACATTATCAATTTAAAAGAATTCTAGAAATTAAGGCACATACCTCTTATATCGTTTCCCTTTCAGTAAACATCATTTTTTCGATGTTTAATAGAGGAGTAAAAATTATAAACACGTTAAACATACGTCTGCACTGTATATACAGACAGTGATTGTGAGAAAGTGTTCCCTCCTTTGCTGACGTCACATATCCCAGAATGCCCTGGTGTCATGGCCTCCTATTTTCGAGTCAATACCCCGTCAAGTTTCAAAAACTCACTTTTTTTAAAAAAAATTTATCAGAAAGCCCAAATATTTCTGACCATTTTAAGACCAACCGTTTAAAAATATCTACATTAGAAGTTGAGTTATGAAAAAAAATCTAAAGAGTAATGAATCTTCAAGGATGCCATTTTAAAGGGACGCAGAGTTTGTTTACATTTAGTTTCGATGTTTTCGTATTCATGTATTCGTTTAAGAATTTTATGCGCATTGTAGGAGACGTGTCTACATACATACTTTCTTATTTTATCAACAGATGCAGGACAAATGAAGTAAACTACTCTACGCACTTTATGTTTGTAAACAAACCAGTGTTCCCTAAAACAAACCACGCTTTTGCGATTGCCTGCTGCTTGTTCCACGTTTGGTTTTTTGACCTCGTTTTTGCGATCCAGGTTTTGAAATCCTATTTTCTTTCTTTTTTAATACATATATTTATATTTTGTTGCTTCTCTCACTCTCTATATATATTTATCAGTATTATGACGAATGTTATTCCCACTAAAAAACGTGCATCCGGAACACGGCCAAAAAAAAAAGAAAATTTACCGGAAATGTACATACACGAAATCATAAAATGCTGGACGAAAGCACATCGAGCAAAAAATTAAAGCTGTGCTTTGAAGAAGATTCTCCTGTAGATCAAACTTTTGAAGGGTACCGAATATTGGATAAGGGTCTGATGTTTGAGGCCCTGGAACAATTCCTTTCTTGCAAGGTATGTGGTTGCAGCATTACCATCAGTGAATTAATTACCAGTGGACTAGCATCTAAATTTATTGGCCGGAAGAATTGTGTTGCAGAAATAAACCGTCGGTTTTTATATTCCATGAGATGTCTGGGTCAGGGATTGTCGGGGATGAATATGTTTTGTGCTGTAATGGATTTGCCACAGCCAAATGCAGAAGGGTCGTATAATCGACAAATCAAACACCTTGAATTAGCCACCTCGAAAGTTGCCACAAAATCCATGAAGAAGGCTGCGGAAGATGAGGCACTACTTACAGGGTCATCGAACATCATCATTAGTGGGGACGGTACCTGGAAAACCAAAGGGTATATGTCTTTGGTAGGTGTGTGTACTGTTATTGGTGAACAGTGTGTGAAAGTTATCGATAAAGAAGTAATGTCAACTTTTTGCAAGGGGTGTGATGCATATAAAGGTATTCGACGTGGTCCAAACTTCGATAAATGGAAGGCCTTACACGAACTTGAATGTTTGAAGAACCATACGGGTTCATCGGGAAGTATGGAGGCGGTAGGCATGTGCCGTATATTTGAACGATCAGGGGCACTAAGAGATGTTAAATACAGTGGATATATAGGAGACGGGGATTCAAAAACATTTTTATCCATAAGGAATTTACAGCCATACGATGATGTAGACATTAAAAAAATTGAATGTGTTGGTCACATTCAGAAGCGCATGGGAGCCAGGCTAAGGAAAATGAAACAACATATGTCTGGAAAGAAATTAGAAGATGGCAAGTGTCTTGGAGGAAAAGGCCGGCTCACTGATAAAGAGATAGACCAACTCAGTTCCTACTATGGGAATGCAATCAAGGAGCATAAGGACAATTTAAGTGCGATGAGGAAAGCAGTATGGGCTGTCTTCTTCCATAAAGGATCAAGTGATGCTGATCCACTGCACCATTTTTGCCCCAAAGGAAACATATCGTGGTGTGCTTACCAGCGAGCTATTACAAAAAAAGCAACTGGGATATTTCGCTATAAACAATCTTTACCTCAGGCTATCATGAAGTTTATAAAACTGATTTTCAACGACCTGTCCCATCCCAAATTACTGAGTTGTTGCTTAGGAGGGAGGACTCAAAATCCAAATGAGTCTCTCAACTCAATGATTTGGAAGTTTTGCCCCAAAACGTCCGGGTCAGGACGTCGAATTGTCGACATCGCTACAAATTAAGCAATAATTCAATTTAATGAAGGGGGTAAAGGACGTCTCCACACTATGCAAGCTTTTGACATTCAACCTGGAGTGCAGGCAAGTCGCATTTTACTAAAAGCTGGTGAACGAAGATTATCACACCCTTTACGTCGTACAACTAATGCTACCAAAAGCAGCAACGTCAAGTGAAAAGACGCCAAAAATTAGGTGCAGCTGAAGCTGTGAAGCATGCCGAAGGACCCTCATACTTGTCTGGTGCTTTTTAAAGAAGCTTCATCAAAACAGGTGCGAAATAAACAAAAATTTATCTTTTTTCAAAAATGTAATTTCTGGTCTTGAATGCGGTATATTTAAAAAACTATTTATCCTAATGTAATGAAATTTTGTAGACGATTAAAGTTATATATAATACTAACAATGACGAAAAATATAATTTGGATTATAATATTTTGAGATAAGTGAATTTAAATTTTTCAAAAACACTGAATTTTAATAATTAAGTTTTTATTGCACAAAAAAAATAGTAAAAATTTTTAGATTGTCAAAATACTTCGTTCAAAAATTGAAAGATATGATTATTCTTTGTAATAAAAAACTTTGCTTTTAGGTTTTTAGCAACAATAATCAATTTTATCATGAGCGCAAGGAACTAATACATTATTTCAAATTGATGAATGGGTGATGACGTTGTCATTGATTTACAACAAATGGCAACGGATAAATATATTTTGCCAGCATTTTATAAAGGGAAACAATATAATAGTGTTGCATGCAATTTTTCATACCTGAGTTTGTGTTATTTTAATATAAATTGTTGAAATCTGGGCTGTTTTGGGACATTTTTGAGGCCAGGGATATGTGCTCCCTACGTGTTTCTCTCAAGACTGTATATTTCACCCTTGTGCCCAAGATATTTACAACTTCATTTGTGCTACTGTAATGAAATTTGTCATTCTCTTGTAATGATACATGGTAAAAAATGTATGTATATATAAGAAATTAAACCTTTTTATATATGTATATTAAAAAATGGACAAAAACAAATATTGTATTTTAATCGCCGTTCTACGACTGCTGCAGAAACTTGTCAGTAGGTGGAAAGCTAACAGAAGTTGGGAAAAATTAAAGCCATAATATCCAAGGAAAGTTCTACTATATACTCTTCTGTTGTATTCTAAGCAGGTTTATGAGGTAGGTTGATGCAAATAGATAATAACTCCAATGTTGACAATATTTTTCTTTAAACGCGTTTTTCTCAAAACAGTAAATTTTATCCTTGCGCGCAAGATATTTAAAAAACTTTTTACACTAGTATAATAAAAATTAGCACACTCTTGTAGCCATGCATAATTAATAAAATGACGAAAAAGATAAGAGATTAAATAATGATATTTTTATCTAGATGCATTTTAATATTGAAAAAATGGCAAATTTTAAAAGTTTTATTTTTTATTGTTTTAAAAAATATTAAGTATCATTATTTTCTTAAGATTTTTCGTTAGTTGAATGCTATACTCATTATTTATCATTTAGCACATTACTTTTGGTAATTAGATAATAACAACCAATTATATTATGCGCGCAAAATGGTATTAAAAATTTTAACGAGCAAAATCTAGTATAATATTTTGATTTATTATAAAAGATAGCAAATACATTTTGTTAATGATTTTAGTAAGCTCATAATACAATAATCCTATGTGCAAATTTTTATTTTTGGATATGTGTTATTTTAAAAGTTATAGAATGTTGAACTTCAGCCTATCAGAAGGCATTTCGTAACACTTAAGGGGTATGTGCTCCCTTAAAACTAAATGTTGGATGTTTAACTATCGTCTAGTGAAGATTTTTTGTAGTGATTCTGAGGTTATGTAACTTGATACGTAGCGTAAATGGTTGAAATAGAATCTTTGTACTAACTCCATTATATATTAGAAATAGAAGTTTTTTATTTTGTTGTATTAACTCATTTTGTATTTGATTTGAGGTCATAGTGCAACTAGCGAATAAGGGTTTTTGTAATCCCTCTTTTCTTTAGAGAATTTATAGTGTAATTGCAGATAGCTTATGCAAAGCGATTATTAAACATGGAGTATGGGACCATCGCTGGAAGTGACCTCATAGTAATTTCTGGATAAGCTATGGGCCGTAGAGCCCAGGTTAGAGTTTCGATTAACTTTAAACGTGTTGTTATATAATGTTGTTATATGTTCAGTTATTATCACTACCTGTTAGAACTAAAAAGTGTTGTACAATTCTTTCAGCGACGGTACTGGTTGTCTGGGTGAGAGTGCTTCATTTATTGATTACCTGAAGTCGTCAACTGGAGAATCTGAATAGAGATATATTATTTCTGAATGGACAATGCTAACGTTGTATTAATAAAATATATCTGAAATAAATAGGTTTGACTTGCCAACAGGTTTAATTATCATTTTGTGTCTGATCGTTTAGCCCATAATTTGATAATTTTTGTGATGACTTGCAGGTTAATTGAATGCTAATATTTAGATAGAAAGCCCATTACACATTCTTTGTGCTTGTGTATTTTATGAGCGACAGTTGATGAAATTCGAAAGTGGCGTTTTCTGGAAGATTCTCAACGACTGTCTTATTATCATTAACTCGATGAACAGCATTAGATATGTCAATATTTCCTTTTTGAAGGTACCTTGAACAATTGTTGTAGTCCCAACAATTTTGAGACTACAACCAAGGCTGATAGGAACTATGGTGTACATGTAGCTTACTGTTCGAAATAAGTGAGGCCTTTTTGGAATGATCACCTGGCAAGTCGCTAAGATGCTCCAAGGCTGACACGATTGGTATAATCATTTCTTTAAAAGAGTAACACAACTTCATGACGCCCACGCCATCTGGTTTTACAAAGGACCTTATTAAGTCTACAACTACCACAATTTTTATTTTTATGAGTCGAACACTACGCAGATTAAATTAAACAATTTTTATCAACGTTTTGGCGTAGTGATACCAGCGCCGATGTTATGGCGTGGTTAGATGGTGAAACGTTCGAAAGATTTTTTTTTGCGTTCGGTGTGGCCTGAACCCATGACTTTCCACTTCCCGGGCGAAGGCTCTACAAACTGAGCTACGAACTTTTAAATCTGCGTAGTGTTCGATTTATATAAATACATATGCTGCAACGGGCTTTTCGATCAATTTAATACCAGTTTCTTTGCAATTTGGTTTAAATAGTAGTCCATGTACTACACCATTCTGCGAAATAACCGGCTTCAATATATATACGTTCGTAAAGAAATTATACATTGTCCTTCGTAGCTCAGTGGGTAGAGCCTCCGCCCGGCAAGTGGAAGGTCGTGGGTTCAGGCCCCAACGAAAGCAAAAAAATCTTTCTTTTCTTTCAAACGTTTCACCATCTAACCACGCCATAACATCGACGCTGCTATCACTATGCCAAAAAAGTTTATAACAATTGTTGTTTAATATCGCAATTTGGTTCATATTCTTTAATTTTATCTTCCATTCATTAGCTCTATGAAGAGTGCAAGTTTCTGATATTACGCCCAATGCGTTCCGATCACATTGGACTTTAAAAGAATCTGGGAGGCACAGGTTTAAGCAGTGGGATACACAGTGGGCGTAAATAGCTTTTGGGAATTTCTTCTTTAAATGGGCTTGAACACTGAAAAACTCACCTCTCATTGCGTAGGCTCCGTCGTAACCCTACCCTCTTAAGTTGACTAAGTCTAAACCGTATTCAGTAAACTTTTTTCTATAAGGACTACCAGTACCTCACCACGTGACATCGTAGACGGGAACAAATGTGAGGAAATTTTCCTTGATCATAAAAGCTTTGACATCGGTAACATACCGTAGGCACAACGAAAACAGCTCAACTTGAGAAATGTCTGTTGTTTCATCTGTTAAAACTGTATAATATTGACTTTCTAGTACTTGTCCCACGATCTTTTTTCTGAATAAGGTGAGAAAAGCAATCAATCAAACTGTTCTGAATCCGTGGACTAGTGTAAATTGCAATCCGTGAACTGTTTTCCAAATGATCCTTAAGTATTAGATCCCATCCTTTAGCCTGATATCCGTGAAGGCTACGGAAATTGCCATCATTTTTTAAAGACGTTGAAAGTGAAATGCGTCTCCGGTCAAAATGGCCTCTCAAAGGGATGATTTGCATGCCACAAAAAGTTCGAATGGTTCCAACAGTTCCATCTAGTCTTAATCGGTTATCTTCAGCGTCTTTTTTCTTTTTAGAATCTAGTTGTTTTTCGATACATTGCTTTTTTCCTTCAACAATAGCCACAACGTCGTTTACTTTCAAAACTGCGTTTTTATGATATTCGGTTAACTGATGTTTTTTAAAGTATTCAACAATTTTCTTCAAATGGTAGTATGGTTTTGTAACAGAAGTAATCGATTTTTGGTGAGAACCTTTGCCAATTGTACTTTTATCCAAGAAAAGCAAGCAGGATTTGCAATAAAGGCCATTTTGTAATTTTAAATAAGCCAGCCACTTGTATTCATCAAGCTATTTACATTAGAAATGGCGCTTGAAATTTTTTGGCGTCTTCTATTGAAAAGCAATAATTCGATGAAGGTTTACATAAAGGTTTCGTTTTTTCCGCATTTTGACTGCTGGAAAGCTCAACACTATCCTTCTTTCATATTTCGATGAACGGTTATAGATTAAAATTACAAAAGGCAGAAGCGAGACCAAATTGTGTGGTTGATAGAGTAATTTGGAATGTATCTGCAGGAAAGGGAAAAAAAAGAAAGAAAAATCGAGAAAGTAGGTCATGCGTGAGCTGCTGCCATCTGTTGGTGGACCGATAACTTACAACTACATTTTTTTGGGGACTATTATAATCACGTACCCAAGCAAAAATATTTGCAGAAATGATTAATTCATAATAAAATATTTCTGGTGAGTAGAAATTATTCTGCAGTTAGAAATGCCAATTTTTAGCTCTTTTTTAGTTTAGTTTTTGTTTTTCACTTTTTCTACTTTCTTATTTCGGGGGGCTGTAGCTCTATCAGCCCCCCCCCTCTCGGTACGCCTATGCTCGTCAGCGAGACCAGACACACAGCTACCACGTTCATACTTAGTTATTAGTTATTATCTCCTTTTCCTGCTCTAGCGTGGTTCTTATTGATTTCTTTTTTTTTTTTGCTGAGTTGTATCACTAATCACCTTCAAACTCATGATGACTTGTAAAACCAAAAATAATATTACAATGAAAAAGAAAAGAACACGAGAAAGTACACGGCAAAATATATGAAGTTCTGCACTGAGCGCGAGCTATTCTGAAACTGACGCATTGGTCTATGTTTTGTCTCGGAAGAAATCAGATGTGGAGCGCGGCGTTTTTGGTTGGCCACGAGTGACGAGCAAGCGTCGAGTGCTGAAGCATTTTTTTCTCGTCAGATTGCGTCGAATACCGAATTCGACGAGTTCCGAAGCCGACGAGTGCCGAGGTACCACTGTACTATTCTTTAATTTCTTCTCATTTTTCTTGACTTTTCTTTACTACCTCTAGTTTTGTCTCTATTTCTGCTGCATCCCAATTTGTTCCTTCTTCCAAAAGAGAAGCTGCAAGTAAGGACGTTACGATACTACCGATATGGGTAGGTATCGATACTTTTCATTCAATATTAACGATATCGTTAATTCGATAATATCACAGCATCCAAACAAACATTGGAGTATCGGTATTCGATACTTCGACTAACGACACTTGATATAGGCTACACATCTAATATCGGTAAGTCCTTGACGTAAGTTTGACTTGGAAATATTGTGTGTATACATACATGCATACATATAAAAAAATATGAATAAAAATAATTATTTTTCTTTATATATTTATTCAAATAGATCAAACATTCAGCTTGTATAGTATTTATTTATTTTTTAAACTAGTGATGCCATCTACTGGCGAAAGGTATTTTTCAAGAGAATCAAAATTACGAGGGTGGGTCATAAGTTCTAGGAAAGAGTTAATAAAAAAATTATAAGCAGTATAAACTTACTTGTTTTTTATTTTTATATATAATCACCATCCTTTTTAATACACTTATCCCATCTTTTACAAGGTCGTTAAATCCCTGAAAAAATAAGATGTGTGGCTGTCTCCGACACCAGTTTTAGGCAAAATTGTCCACCTCCAAATTTATGGAGAATCTAAGCCCACGTATAACATCTTAAAGGTACGTAAACAGATAAAAGTCACCTGCAGCTAGGTCAGGACTGTAGGCAAGATGTGCTAACAGCTCCCAACCAAGTTTTCTTAATATTTCCATAGTATGATTTGATGTGCGGGGACGAGCATTGTCAGGTTGGAAAATGACCCCATATTTCAGCTTTCCTGGTCTTCCCAGCTTCACGTACTGGAGCTCTAAGCTGGTTAGAGTAGTATTATGAATTTATTGTAAGTTTTTCTTCCAAAAAATAATGTATATTATTACTTTGAGTTCCCAAAGAAATCGATAAAACCTTTCCTGATAGAATGCCGAGCACTGAAGGCGACCTTTAAAGGTCGCCTTCAGTGCTCGGCATTGCAAACACCTACATGTCCCGATTTAACTTTATCATGCCACATAGGTGTAGACAGAAAGTTCATAAGTGGGGTTATAGGCTCAATGAGGTGGGGTGGCAGAGCTACAACTCATACATTCCTATGTTAAATATACAAAATTTCATTGCAATGGGGGTTACAACCCCCAAAACTCCCCCCCGGCTACGCCTATCTCATGCCATAAATAAAGTGTAAATTTACTCATGTATTCATTACTGTACTGCAGTTGTAATCTTGACAAAATTTCGTTACTTTTTACGCCTTCTTTGGTTACAAATTTTGCAATAGAACGTTGCTCAATGTTTGACAGGCTTCCTACTGTCGCCGTTATTTATTTTTATCTTTTGTGCATGCACCGTAAGTGCTAGAAAGGCGCCAATTTTCCAGGGTATTGCTAAATGTTTACTCTATAAGTATATTCAATGACTTGAATTCATTTTTTACATAACTATCTTTATAGGTCTTTTCCTAGAACTTTTTGACTCACCTACGTAATTTTCAAAAACTAATAAAGGCAAAATATTAGTTGTAATTAATTCATCCCATTGCAAATGTATTGCCTGAATGTAAATATGTAATGTCGCCAATCAAACTAGGGACCTAGTTCGATTCTAGGCCGGGGACGGCGTCTCTTTTTTCCCATACTTTAAAACCTCTAATTTGAGCTAAAGCGTGGGTGACAAAAATTATTACCTATAATTAAATTCCCTACGAAAAATTACAAAAAACTCGCCCCGGTGGCTTTGTGTGTTGACCATTATTTGGCAATTGTGTTATCCCTGAGAGCAATGTGATCGCAAAATATGTATATAGTAACCAGAGATGGAATAAATGAATATTGTAAAACACTCCTCACATCCTTACCGGACAATACGAGTTACTGTTAATAAGAACAGATTTTCTGTTCTCCTTGATGTTCACCTTAAAGAGGTTGTATAAGGATCCTACTGTATGTATAAAAATAAATTCTATAATACTGAGTGATAAATTATCCATCGATATTGGCTATACAGAAAATTTATTTTTTAGGCCGTGTGATTATGCAGAACGGTTTAACTAAGGTTTTGAAAACTTTAAACTATAAAATACAAAGAGAATAAAAAATAATAACTTATAGAAAAAGTATATGAAAATTTGAATTTACAACTATTTAATTGTATTCGTTTGATTTATTAATAATTATTTTATATATGACAACTTCTGAACAATGAATTCTCATTCGATACGCACTGATAGTGTAAATATCGATACTTTATAGTCGATAGTATCGTGGTATTGATATTTTTAATGGGTTTTGGTATCGATACCCAATATCGTATCGAATGCGGTATTGAAACGTCACTAGCTACAATACCTTTTAGTTTCACTCAAATGTTCTTTTTCTTCCCGGCAATTGTTCTTACCTCTGCCATGGCGGTTGTACAATTAACACACTTTAATAATTATCATTTAAACGTCAATTTCACTTGTAGATGGCACTTGCATACGCACAAACACACTGATATCCACAGGTCACTGTTAGGCTTCTGTGAGACAGAACCAAAAATGCCGCATCGTGCGCTTCATAACTTTCTTGTTTCGCCTTGTTTAGAATAGAGTTGAATTGTAATCTTAATTTATGTTGGTTTTTTCAGCAATAATATACATTATATACTACAATAGGGTGGGTCGAATTTTCAAAAGTTGCTCGAATCGAAACGTAATAATGCGGAAAAGTTGCTACTTGTCGAGATAAACACAGTGGCAAAAGAAGTTTTGGAATCGCATAGTATCTTCAGATAGCGCGTGACCCCCCAAAATTTGATAAATTGGCCTTTTTTAGAAACTTTTGAATAGTGCCTTAAATTGGTCGGATTATCATGAAACTTTAGTTGTGACAGTAATCTGAAACTAGTTAACGGGAAAATAATGCTTTGACGGACGAAAATACTTTCAAAAGGAGCGGGAAGAGGGTCACTTTAGAATGAAAATTGGCCAAAAGTGTGAAAAAAATGAAACATCGTAGATGCGTTCATGACTGTAGAAAAACAGGTTACGCAGACGTTGTGATTATCTATTGCTGTGCAGCTCTTCGCCTGTTTGCATTCCACATTCAGTGTAAAGGAAAACGACCCAGAACACACCACGGGGAGGTGGTCGCACTTCGAGTTCCACACACGCCCTTCCCAACCAACCAACTAGAGCTAGACGTGGAAAATCACTATTTTTTGATTTGGTTTGGTTCCACATGAACTGGATGTCGTTTTCAAATATTGACATTTGGCAGCGGGAAAGCAAAACTTCTCTGATGAAACCATTTTTGCTGTCACCGCCACATACTTTGCTCACTGCTTCTGTGATTAATTTCACAGTACGTTTAACCGCCTGAGTGTCGAAAGTGCCTTGTGTCGAAAGTTGGTATCCGCTTGGAATGAATGAGGTCTAAGAGTTCTTTGGATATTTCAGATGCTAGAAGTGGAGGACAGGTAATTTTCGTTGATGACTAGATGATCCACCTTGTGTAGTCTTTTGCATTAAAATTTACACCAGGAATGATGGTGCGTATGGATTTGCATTTCTCTAGTTTTCCCTGGCTTTTAAAATATGTCTCAAAGCAAACTCTCTGACATGATGTCGTTCTTCTTTTACCATAGCCAGAAGAAGATTCTTAACATGGGCAAAGAAGGCATTGGATGCGATGGAACAAACATAAAAACTAGGTGGAAAAATGGAGCCATTAGGTTTATAGAAATTTCCATTAAAAAGCCTTTACAGTTGTCCATCTGTATCCCCCATTTCAATGAGTTGTCATTGTATCTCATTGAAAAATACTTCATTGAAAAATTAGATGGCAAAACAATTGGCCCGCAGTCGTACTCTGGACCTATCGGAAAGCACCTTCAAAGATGCGAAAAATTTCCAATGGCAAAATTTCTGGAAATTCATTGCATACTTCCGAAAGTGAACAAAGATGTCCTAAGCAAAGATAAAAAATATTTATTTAAAATTTCACTGGCCATCCACTCAGGTGTTTGTCCTCCAGATCTTGCCGTTCATAACCCTATACTGCTCAGCCATTCCCGGTGGTTGACAATGACTAATAAAATCCTTACCCTATACCTTTCTTCCTCAGACCCATCTTCAAATCTTATTCATATCACAGTGTTCATCCTGAAAGTATACTCACCTCTATGGTTCACAATCAAAACCCAACCAGCAATACTTCAAGGCCCAAAACATGTGTTTCAGTGTATTCAGGCTTCCCGATATTTACCAGATCATCTCAAAACAATCATTGATCCAGTAATCCAAAACAATGCTTGTTTTGCCAATCCTGTGAATCTTTTTCTGGCTATGGTGAAGGACGAAAGACAGCATGTCAGAGAGTTTGCTTTGAGGTGCATTTTAAAAGCCAGGGAAATACCAGAGAAATGCAAATCCGTATGTACGTTCATCACTCCTGATTTAAATTTTGATGCAAAAGACTACACTGGGTTGATAACTTGGTGATCAACGAAAATTATCCGTCCACTTCTAGCATCTGCAACATCCGAGGAAATCTTAAACCTCATTCATTCCAAGCAGATAACAACTTTCAACATAAACGAATTTCCATGTCACACTCAGGAGGTTAAACTTACTGTGAAACTAATCACAGAAGCAACAAGTAAAGTATGTGGCTGTGATAGTAGGGACAGTTTTATCAGAGCAACTTTGCTTTCTCGCTGACAAATGTCAATTTTGAAAACAAAATCCCGTTCATGCGGAACCAAAACAAATCACAAGAGTAGTGATTTTACACGTCCAGCTATGGTTGGCTGGTTGGGAAGGGCGTAGGTGGAACTCGAAGTGCAGCCACCTCCCCGTGGTGCGTTCTGGGTCGTTTTCCTTTTCACTGAACGTGGGATGCAAACGGGCGAGGAGCTGCACAACAATAGTTAATCAAACAATTTGCTTAACCTATTTTTCTGAAGTCATGAACACTTCTACGATGGGTTTTGTTGTTTTTTTCTTTTACACGATTTTGGCCAATTTTCATTCTAAAGCGACCCCCTTCCCGCTCCTTTTGAAGGTATTTGCGTCCGTCAAAGCATTATTTCCCTTTAACTAGTTTCAGATTACTGTCAGAACTAAAGTTTCATGATAATCCGACCAATTTAAGGCACTATTCAAAAGTTTCTAAAAAAGGTCAATTTATGGCTAATTTCACAAATTTTGAGGGTCATGTGTGACCTGAAGATATTATCCGATTCCAAAACTTATTTTTTCACTGTACTTATCTCGAGAAAAAGCAACTTTTCCGCACTATTGCGTTTCGATTCGAGCAACTTTTGAAAATTCGACCCACTCTAATATACAACAACCATTGATATCGCATCGAATCACTGAGTATAATTATCCGCTTGTGATACCTGGTCGTACGTGACCACGCTCCTTGATGCCAGAAGCAAGAAGAAAGATGACAGTTAAATTAGGGTGTGGCTACACCAATACCACCTAATCTTACAGACAACGGGTCCAACATTGACTACTGCTGAAGTTATTGACTACTAGCAAATTTTATTTCACATAATAATATATTTGGGCAAAAAACACTGATACCAGTCAGTGGCATAGGTACAGACGATGAAGTGGATCACCTCCAGAGATATCAAAATAAAAAGAAATTCAAAAGAGTCAGTATAAAGAGAGAGAAAGGAGAATAAAAAAAAAATCAATACTTAAAATTCAAAAACTTTTTAAAAAAGTCTGCGGTATAGAACTTAAAACTAAAATATAAAAAAAGATACCTCTCATTTTTCTCATAAAAAATTTCTACTCTAACCTAAAAAAATGTAACGTACCTAACTTAAAAATCTAACCTAAAATTGCAGTATACATCTTACTACTTTCAAGAAGAAAAAAGCCGCAAATATCAAACAATAGAGTGTTTGACTATGTTTACGAAAGAAAGATTGAGGTAAAAGTTTCATAATGTGCAAATACCACATCTCATGATAACTCATGAAAATGATAAAAACATAAAAATGTTTGAAACAAATTTTGATCGTAGTGGGTACACTTTAGAAAAGAAAAATTTCTGTATTCACACTAAAACCACGTTCTTCACAATGAACTTCAAATGATGTAGCTAAAATATTATGAAATTACGCAACAGCAACGTTAGTATAATTGCAAGCTGACTAGGAGTATATTTACATAGGTTTATATTTCTCGGAATGAATATGATTATAAACCAATGAATGCATTTTTATTATTTCATTACGTTCCATTAACTTTATTGCGACATCATTTAGAACGGCATAGTTTAAAAAAATGTTACGAAAAGTCTGTAGTGCCGGAAAAAATAAAAGTTTAAAGGTTGAATTAGCACTGTTGTGCCTGGAGGAATTTGAAGTTTCATGCAATTATTCTGTAGGTCACTATATGCAGATGCGTCGGTCAATCCAGTCCAAAAATCTATAATACAAGAGGGGGGAATTAAAATTGGAAGAAGCAATTTGAAACCCACTCTTTCATGATTCCTTTAATCATTTTGCCAAATTTTGTGCATGTGGCGTAAACATCAGTGGCACAAAACTTGTGACGGCATATTTGTGGCCCAAAAGATTCAGCTGATTTAGCTTTCAATTCAATTTAGCTTTCAATTCTCAATTCATTAATAGTGATAATATTATAGTACAATTGTGATAATATTATACAGTGAAAACTGTCTTAGGCGGAACCTACATAAAGCGGAAACTTGCTCAAAACGGAATTTTTTTACGGTCCCTTCAAAAGTCAATGGTAGTTAACATTAGCTACGGAAACTGTCTAACGCGGAAACGGAAAGCACTATTTAGTCCCGTCAAAGAGAAAAACCTGCATAAAGCGGAAAATCGTTAGTAGGAAAAAAATTTTCTCAGCAGAAAAAGGAAAGAGGGTTGTAATACAATGCAAATAGCAAAGTGGGGGATGACGAACAAAAGACATTTCACACTTTATAGATACAGAATGCCCTTACCCGACCACCATTTTGCACACCACCCCTACTTAAATAAAAACGTTCATTGTTAGCCAGAAGGAAATGTCACTCTTGTCGACTTTATCAGGTATAAATTTATTATTCAGGTACAAAATTACAAATTAGAATAAATACGGAGAATATACCCGAGGGATGACCGGAAAAAAAGCTGGTGAATACCAGCTTGACGAATTCCACACAGTCACCCCAAATTCCCATATTCTTTTCTTAATTCACCCTAAATTCCCAAGTTCCTTTTGAGGTGAGCAAATATGGTGAGCCGCGATTTGTTGAGTTCAGATCCAAGACTTCCATTGGCGGTTGTAATGACGCCAGAAACACCAAAACTTGCAATATAAGTGACTTCTTTTAACCTTTGTTGAGCAGCTTTCGAGCCATTTGGTGAACCAAGGTTGGCGAAAGATATGTTTGAATTTGAAAAAATGTAGTTTAAAGGGGTACGTACCCAGGAGATCTTGGCAACTACGAAGAGGCTTTTCAAACAATTAAATTCAGCCGATGTGATGTTCGATGCAGGCACTAGAGTACAGAGCGATGAAGGAGGAAAAAGATTCAGAAAATTTTTATTATCCAGAATTTTTCACCTACTGCAATGCTACGATCAATAATGGAACAATTGAGCTTAGAATAATCAATCCATGGATAAACTCACAGCAAAGTGTAGTACAAATGGTCATTCATTGTGAGTTCTATATCCAGAGAGGCACCCTAAGTTCCCATTTGTATTGGAAAATACTTCTCAAAGAAACTTAGTTTTTGAGTTGGTTTGTTCTTGAAGACCGCAAATTCAAATAAAAGAACTTCCTTGAAGTTAATAAAGAATGGAACTGGGAAGAGTGATAGCCTTATTCTTTTCTTTTTCTATCAAGGAGCAATCACTTTGGGGGCTGATAAAATGCTCATGAATCAGTCTATTTTATTGGCATCTAAAAAACACGTTAAGGTACGAGTTATACGTACGCCATAACAAAGGCGGATCCAGAAATTTTTCAATTGGGGAGCGATTTCTTTTCGATTCCTCTTTTTAGCCAAGTGTTCGGTAGTTTTCATTTCATTTTCCATAATATAATTTCGGCTCAAGGGGCGGGAGGCGATCACCCCATCACTCCCCTTGGATCAGTCCGAATGCCCTGGTATACTTACAGTATATACAAAACTTCGTTTTCAAATAAACAATTCAAAAATAATGAACATGACGAATGATTCAATATGCGAAATTGAAACATGTATTGTAAAACAAAATTGTAAGCAAATTACCATGAAAATATTTTTGCGTAATACAGTTAATGTATTAAAGAATTACGTACTGTGAGTGAATATTAAAGGTTGAATACTTGATACGTCAGCACATTTCTCATTTTAATCCTGATATAAAATGGAATAATTAAAAATATGGAGGTAAGGGCAATTATACATTTTATCGTTACAATTTAAGCTTACATAATATACTTTTTGTATGGAATAGGCATGTATAGTTACCATGGTGATTTGTGTGATATTGATCGTAACTATTAACACAAAATATTGCAAAAATTAATAAAAATAAAATGCAGTGATAAAATAAATATTTTTATCAAAAGGAAAATAAATTTAGTTATAAAGTTCGCAAGATGAGACAAATAAAAACAATTAGCATATGCAGTCATCTCTTACCACTGAATTTAACTATGTATGTATTTGTTTTGCATGTAACCTCCATAAGACGGAAACCTGCATACTACGGAATTTTTTTTCCGGTCCTGTGAGTTTCCGCCTTAGACAGGTTTCACTGTATATACTATTATAAGAAAGATTCTGATAATAATATTATATAATACTATAAGAAAGAAACTTCAACAGACTCAAAGACGTTATCAAAAAGTAGTGGATTTTAAAAATTATATTACCGAATTTGGGACAAATAGAAAGAAATATAAATTAATTCAATGCACACTGTTAGAAAAATTCAAACACACTAGGTGTAATCATGTATCCGTACATGATGCAGATTTAAAGAGATGGGGTTTGAACATTACGAACTGTAAAATTTCAAAGAGCTTTATAGATAGAATAAAAAATGTGGGTACAGTTTCCCATAAAGTAAGGAAATATACAACATTAGCTAAAAATTAAATAAAGAAGCCGTAGAAAACACAGCAACTAAATTCGTGTTAACATCACGTAACGCATTTGCACATTGCTCGAAGAGCCAAATATTTAATGCTAATCAGAGTAGTTTTGCATATTTCATACCAAATAACGGATCATTATCTCACACAGGTAAAAAAAAATCCCGACTTCAGTTTCGTCAGCGTTATCTATGACTCATTCATACATTGTTATGGCCCACAGATAACGCTGGCGAAACTAACGTCGAGATTTTTGTTTCATCTTTGTGAGATAATGTTCTGTTATTTGGTATGAAATATGCAAAACCACTCTGATCAGCATTAAATATTTCGCTCTTTGAGTAATGTGCAAATGCATTACGTGATGCTAAAACGAAATCAATTGCCGTGGTATCAACAGCTTCTTTATTTTATTTTCAGCGAACGTTGTATATCGTTATTAATTTTTTCTAAAACATTTGAAAGAATTCTTTGTACCCGTATATACTCTTTTTTTGAACAAAACAATATATTACATAAAAATCAATTTGGATTCTTGAAGCGTAGATCCACTGAGCAATAACTATTGACAGCTACTGATTTCATTTATCCCTCGCTCGATAAGTCATATACAGTTGTTAGTTTTTTCTTCGATCTACCTAAAGCATTTGATTTAATCAATCATGAAAGACTTCTGTATAAACTTTTTCTTCCTGGGTTCAGGGGACATGCTTTAAATGTTCTGGGTGACCATTTGTCCTACAGAGAGAAATTTGTGAGAACTAATGGATGTACCTCTCGTTATGGGACGCGTGTTTCCATTCCCGGATCGATTCAGATACTTGGCGATCAAAAGGCTTGGCGGCGAAACAGCGCTTCGGCGCTAAACGGTTGATTCTAGCTACTTAGAGTAGAAAGTTCACTAGACCATAACGGGCGAGCGCATGTGTCGCATCGTATTTTGATTATAACTTAGTATTTTTATAAATAAATCAGTACTTACCTGAATCACAGAGACCGAACTAGGGGGAGACCCCACAGAACCCTCGCTCGTCGCTTCGCGACTCGTACCGTTCCGATCACATTCGATGTGCGCTGTCTGAATCAGTATCTGTTGAATCAGTATAAGCGTAGGCGGGTGGCAAGCGGAAATCTTGGCGACGTTCAAAACGTTGGCGTCATTGTCAGTTTTCACCGCTCGACGTCAAGTGTCTGAATCGATCCGAGAATAGAAACACGCTTCCGGGACTCTTCGCTGTGGTGTACCCCAGGGGTCGGTCCTTGACCACTTCTCTTCCTATTTTATATCAATGACATTTTTAAGCCTAACATTAATGCAACTACAATATGCTATGCAGATGATACGTCAATTTTTTTGGTCATACTAATTTACATGCATTTCTTAATAATATTAATACTGATATTGCTATTGTTATTCAATTTTTTCTGACAATTTTTTTTTTACTTTGAACACTAGTAACACTAAAATTATGTTTTTTCTAGCAAGAGAGACATTCCACCTGACCTCACTTTAAACATTAATGATGAAAATATACCGCTCTCTACAGAGATTTAATTTTGGGCATAAAACTTCAATCAAATTTCTCCTGGGTTAAGCATATAGCTCGCTTGAGATCAAAAATCAGTAGAAATATTAGTGCAATTGGAAGGATTAAATATTTCTTGCCTAATCAAACACTAATCATGCTCTATATTTCTTTAGTTGTATCACACCTCTTATACTGTATTTCTGTTTGGGCTGTAGTAGCTCACATATATCTAAATAAACTGATAAAATTACTGGAAAGATTCTGGACTCATATCATAAGGACTACAGATTATGGTGAACTATCTGATCTCAGTCAAAGAACGGCACTACTTAGACGGACTGATATTTACGAACAACGCATTTTAATTATTATGTTTGAAAGGATTAACTCCAATACTTACTCAGATCTGATTCTACTAAAAACACCTTCACATTGGGACATCTGCATTATATTCCAATATCATCAAGGATTAAGTTGGGAAAAAGACGACTTTCATCTCTGGCACCAATTTTATAGAATGGATTACCCGGAGATATTAAATGTTCTTGTCTGCGGCAGGTGTTTAAGGCTAAATTGGTTGCCTATTTGTTTAACCGTTGATTATTCATATTGTTGTTTATTTATATAGTATATGAACTAATGAGCATGTGGTTCAGGTCCTGGAGGTAACGTACTTTCATGATATGGGGTCTATTATTGTTAATTTTGTAATGATTATTATTCATAGATTTGATGAATACAGGGTGTTTCGGAAACACCAAATTAAAAGTATATAGCCATGATCTTTGTGCAAAATGGACCATAGCGACCCTTTACATGGGGGGTCGGAAATGAATATCCACGGAGTTATGGCTATAAACAAATAACAAAGCATGATTGGATGAAAAAGAAAATTTACTCCCATAATGCACTTAGTTGTCCAATACACTGCATCTGGGCTGTATTATCAAGAAATTGGTATCTTATTAGCTGTGCATCTCTGGAAGGTAGAAGTTAACAATTTCGAGCCAGTGAAACTTGTATTTGAAAGTTTGGCTCGCCCCTTGAATTTAGTTTCCTAAATTTGTCCGTCGCCAGTTTTTGGCGAGAATGTCGAATTTTTGGCAAGCTATTTACGAACCGAACCATTAGCGCCCATAGTCATTATTCAGAATCGATCAAGACATAAGCGTACGGGAGAGGGATTCATGTGGGCCATAATCTCCCGCAATTGGGAGAATATTAACACTAGGTCTATGGCAGCGGTCGCCAGCCGGTGGTCTGTGAGAGAATTCTTGAAAGATCTGGACATTATTTGCATTTTTAATGTTTTATTAATAATAAAACAAAAACAATATTTTAAGAAATTCTAATATTCTGAATGACAATTGTCGCGATTATATTGCACTAAATTCACGAAATGTACTTGATAGGTTCCTAAATTTTTAAGTACTAATTTCTAACTTTCTATTAAAATAATTAATTGTAAATTTTTATATCTATAATGTACTTGAGATAATTATCGGCAATTAGTGAAAAAAAACCTTACTTACAGCAATGGGGTTATCAGGAGAAGCTCTGTATTTATCTTTTAAAATAATTTTCATATTAATGTTCCGCGGGATTTAAAATTATGAATTTAGTGGTCCGTGAGGTCCGAAAGGTTGGCGACCGCTGGTCTACGGGACCCAAGCTATGATATAGAGGTAAACCTTCTCATTCGAACCAACCCCTTTTAGGAATTTTCTGGGTACGTTACTGGATCAAGGGTAATTTTTCGATACTAACTTTTATTATCAAGCTATTTATTATTTACCTGCAGGACAGACTTTTGATTTCTTCGACGGTAAAACATGAACGAAAAGAAAAGAATCTTCGGAGCATAAAAGTTTATGATTGGCAGGTGGAGGGCATTGACGGATCCGGTACGAATCCCAGAGGTGAAGAGGATGGCAGTTTGTATGAAAGTTGAAAGTGCGCAAGGTAATTTTAAATTGCGGGGTCGCCCTAGTAGCGCAGTTGGTAAGGCGTCCGTATACGGATCTTGTTAACGCATGCTGGGCGGAGGGTTTGTTCCTTTTAGTACTGGGCGCCCTTGGCCGCACGGGCCCCTGTGCAATTCAATCTTCTCCTCTATCGCCTACCCTGCCCTTCGTAGCAAATATTGGAACTCCTTAGACAAACTTGCCGGGACGAGTGTCTGTGTCATCAACTGCTGCGTCGTGGTGTGTGTGGACGGCTGACCATGTGGCGTGTGGCGTACATCATGCGGCATAATATGACTGTTATTTCAGAAGGTATTTTTACGTGGCGGTGAATGCAGGTAGACGAGAGAGGAGATGTACATTAAACATAATATTTATTAAAGAGTTGAAGGCTGTAGCACTATGGTGAAGAGATAAAAATCGTATACAGGCCACTGCATGATGCCAGGTGTTTGTTAGGTTGCGTAACTTATATATTAAGAATCGTTTTTAAGGCTAGCAGCGAACATCCTTTCAGGTCGAAAGTTAAGGAGCAAGAGAGTATTTATTGATCGGTCCAAAACTTTACTTCGAATGATTTTTGTGGACCGTGATTGGACAATTGAGTACTGACGCAATAGTTTATATTTCTATTGGTCAGTTTGACCCCACAGAGGGGAGAACTTGCTGTGAGTTATGTTAACGTTGAGCTGTCTTTCTTGGCAGTTTTTGACCATTAAATGAAAATATATGGAAGAAGGTTCGGAGTTGGATAATGCTTGTATCCTTCGTTTTTGGTGGAAATTCCAAGGAGTTGGTTGTACGTGTGACTCATTGCCAAATGTCCATGAGAATGGAATTTTGGCGCGAAACAGAGTTGCAATGAGCGTGTAGAGGTATCGCTACATCAGTCTCCCCACCCCCTGAGTGGTATCGATCGTTTGCGAAGATACCACGAAATAAATGCAGAAGTAATGGGGCGATTACTGGAGTATGGTATGCCGCGTTTGTGATGTGGACAGATCGCTGCTAACGATTTACAATATTCGGTTTATTTACAAATCAAACTATATTGCTTGTCAGTTTTTACTCATCTGAACTCTGTTCTCTGTGAGAGGGCGTTTGTTTACATTCGCTCGGTCGCATAGTTTATTGCATGGAAACAATGTTCACGTAGAAAGAGCGTTTGGGTGACATAGTAGAGTATGCATTTTGCTTTGCGCGAGATCGCACAGACTGCATGCAATTCATTAAAGGCAGATAAATAGCTAATTGATTGTTGCCTGTTGAAAAAGATTTTGCGGCCTCAGTTGAGGGCTAGTTTTCGCACAAAACGTATTTCAATGTGACAAAGTGTGGTTTCGTTGCTCCTAGTTGGAGGCTTTGCTGCGCTGTGAGTCGGGGGTTGCCTCAAACCTGTGGAGGACTTACTTGTTTGACTGTGACAGCGGCTTTTGAACGCGCGGTTATTATGAAATGAAACGCTACTGATCGTAAAAGTCGTGAGCGTCAATGATGCGCGTAATTCGTACGCAGTTTGGTGCGGTTATTGTGATACAAAGTCGGATCTGATCACAAAGGTCGTGAACAAAAATAAGAAATCGTTTGTTTAGCCATACTATCCATTTAAATTGCAATACAGCTGCTTTGATCGTGACAAAAACAATTGGAAGCGTTCGAGCATTTGCCACGCGGAGTCGCGTGTGTTTTGAACACGGAGAATTCGGAGTTTGCGCGTTTTGTACGTTTGTAGCGCTTTGGAGTTCGTCGTGATGCATCTGTATGAACTTAGCGCGCGTTTCGTTTGCGCTTGCTGCGCACACGTTACACATTGCAAGTTGGGTCGGCACTGTTTGCATAGTAAGTGAAAAAAAAATGTACGTTGATATGCAATTGCTTCACACTAAAACATTAATCGGTTTGGCATGCACTTGTTATGCGGTCGAGTTGTTACAATAATTATGAGTTAATTCTTTATAACAAATTATGTTTTGCCATAGTGCGGTATAAAATGTGTACCCATTTTTCAAGAATTGAGAATATATGTATAGTTTACATATTTAGCAGCTTGAAATAAGGGTGATTTTGAGTAGCAAAGTTCAGAAATTCAGATGAGTTATGATGAACATAAATTTGATTGACGTCGTAATTATGCACATTTTAGACATATATTAGCATGCGATAAATATTTCTCAAACCTCGTTGGCGGAACAAATATGCTATATACGTCGGCATGCAATATCCGAATGCGCGGAAATATACAATTAAAATAGATATAAACTTCGATATCAAATAATGTTTCATAAACGCGCGTGTATGAAATAAATAACATTATTTAAAAATTCGTGTGTTATAGAAATGTTCAGCTTACCCAGTGGTTAGTCATCATCATAGAAGTGTTCATGTTGAGAAAAATAATATTCCCGTCTACATACATGAAGTTCGTTTAACAATTAAGTTCACTAATGGTGAAGTTAACATTATCGTAAGGTACAGGAAATTTTAATGCACAAATACGCTGGTATTGCTCGGGTAATCGTTCTGTTGATATTCGAGTGAGTTCGCGGAAGTGAAAATTACGCACCGGAGCTATTCGAACGAAGAAAGTTTTAAAATTCGGAAAGCTTGAGATAGGTCTGTCCTGTAGTTTCAGTATTGCCCAAAATTTAAAAGTCATGGTTTATGAAGAAATAGCCGGTGGCCGTGAGGCGTGAGTTTCCCATTCTCCCTTGTCCCACTGAAGACCTTTTTTTCAATGAGCGAAGTAGGGCTACATTATTTACGATTAGTCGAGAAATACGCTCCGTTTTGCGACTTTCGTTGAGGTTGAGTTCGTTGGAGCAGAAAATGAGTATAGAGTTGTCGTACAGCAGACAGCAGTTCTGTTGACGTAAACATTGTTAACGTGAAACAGCGTACTATCTGTTTCAGAAGTTGACTGCGTTGCACTGCGTTCTGTCCCTGCATTCTGTAAAAAGGATGCGTGAATCGTCAGCGTCATGAACAGCCGGGACGAACGTCTGGGTCATCAACTGCTGCGTCGTGGTGTGTGTGGATGGCGGACCAGGTGCCGTGTGGTGTACGTCGTGTGGCATAGTTTGACTGTTATTTCATAAGGCATTTTTACGTGGCGGTGAATGCAGGTAAACGAGAGAGGGGTGTACATTAAACATAATATTTATTAAAGAGTTGAAGGTTGTAGCACTACGGTGAAGAAACAGAAAGCGTCTACAGACCACGACATGATGCTTGGTGTTCGTTAGGTTACGTAACTTACATATCGAGGATCGTTTTTAAGGCTAGCAGCGACTGTCTTTTCAGGTCTAAAGTTAAGGAGAACGAAGGTGTTGATCGATCCGAAACGTTACTTCGAATGATTTTCGTGGACCGTGATTAGACAACTGAATACTGACGCAATAGTTTATGTTTGTTTCTATTGGTCAGTTTGACCTCACAGAGGGGAGAACTTGCTGTGAGTTACGTTAATTTTAACTGTCTTTCTTGACACTTTTTGCCCATTAAATGAAAATATATGGGAGAGGGTTCGAAGTTGGATAATGCCTGTATCCTTCGTTTTTGGTGGAAATTTCAAGAAATTGGTTGCACGTGTGACTCATAGCCAGATGTTCGTGAGAACAGAATTTTGGAGCGAAACCGAGTTGCACTGAGCGTGTACAGGAATCGCTACAAATTTCCTTAATCGGTGTTGCGAGACTCGAGAATCTGGTTTTCCAAAATAAATTTCTTGCTTTTGAACTAGGAGGGCTCCCACAGACCTAGGGGCCCCCCTATGTTCGTAGTGCACCAATGTGTGAAGTTGCCAGCCCTACATAGGAGCTCTAAAATCTTTATTTATGAAATTGCGCTAATTATAAAATCAAGTCGCCAATCTCAGCAACCACAAAAAATGCCAACACACTTCAAAATCAGTTCGGCGTTGTTATTTAGCAATCCTGCGCCGGAGTTGAGATTTAACTGAGTTGAGGGCTACTTTTTGGTTTGTAAGCGCCATTGGTCATTATAGATTCCGCCTCTGAGAAATAAAAGTATGCATAACTCCGTGGATATTCATTTCCAATGTAATGTAAAAGTCCATTATGGTCCATTTTGCGCAAGGAAAACGGCTATATTATACTTTTGATTCGGTGTTTTCGGAACACTCTGTGTCGTGATGTTATTGAATGTTATACATTTGTATTAATTACTTTGTACAATAGCTTGGTGGCGTGGGCTTTGTCAAACCCTGGTTTCTTCTACACGTCGCTATGACAAGACGCATTTAATGTTTACTATATTCTTGTTTTTTTCTAAATTTTGCATTTTTCTTGTCAAAATTTGTTTTGGAAATATACTCATGTTTATAAAAATTGCAACACCATGAAGGACTCGTCCGAATTGAATGAAATTTAATGTACAAACGACCTGTGTTGATACAAATAAACGATTAAAATTACAAAGCAAAAAAACAATATTACATGTCGAAAATCAGTATTTGGTGAAGCCACCACGCGCTGCAATAAGTGATGCTATACGACGTGGCATGGAATCAAACAGATGTTGAATGTGTGCCTGAGGAAGAGCATTCCAGATTGCTTGTATACGACCCCAAAGTTCATCTGTAGTAGCTATGGGACGAGGATCACGAGCGAGACGCCGACCAACGAAATCCCACACATGTTCAATCGGCGACATATCCGGCGAATAGGCAGGCCAAGGAAGAAGCTGTATCTGTTGTGATGAAAAGAAGTCTTGAACATTCCTGGCAATATGTGGGCGGGCATTGTCCTGTTGAAATACAGCTCCGGGAATGCCTTGAAGGAAGGGAACAACTTCGGGCTCCAGAACTTCATTGATGTACCGGTTGCTGTTAAGATTACCCACAATTCGTAGCAGCTGAGATCGTCCATGATACGCAATCGCACCCCAGACCATAACGCTGGGGGTTCGTCCACTATGACGTTGGATAACGCACTCCGGAAGGTGGCGTTCACCGGTATAGCGTCTAACACGGATGCGGCCATCACTGTACCCCAAATTAAAGCGGGATTCATCAGAAAACACCACTTGTTGCCAATCAGCACGCCAGTCTCTATGTCCATGAGCCCATTGTAGCCGCAGGCGCCGGTGGTTTTGCGTCAGGAGGATCCTGTATAAAGGAACTCTTGCACGCAGTCCACGGTGCAGTAGACGCCGACGAATTGATGAAGCACACAATGATACACCTGTAGCAGTGCACCAACGTTCTGCCAACTGTCCAGATGAAGCAAAACGGTCCGTCACCGCCATGCGGACCAGGTGTCTATCATCCCGTGCTGACGTCACCTTTCGGCGTCCACTCCCTGATTTCCTTGACGCAGTATAGCCCAGATGCTCTTGCGCCATAAAAAAATCCAAACAAACAATCACTCCCGGATTTCTGAGTTGTCTGGTTCTCTTGAACCCACTGCTTCCACACTCGCATCACTGTGCTGCTGTTACGCCCCATACGAGCTGCTATTGCACGATAAGAAAACCCTCCTTCACGAAAGCCGATCATTCGTCCCCGTTCAAACTCCGTAACTTGCTGAAATGTCGCCCTCTTTCGTCGTAGAGGCATAGTGACGTCTCATGTAACGTTTACCACTAGCAGATAACCATACACGCCCCGCTACAGCCCTCTATTTATACGGATCCATCAGCAGTTCAGAGGGCGCTGCTCAGCCCACGCATGCGTGATGACTCTGAAATTCTAATCATTTGAATAGCATACCCTAATTTGCATTTCCTGAAAGTTTCAGCTCAATCAAGTGATTCCTTCATGGTGTTGCAATTTTTACAAACATGAGTTTAAATAAATAAATAAAAATTTCGTTACTTTACGAGAAACTATACCCACATTTTTTATTCTATCTATAAAACTCTTTGAAATTGTGCAGTTTGTAATGTTTAAAACCTTTGCTTTATAATAAGCCCATCTCTTTAAACCTGCACATTGTACAGATATATGCTTACATCTAGAGTCTTTAAATTTTTCTTATAGTGTACGTTGAATTAATTTATATTTCTTCCTATTTGTCTCAAATTCCGTAATATATTTTTTAAAACGGCTTACTGTTTTATATTCCACTGCTTTTCTATAATGTCTTTGAGTCTGTTGAAGTTTCTTTCTTTTACAAGAATTGCAATAGCTCACAATGTTTCTCATTTCTTTCAAAGTACAATTTTCCCCGCAAAAATCATTATCAGATGTATAATCTGAACTTTTTTTTTATCAAAAGTGTAATTTAAAGAGCTGTCATCATTATCAGAAATATAATCTTTATTGCTATTGTTATACTGTTATATTGTTAACATCGTTCTTAAAATCTGAAGTTACTTCATTATCAATAATTACTCTATTTAATATCCTTTCTTCAAATGTGGATAATGATCTATTTTCGTGTAATTGTTCATGTTATCGCAGATGCATATTTTCCGTATTTTTCAGTGGATAAGCATAAAATACCGGCTAAAATATTGATTACAGTTTGCATATTTAGAATATTTATATTAACGACTATAACACTGTTTTGCACAGTAGTGCATTATAAGTACAACACCAATGTGGTTTTTAATGAAAAGTATTAAAGCCATGAATAGCACACCGAACTCAATCAAATTTGCATGCAAAAATTGCGATGCTTTCACGCTCTTTTGTCCTTTATATGTATATGGTTGAGGATGTGGCACTTACAAAAAACCGCTAATGGCAAATAACAATTTGCGCGTTGCGCCAAAAAACACCAAATTAAAAATAAATTCCCCTATTTTACTACTTCTCGCATAACTCGTAAGTAATGCAAGACAGTTACGTTTCAACGTAATTATCGAAGTTTCAAAAATTCATAAAATTTCGAAAATTGAGTTTTGCAGACAAATTCTTTCGATTACTCTCATTATTCATGTAAATTTTTCACATGACATAGGTCCTGATTTAAAGTGCCACTGGTACTTGCGACACTTCCCTTGTCAGTATTGTAATTCAGGACGGTTATCGCTTTCTTACGTGAGCATGGTTCAGTCTCCTCCTCCCGCTGTCAGCAAAAATAAGCAAAACTCAACCCCCACTCCCCTTGAGATCCTTACAGCCCCTATTCAGTTCTGCCACTGGTTTCTGAATGAAGTGGAATCAGAACTTTTGGATCCTCAGTTTTTCAGATTAGGCCTGGTTCAGCCTATACAGGTATGTGAACTCACATAACATGTGCCATTATGCGTTAGAAAATCCTTATCAGTACGTTGAATAATCTTAAGCTTGGTATTTGGTGCGTAATGTCCTGTTTCCGAATCATAACACGATTCTTTCAGGAAACTGTTAATGCTCACCGGTATGTCCAGAATTTGTTTCAGCCATTTGTGGATCAACTCACAGAAGATGAACGACTGTATGGATATTTTAAGCAAGATGGAGCAACAACACACACCTCACATGCAACCACGATACGAATTCATGAGGTGTTTAGTGAGAAGAGGACAGTCAGCAGAAGCAGTAAAATATCCTGGCCATCAAGATCGCCTGATCTCTCTCCCTGTGAGGCAAGTTGAAGAGTTAGGTGTACTCAAATATTCCCCAAATATTGGAGGAGCTACAGCAGAACACTGAAAACACTATTGCTGCCATCCCTCAGGTAGAGCTGCTACACGTGTCTCACAGTTTGCGCTGCTTCGACGTCAATGATGGCCATTTCCAACATCTTCTGTAACAGGCAGTTCTCCTCCTCATTAAGAAAGGTAAACTTAGTGTCAGAATTAAAAATTAAAATTTCCGGGCCAGTTTTATTTTGGCCACCCTGTAAAATATCGCAAGACCATATAGAGTTACTATTTTCGTGTATTCGTTCACGTGGTGGGTCTAATAATAATCCTAATAGTGATCAGTTAAAGTGGGCGTTGCAAAAATTGCTCTTTCATAACTGTGTTACACCTAGTTTGAATAGTAATTAAGCGTATATATCTTTTGAACCAGAGACATAGTGGTCTATTTTAAATTATAGATCCTAAAAAAGACCATTACAGGAATATCAGGAGAAGGAAGATACCAATTTGAAGAATTTTGTACGAGTAATCGATTGTCAATCATTAGCAGAATTTATTGACAATGTTTTGTATTATATTGCAGGATATATTTGTCGAAAGGTAACTGCAAAAACATCTTGTTCAGAATGTACATATATGTTAACATATTTTAAATAATGAAATATTTAAGAAGTTAAATTTTTAGCACAGTAGAAAATTGCGAACTAGGTTGTGAAGAAGTGTACAGCATGCAAATGGTTCGATCAATTTAAAGAATTTATTGTTATATGTGTGGATGAAGAGGTTGTGACAGCTTTTCAAAAGCATTGTTTTTGCACAAATGGGGAAATTTTGTACCTATCTTTCACACTGTCATTTAAAATGGCTCTACACTGTAAATAATGTTTCTTACATATAGTTGTACTTGCTGCGGAGTTGACTTCCATTTGTTGTCTGAGATCTGCTAATGGATGATATAGACATAGTACCTATATATTTGACGGTAAATTAATTGAATTTATGTTTAACTCTTTAAGCCTCAGAACGGCCGAAGACGGCCGTGTCTCCCTGACTCACAACGGCCTTAGTCGGCCGGCCAGGTAGTTAGCTCTGTTCCCCCCCTTTCGGAACATAAGGAGGGAGAGGACTCCCTGTAGCACATACTATACTTTCGGCAAACTCAACCTGGCTACATGGGTTGCGCTACACGATGTATTCCTACGTGAAAAAAAGTAGTTCCCAACGAAACCTGTTATGAACAAAAAATTTTGCGTATAAAATCTATAATTATACATTAGAACTGCAGGCCGGATTAAAAATAATAATAATCTTCATAAAAAAAAACAGCGTTTCTATCATTATTTAACAAACAAAAAAGTTCCTCCTTACTCTCCTCCAATCGTGTATCAGTTTGCTTATGGAGGACTTGGCGAACATCACACGTGCAGTATCCCTCATTTTAAAGCCAATACTGTTTCTGCTTCGAGCTTTTCCAGTTGCCGTCGGTCAGTCTCCTACTCCTCCCGAGTTATGGCGTCAGCTTCGGAAAGTGAACATTCTCCCCTTGCGTTCCACTCTCATGCTGCAGTTCGGCTAAAGTTGTCGTTTTCAACGTGTTTTGCAAATTGCGGGATCGACATCCAGAAAAATCGAATAATGGAATGGAGGGGTTTACCTGCCGGATTTTTCAACGCGAAAAGTGCTATTAATATTTAACGAAAAGCATTGATTTGAGTACGGCTTACCTGCCCTCTACCACCGCCCTCCCTCTGGAAAAATAAACAAATTAAAAAATAAATGTAGGTACTATGCTTTGAACCGTTTGTTAGTTGGAGACATCAATCATATAATAAATAACACTTATTAACACTTGGTGTCAGGACAAAAGGTTACTGAATTGAAACTTTATAGGATGGTGTATGAAAGATGTCGGGTGCATATTCAAAAAATGTATAACAATACCTCCCGCCGTCCGCCCTCAAGGCTTTTGAAAGAGAATTTTCGGCAGGGAGGGAAATGGGATATTTGGAAGTAACAGCGATAAGCTGCCAATTCTAACGAACTCTTGCATGTAGATCAGTCTAGACGCTTTATGATACTGAAAATTTAACTTCCGTTCATGGTAACACGGTCAGCTTCCATAATGTAGCCAGGTTGAGTTTGCCGAGAGTATAGGTACGTATCAAAGGCACGGAATAATAGCGTATACAAAATGCTCACCTTCATAGATTAGGTTACTGATACAAATGCAAATAGCGGTTGGCGGAACAATTTACTATTTTCGCCAATGGCATAAAATAAATATCGGTCAAAATTTTGTCAACCTAAAAGCCATGTTGTGATATTGGATGTAGGGAGCATGTCCATATAATTATTTGAATTCATGATATATAAATCTCTCAATTACCAAATAAACTAGTTCCATTTTTCACTGATTACGATACTTATTTATTACGTCACACATTATTTAATATGTAATTTTCCAGAGACCAAATTAAATACCAACCAAATTAATCATTTCCTTGTATACTTAACAGATAATCTTCAAATTTCATAATTATTTATTAAACATGATTTTTTTAAATATCTGTGATATAGACAGAAAGAAAATAAAATATTTTTTGAGAAAAAAAATATTCAAAAGGAACCTATAATATAAAAACCTTTTCGTCCCAATCGCCCCTGTTCAAGGGGGAGGGGCAGGACTTTTCAAGTGGCTGACGTTTTAATTATTGAAACCCAAAGAAATTAATGTTGTTTGACATCCCCCTGCATAAATTACG
>QLNU02015360.1:316592855-316607149 GCA_006491805.2 Dysdera silvatica
GCCATTCCCTTCCCACTCCCTCCCTCTCCTCTGACCGCACGGGGATGCTTGTCCTTGATGCAAGGACAACAATGGTCATTCTGCACCAAGCAAGGTTTTTGACTTCTGTAAAGGAGAAGCAAAACATGCAGGTGTGCGGATACTTTTGATCCTTATTTGCATAAATCTGGAATATTTCATTTTCAGAACAGGGGTGTTTGGTAATTTGGAATACAACAATTTGTGGAAAACCCCCTTATCATCTAGTTATTTTCAGAGAATTAGAGAAATACGGCTCACTATATTGTCGATAACTTTCTGAATTTTCAAGATATCCCACTGGTATTTTTTTTAAGTTGCCCTATACTATTGACTACAAAATTATGAAAGTTAGTTATTCATATCTTTCGCGCATGCGCAGTAAAAAATTATTTTCTTCAAATGCTTATATCTCATCGTGTATTCAATATATTAATTTCTAATTTAAGTATAATATTTTTCTTGTACGTTGACAAATGTTCTGTAAGTTTTGTGAAATTTGACTGAAAATTGTGGATATTATAAGCAAAAAATATGTGACAAAATTTGGGTTTTCTTAAAGAAACGTTTCTATCTTCATGAATATACATGTTTGTTTTACAAAAATGCACACAGGCATTAAGCATAGCTGGTTAAATATTTTCTGAAAGTTACAAATAATTTCCAGCTTTTTATGATACAGGGTGATCAAATATATTTTTTCACTTTGTCAATATGTGGGTGGTCCCCTAAATGCACAAGTCACCGAAACTTTATTGGACAGTATGCATTCAAACATATTCTATATATCTCCAAAGTTAGAGAACAATTGGCCGAGTAGTTTTTTAGAAATTCGAAAAAAAAAACAAAAAATCCAAAGTGTCTGGATACTTTTGGGCATATAGTGTAGATTAGTAACTACTCTGAGATATAGAATTTCGTTCCTGGATCATAATAGTTCTATCATTTCTCCTACATTTCATGAATTGTCTAAAAATAAATATCTAAAATTCCACTGCATTTCTTTACCTATAATATGAATTATATGGAGATTTGCTCACACATCCTTTAATTTTGACACCAGTGTACATCAACCTGTTTCCAATTGATCTACAAGTTAGGAAGCAAAGCTGGAACATCCAATCGTTTTAAGATTTTTTAACAAAATTAGTCATACTTTTTACTATGTTTAAAGTTTTCTTGCTAAAGAATTTTTTTACAGGACTTGATTGCTCACAAAGAATTGGAAATTTTGCAATACAAATACCAGACATATCGTGTAGATTAATAGCAATTTTTGTCAGGGATCAAGGATCGTAAAATGAAAAGTAGAGGTAAGATATAAAATTACTTTATGTACAAAGAAGTACTATAGTATGTAAACATGGATATTCCACATCTCAAATTTATGGTTGTTAAAGGAAAAGGATGATTTCTTACATATTAAAAAGTAATACCTCCTATTTATACCTTGTAAGAATAATAGTCGTTAGTTATTCACCTTCTATGTCCTAACTTCTTATTCTCTATTCAGTTTATTTGGCAATAAATATATAAAATGCTAAACTTATATTAAAATCATGCAAAAGCTTGGGTGATACAAGTAAAAACTAAAGGTTTGACAAAGCTTGTGTCACCCATACAGAAATTTTTATCCCTCTCTTTCTCCCCCTTTTCAACTCTTTTATATATATGTATAAATGAGAGAAATTAGCAAAAAATAAAGTAGCAAGAATTTTGAGCAATTGATTTAGTAAGAAGGTACGAGTATGCATTTTGAATAAATATATAGGACAGATATTTTTTATGTCTCCAGATAGTGAATTGCATAATTTGGAGCCTAAATAAACAATGTGCCTTTGTCTGATTTTTATTCTACAAGAAACAGGGATATAATCAGAATTACTAGAGGTTGGATAGTGATGATTTGGGGTTAATAAGGGTATGATCTCATTGACTTTATTAAATCTAAGTCTATTAAACATTAGTAGTAGAATATTTTGTTTGTGTATCAATTGAAAGCTAAGTAAATTATACATAAGTTATAAATTATTAAAATCAAATGAAGAATGATAGGGCATTAAAAAGCACCAAAACCTTTTTTTGAAGTCGTGTTAGTCTATTTAAGCATGTGTAGTAAGAACCCAGATGGGAGTATAATAATTAAGGTATGGATAAATTAAGGAATAATATAGTGATAATATGACTTGGAAGAAAGTGTACAATTTTACCAATAACACCGATATTTCTACTAATTTTAGTACATACAGAATGAATATGAGTATCCCATTTTAAATTAGATTGAAAATTGACTCCGAGGAAATCAATATTATCAGAAAGTGAAACCAGAGAATTATTAACAGAAAATGTTAAATTGTGAGAGGTACGTTTTTGTTGGTGAAAAGTAAAATTTTAATTTCAGATGTATTAAGAGTGAGAAATTTTTGGGAAAAGTAGGGAGGTGAGTACTTACCATAGTATGCAAAGATTGGATACATTAGTGTCAAAAGAAGAGGGACATATCATTAGCAAAACATAGTGTATGAGATGGAGTATTCAGGGAAAAAATGTCATTAATGTAGAAAGTGAATAAGAAAGGCCCCAAAATGGAGTCTTGTGTGGCTAAAAGCAGACAAGTTGAGGAAAGATGTTATCCGAGACGTACAGGTTGTTTCCTATTGGATAAATGATTTTTTATTAATATGTGTGCAAATCCCCTAATGCCCGCAAGGTAAAGTTTAAATAAAAGTCTATTGTGATTAATTGTATCAAATACCTTGGTTAAATCAAAGAAAATACCAATTACAGAGTCAGAGGCATTAATTGATGTATAAATAAAATCTGTTGCAAACAGAAGTTCATGTTCTGTTGATTTGCCAGTAACGAATCTAAATTGATTTTCAAAAATAATATTATATTATAAGAAAGAAGATAATAAACAAGAATAAATTAATTTTTTGAATATCTTGGAAAAAACGAAGTATAGAAATAGGTTTATAGTTTCTAACGTCAAATTTTGAGCCAGCCTTGAAGATTAAGAAGGGGTAATTATAGCCATTTTTAATTTAGAAGGTATAATTCCAGAAAACAATATAAGATTAAAAGTATAAACAAGTAGAGGTGAAATAATATCAAAGACAAAGTCAATAACTTTTGGATAGAAGCCATCATTTCCGGCTCCTTTATGTAGATTAAGATTCTTAATAGTTGAAAGAATTTCAGGAATGGTTATAGGTGAGAAAAGGTAATAACCCTGAATATTATAGTCATGACAATTAATATCAAAGTTATTAGAAAATAATTAATCAGAGCATTGGTAATTTAGGTTTTATCTGTGAAGATGCCATCATTTATAATAAGTTTATCGATAGTTTCTTTAGGAGTGTTAGACTTACCCATTAATTCCTTAATCTTCGACCAGATCTTACTTTGGTCATTTGTATTAAAAAAAAACCTTTTTAAATAATTATGTTTAGCCAATTTTAGTTTTTTGTTTAGGGTATTACAAAAACAACGGAATTTAGAAAGATCGTTAGGCGTCTTATTTTTGAAAAATAAGGAAAACAATGTGTTCTTTCTATGGATGTTGGAAAATAATTCATTAGTAGTCCAAGGTTTCCTGATTCGTTTATTTTGTGTATAATTTTGGGTTGAAAAGAAATGTTATATATGGAATCAGAGAGAGTTGTGAATTGGCTGCAAGCCATTTCAGAATCACAATTGTTTAATACTGGACTCCAGTTAATATTGGATAAAGATAGTTTGAAATTAGAGAGATTTATTTCTGAGTAATCATAGGTAAAATTTGTATTATGTAATAGACATTCATGAAAGTCAGGGATACTGGCAGAAAAAGTATAGGCAGATGATCACTGGTGTGATACATAAGAATACAAGAAAATGATGGTGTGAAATTCGTAATTTCAAGGTCAATGGCCGAATTTGAATTTAAAGTAATTCTAGTAGTTGAGTTGATATAATTCTCAAAACCATGAGATAGAACAGTGTCCATGAACACCATAGCCTGAGAATTATATGAGGTAGTGAGGTCTAAATTAAAATCACCAAGAATAATTAATTTCTTTTTTAATGCATTGATATGTGAAAATATATCTTGAAGATATGAAATTAATTCATATGAAGGTTTATTAGGGATACGATACATTGAAGAAATAAATAACCCATTTGATAAAATAGTAATAATCTCAAAATCATGGAATATAATCGACCACTCTGGAATAGGCTGAAAAGGGATAGAATTATGGATACAGATTGCAACACCACCACCTCTACCTGAAGTGTGATTAAGAGCATGGCAACTATAAGCTTGAATATTGGATACAAAGCCAGGTGTAAACTAGGTTTCAGAAACACATACAAAATGAACAGTATTAACTGGATTGTGCAGAAGAATTTCCAATAGTTCTGTTATGTTATTAAGACTGCACGCATTAACTTTGAATCAAAAGTAGAGAATTAGGATTAAATTTGAGATTAGCAATATCAGTCGATCTGTAGTAGTTTTGTTTATGGACAGATGGCATGGTTGGGAAAGATACTATGGACATGAAATAAATAAATAAAGTAAAATAAAAAGTTTCAAATATGAGTATTATTTGGTTACATTAAAGCAGGATCTCAATAAACCATTGTATAAACGCTAACATTCTAAATCATTGGTACAGGAAATTCAGCACCATCTGACTACATCACATGTACATTGGAAAACAATATATATATCAATAACAACATAAATAGTTATTTCACCCAATGTATCTCATATTTCAAATTCATCACAATTGGTTATCACATGTGATACAAATATGAACTATAGGAATAAAAGTTAAATGACTAGATATCAAAGTAAACAGATCACTGAATCCATATACAAAAACACCCTATGATCAGTCAGCATATGATGAGATCATGATGTATAACAAGTTTATAAAGCAATAATTCTGTTAAAAGTGGAATGTATCATGAATTGGGTAAAATATTAAGTGGGGTAAAAGATTAGTTTGTTGCATCCAGGAAAACCCAATATGGAAGAAACAGTAGACCAAAACTTCTGTAGTGCAAGGATCATGGCTCAAAAACACCCAGAACCATAAATTCCAGACAACATGAAAGATAGTCACCAAATACATGGAAAATAATGGAATAAATATTGATTTTGAAAATCGTTGCATGATAATATTAATGCAACCAAGAAATGAACAAGTAAGATCAAATAATATAAGAATGAAAAAAGCAAAGATTTTAGAATCATGTGTGTATTTAAAAAAGGTTATGCTTTTTGTAAAAAGGTGAAACATAGAAAACATTGTAAAAAATAGTAAGTGGGGTAAAAGATTAGGTTATTGCATCCAGAAAACCCCAATGTGGAAGAAACAGTATATCAAAACTTGTATGGTGCAAGGATCATAGCTCAAGAACATCCAGAGCCACAGATTCCAGCTAACATAAGTCACACGATACAATGAATTCATGATAAGACGAAGTCTGATAAATCGAATATTCAAGTGTGTCGAAGTTTTTACTAAGTCCCGGTCCCGTCTATTAAAATTCAACGTAGATTTTTTCCTTTAGTCGAAGTGGACATCCTTTAAGTCAAAGTTCTCTTCAGCTGCATCATTACCCACCGTAAGAGTTTTTAAACCACATTAAACATGCATTTCCAAACCACACTTTTCAGATAATGAAGTGTTTGTGGTTGGTTGTTAGAGCGGTTAGAGTGTTTTGTTGTTTAAGCATAGTATTTTAAGATGTGTAAACAAAAATATTCTTAATTTGAAACAAAAAAGTGGATTTAACAAGAGATTTTAAGAAGAATTTGAACTTAAGGAAAAAAGATCTAGCAGAGAAATATGGTATGCCATCCAACATGCTATTAACAATTTTGATGAGTAAAGAGAAAATCTTGAAAAGACACAAATGCAATGTTAATCCAAAATATATGAAACTAAAACTGCATGCTTTTCCTGATGTTGAATCCACTTTTTGAAGTGTTTTGAATCGTACAGGAGCCAGAACAGTAAAATTCCTCTTACAAGGGAACCTCGCAAAATGTCAGAGCTCAATTTTTCTGAATTTCGGTTTATAGGCCAATATGACCGAGTAGATTAAAGATCCAAAATCAAATTTGGCCCAATCGACCTGGGGGTCGAACTACGGCCCACTGAAAATAGAGCTCACCCTACGAGGACGCTTCGCTGCATGACAGGGGAAAACAGTGTTTTGGCGTGCTGGGTAAGCATTAAACGCCAAACATTATCGTAGGAAAAAAATAATACATATGAATAAAATATAGCACATATTTATAATAGTCATTTTAGTTGTACCTGAAATAATTATACATTGTGTTTTCTAGTGTAAAAGTAAAAAATATTTGAAGTTTTTACCTTACTTTTTTATAACTGACAAATTTTGAGATCATTTTTGGCGAAGAACTCGAAAAAGCTGCCTGGTACGTAAATCAGTCTTGAATAAATAAGACGCGATCCTTCAATTTTCAAATCAGTAGCAATCATCACTTGCCTGTAACTTCATTATTTTTGACATTTTTAATTTTTTTGTTGGAAAGCGTGGAATTTCAAGCCTTATTTGTCACCATGTCTTCCTTTTCCACCATATCAACATACTTGTTTCGCGTTGTTTGTGAAAAATACACAAAGCAAGCCGATTTTGTATCAGATTATAAGATGGATATTGAGAAAGAAATATTTACATTTGCCAAAACTTTGATAAGTGGGTTAACATACGAAATGAATGACGAGAATACACTTGATATTTGTTTAAGTGAAATGAAATATGATGCAATACAGGGTAATGAAATGAATGATGAGGAATGGGATGAACAAACTAATTTGCCGTCACGCGTAACTTACACATTAGAAGACATGAAAAGAATTTCCATGGAGTGGGTCAGGAAAACTACGTTCCTTGAAAAGCATACAGCATCGCTTTAAAGACAACACGCTTTCACGTCGACAAATTTATCGCTTTCGGGATTATGTTGCTTCCCAGGGTACAAGATGTGAAAAACTGTTACGGATGAAAGACGAAGTATTTGAGAAGTTTAAAAATGCCCGGGAACATGTTTTATTAACAGTTCACGATGCCGATTTAAAGTTATGGTTTCTGAACATTGCAATGAGAGAAAATCTCACAAACTTTAGCGCAAGTGATGCTTTTCTATTAAAATTTAAAAAAGAAGTAGTTCGTTACGCATGAACGTACTGTGCACACAACGGCTTTGGAAGATAGAGCTATAGAATTCGTCAACATAGTTACAGATGCAATGAGCAACTATCCTTTTGATGAGGTTTTAAACACTGACCACAGCGGATTCACTAAAGAACGGGCATCTACGCGCACTCTGTCGATTAAGAGGGAAATCACACTCCAAGTACCATTCAATCTTCTCACGCCATATCCCATTCCGTAACAATTGAACCTGTCATTTCTGCTACTGGACAATTATTGCGACAATTTCTGCTCATCCATCAGGAACCAAAGGGTGTATTCGATCCACGGGTACAGGAAAAGTTATTTAATCTCCTAATGTTATTCTGGAATGTTCCAAAAGTGGCAAATCCTCTACCGAAATACATGAGATGTTCCTCAGCGAAGTACTCAAACCGAACGTAACATCAAAAGTTCTATTAATTATGGATTCGTGGACAGGTCAAATGGACGAAAATATAGTTGATGATAAATTTAGTCAAGCCAGTCTTTCAGAGCAATCGAAATTGATGATTATACCACCTGGAGGGATAGCACTCATACAGCCATACTACGTATATTTTTTTCTTCAATGGAAATATTTCGCTAAACGCTTAACACGATTTTGCCTTTTGCATTATTATGAGCATATAATCTTATCAGAACGTCATAACATCACAAAACTGCATTCACTCATTCACAATCAGCTGTCTTCCCCAAAATTCCGTAATATGATAATCTATGCTTGGTGGAAATCAACGTACCCGGTACTTAAGCCTGAAAAATTCTTCAATGTGCAAGAAATTTGTTTTAATTTCACGGACCAAGTGTGTCACGAAATGGACTGCGATGGTAGTTCATTCATTTGTTGCAATCATTGCTCAAAGTTATTATGCTTTCTCATTTTTTTATTGATTTTCATTTCCATTAAAAGCGTTTTAAGTTCATCATAGCCAAGAGCGCAGTTATAACTCTGGTAACCCCAGCAGTTAGGTAACTCAAAATTTTTTTTTTCATATCTACATAAATTCATTTTCATACATAAATACTCCATGTTCATAATTCAAATCAGTTTCATATGTAAATACTCCATATTCATAATTCAAATCAGTTTCATATGTAAATACTCCATATTCCTAATTCAAATCAGTTTTAAATGTAAATATTCTATATTCATAATTCAAATCAGTTCCATATGTCAATATTGCAGCGGTAAATAATTTTAATTGATTTTGGAAAGTGCCTCTAAAATTATTTGCAAAGGAACCTCAGCTTTTCCGATGCGCCAGGACTTCACTTCTACAAGACGTAGAAAGCTAAACTTCTAACATGAATAAAAGTAACTCACAGTAAAATTTTGGCGCTTAATGCTTGCCCAGCACGCCAAAACACTGTTTTCACCTGTCATGCAGCGAAGCATCATTGTAGGGTGAGCTCTATTTTCAGTGGGCCGTGGCTGGACCCCCAGGTCGACTGGGTCAAATTTGATTTTGGATCTTTCATTTACTCGGTCATATTGGCCTATAAACCGAAATTCAGAAAAATCGAGCCTTGACAGTTCGCGAGGTTCCCTTTCTAGTGGTGATGAACTGGTAATGAAAAACTATGGACTTTGCTAGTCTGTTGAAAGTGGATGGCTTCAACGCAAGTCCTGGATGGCTTGAGAAATTCAAGACAAGGCACAGCATTGTGTTTAGGACTTCACACATGTGAAGGAAAAGATGTGTCCAATGAAAACCGTGGAACCCCATTATGCAAAAAACATTCACAAGAGGGTTTTGCAACGTGAATGGGGGCGTTGTCCTGCTGGAAAATCCAACTTGGGCCACCAATTCTCTCTGCAAATGGCAGTAACTGGATTTCTAGCATTTCTTGGTAATCGGTAGCCTTTATGCGGCCTAAGGGGAAAGCCAGGTTAAGTTTACCACCATAGCCGAAGCCTCCCCACACCATTAATGAGCCTCCACCTTATTATCTTTTGGAGAAGATTTCCTCTTCTTTCCTCATGTCACGCCAACAGAGTGCAAGGCCGTCTGGGCCATCAAATTAATTTTTTTCTCATCTGAGAATATAACACGATGCCACTGGTCTTTCCAGGTTTGATGATATTTGGCCCAATCTACTATCCTTTGCTTGTGGATAGCTTTCAACATGGGCTGCTGTTTCCTTTTTTTATATTGGAAGTTTTTTGTATATTTTACAATCCGTGACAGGGTTGATTTTGTCACAGGGATGTTATCCTCTTTGGCCAATTGTCTGAGGGAAATACCACCTTGTGAAAGACGATGCACAATATCTCTTTCCTGCCTGGAAGTCATTTTTCTGCCTGTACACCTCCTTTTTTTATACCTGTACGCATTGCCCTGATTCACAAAATTGTCTATTACGGTTTTAGATCGTTTGATTTGCTTAGATATTTGTCTGTGTGAAAGACTTTGTTCCTTAAAAGCTGTTAGCTGGCCTTTCTCGAACTCTGATAGCTGGGTTCGTTTTCCCATTGCAATACTGCAGGAGAAATAGAAAATACAACCTTCTGAAGTCAACATTCGACTGGGATAGAACAGGTAAGTTATTTGACAACTTCCTGACGTCATAAACCTGTTTACCTGTAGCAGCTCGAATATTGAGAGTTACCCAAAACACTAATAGGGATGGTGGCTTTATTTCGGCGGGACACATTTTCCTCTCTTTTTTACACATTCATTTTTTTTTCCTGCCCAGGTGGGGCAGGGAGTGAGTTACTCCTTGTAAATATGTATTTGTATATAGACTTTCTTAATATATTTGTTTCGTTCTTATTGGTTTGTTTCGTGTCCAGTTACGGCATATAATCACGGTGGCTTTATTTCGGTGGGACACACCTTATACCTCCCCATACAAGCACACTGCCTCCACCATATGTGTCCCTTTCCTGCATAAGAGAGGGCTGATATCGAGTACCAGCCTCTCTCCAGATGAAAACTCGTCGAGAATCACTCTGCAAAGCAAATTTCGACTCATCCGTGAAAAGTATGGACCTCCACTGATTTCGAGTCCAGTTCTCATGCGTACATGCCCAATTCATACCTCCCCCTCCTGTGGCGAGAAGTTAAGAGCATGTATAATACTGGTCGCCTAGCGTACAGTCCTTCTTCATGTAGCCTTCTGCGTACAGTCGAAGCTGATACAGTCCTTCCTGTAGCTGCAGCAAGCCCAGATCTGAGATGAGTCGGAGTAGTAATCCTGTTTCGCCTTGCCGAAAGCCGCAAGTATCGGTCATCTGAGGAGGTCATAACCCTTGGCCTACCTTCGCTGTATCTTCGGGAGGCTGAATTCCTGGTTCGGAACTGTTGCCACACTCTGCTGACCACAGAATTGTCGATGTTCAGCCATCTTGCAACGTCCGTCTACCGTTGGCCAGCTTCAAGTCTGCGTATAGCTGCGTAATGTAATTCCACTGGTAAATGACGTCTCGACGTCATTTTTACAAATTGGCTATCTCGAAATCTTTTCATTCACCATCGCACATTAATTGGCGACTCACTGCAAAACAGCTAGTTTTAAGCTTTTTCGCATTTGCATAAATCGACACCAGCGCCACTCGTTTGCATCCTGTATATCGATGCTACATGCCTTTTCCAGTAACATACGCAAATTCCGTGCATTTTGAACTACATTTGGCCAAATTATCACGTTTTTTCCATTTGTTGCTTAATTTATGGAAACCAGCGTATAAAATTAGATAGTAGATTAATCAACAACAAATGCAGGGATGGTACACCTGCACCAATTTTTTTTTTTACGTTGAAACTATTTTTACGGAGGTTAATTGAAAAAAAGCGTCATCATTTTGCTTTATTTTTTTCCAGGCTGTTAATGAGGCTATGGCTACAACATTCTCCATTCAGAGTGTGTATGTAAGGGCACACTCTGAATGCGGAATATCGTAGTGTGTATGTGAGGGCACTTGAAATGTTGCATGTCAGGGCCGTATCGGAGAGCCTGGAGCCCCCATTTTTTTTCTGAGCTGCTATTGGGGTTACGGCTATGATATTCCATATTCAGAGTGTGTATGTGAGGGCACTTGCAATGTTGCGTGTCAGGGCCGTATCGGAGTGCCCGAAACCATGCATCATTTTTCTGGGCTGCTATTGGGACTAGGACTGCGATATTCCGTATTCAGAGTGTGTATGTGAGGGCACTTGAAATATTGCATATCAGGGCCTTACCGGAGGGCCCGGAGCTCCCATCATTTTTCTGGCCTGCTATTGGGGTTATGGCTATGATATTCCGTATTCAGAGTGTGTATGTGAGGGTACTTGAAATGTTGCATGTCATGGTGTTTGTGTCTGTTGGCCGAAAACCACCAACATTTCGTGTGGCGATTCATCGCCAGTTGTTTCATCACTGTCTTCGTACTTGCGTACCGGCCATTTCCTGATGCTTTTTTTTTCTTTCATCAACATTCGCGATACCATTGCTCCACATCCGTTCAGTTTCTGAATCTGTACGTACTTTTACTCCCCTGCCGATCATTTTCCAGTCTGCGATCATTATTCTCGTTCGAACTTCACCTCACCTGTGCTGAGAATTACGGCAACGTTCGCAAGAAGGAAATTTTTAGAAATGCCCTGTGCATTATGACTCACCGGAATATATTAGTAATTTTTTTAAACTTTTAGAAGACCCATGAAGTGAACAATGACTGCGATCACAATTTATTTTGCCGTAGAATAATATTTTATATTTATATAAATCGAACACTACGCAGATTAAATTAAACAACAATATAAATCAACGTTTATTGGCGTAGTGATACCAGCGCCGATGTTATGGCGTGATTAGATGGTGAAACGTTCGAAAGAAAATAAATATTTCTGCGTTCGGTGGGACCTGAACCCACGACCTTCCACTTGCCGGGAGGAGGCTCTACCCACTGAGCTACGAACGACAATATATATTTCTGCGAAATAACTGGCAACAGTACTTTATATACGTTCGTAAAGAGATTATATATTGTCCTTCGTAGCTCAGTGGGTAGAGCCTCCGCCCGGCAAGTGGAAGGTCGTGGGTTCAGGTCCCACCGAAGGCAGAAATATTTATTTTCTTTCGAACGTTTCACCATCTAATCACGCCATACCATCGGCGTTGGTATCACTACGCCAATAAACGTTGATTTATATTGTTGTTTAATATTTTATATTCAATATTTCATATCCTGCTTAAATTGTTAAACTAAGAATTCACATTTTTCATTTATGTAATTGTTTCACCATATCATTTAATATTTTTCTTTAAAAATGTGTTTTCATGTTAGGTCTTAGTGAGGACAGGCCACGGGATGAACAAAAAGAACATTTAGTAAAAACAAATTCAAATAATAAATGAAAAAAAAACTGAAGGGGAAAGGCTTGCACAAATTAGAGTAGCACTAAATGTATCATCCTTTTAAAAAAATATATAAATTTTAACAGTTTTAGGCCGTGATAATTACTGACCCTTTTTTTAGCGAACACCTATTAGGGTCATTCCATGGTAACTCAGGTTATGTTTGACACTATAGACACTTTTCTCGTTTTTTTGTAAATGAAAAAAAATTCCTTAAATACTATAGAATTTTTTAAAACTTTTCATTCATTTTATTTTGTTTTATGAATATAAAAAAATAAAAATATAATTGTTTGATTATAAATTACTTCTCTGTAGTAACTCAGGTTTCTTAAAAATGACAGAGTTTCTTATTTTCATAAGAACTGCTGATTCTGCTATAATTGAAGCTTTAAACTTTAGAAATTTAGTTTTATGTATTGGACAAAGGGGAGGGGTCTTGTTAGCTGTGCTGTAATTATAGTCTTACATTTTTTAAATCAGCCTACGTTTGAGTCAAAGTTTCATTTGCTTACATGAATATTTGATAATTAACTGTTGATAAAACTTTTAGGAAAGTAGTGAAATGTTAAAAAATTGTAATTTTGTATTTTAGTACATATCCAGTTTAATGCTGGAAAGGTAATATTTAAATATCAAAATCTATATATTAGTTGAACCTCGTTAGCACCAACACTCGTGGTGACAGAAAATGTGTTTGTGTTATCAGAAAAACAGAGCAGTAATTCTATTTTGATGGGGATTTGGTATGCTTTTCTTGTTAAAGGTAATTCGCATTAACGAGGTTCGATTGTAAAATGAAAATTAGAGAACTATTATATTACTTTTACTACAGCTTAGTTTCTTATGTTTTTGTTTTATATTTCTCAGCTCATTTGTGTATATGTATGTACAGAGTGTCCCAAATCGTCTGACCTTTGGTCCCACCACGCGATTCTATGACCAATTATAAGACAAAAGTCAAGAGGGACATTTTGTGAAATATTGCATATTAAATAAAAGTTATTATCAAAACAAAATAGCTGATACCAGGTGCAAGAGCTCTGCCTTGAGCTGGGTGCAAAACAAATTGCTTTTCTACAATTATTGTACTAGTGTGCTGCTGTTCTGTTATTGGCTACTTCGTTTTGCTCATAACTTTTTATATGCAATATGTTGAAAAATGCCCCTCTGGACTTTAGTCCTAGAATTGACCATAAAATTGCATGGTGGGGTCAAAGTTTGGACGATTTGAGACACCCTGTGTGTGTGTGTGTGTGTGTGTGTGTGTGTACAGCGAAAATCGGTTATAACGACCTTCAAGGGACCGTGCAAATTCGGTCGTTATAACCGATAGTCGTTATAAACGATATCTTTTTAAAATCATAGTAGCCTATAGTATAATACACTCTAGAGTTTTATAAATTATTTTGATAGTAAAAAGTATTAAACTTTTTGGTTTCAAAATTAAATAAAAATATATTTAATTATAATGAATTGAATTTCCGTCTATATTAAATTATATTTATAGCCACACTAAATACATAGTATTTTTTAGTTTTTTAAATTAAAAAATTATAGAAAACAATTTATTATATTATACTAATGACTTCCGAACAGTGCCGGTTTAAGAGTTTTATGGGCCCTACGCTGAAAAAATAGAATGGACTCCTTAAGAATATGGCCCTCGTGATATTAATATTTAATAAATAAATCACGTGTTTTTT
>QLNU02015360.1:316608149-316618247 GCA_006491805.2 Dysdera silvatica
ACGTTGGTATTTGTGTAACAATGTTAAAAGTACGATACTTTTTACTTTTGCAAAGATATACTTTTTACTTGTAAACGATAGTTTTGTCTGAAAAAAAGTATTTGTAACTAGTGACTTTTGAACATGACTTTGCCATGGACGTGTACGTAAAAACTATATTTACAAATGTGTAATGTTAATTTTTTATTTTATTCATATATTTCTTAATTTTTTATGGACATTGTGCTTTCATTTGTTTACTGTTTGAGTAGCAGTAATTGACATGTACATTACTGTAACATAATGTAGGGAATTAAATATTCTTTTAAACAAGATCCATATATTAGTTGTGCAGTTGTAAATAATTACAATATATGTAATATCCTTCCAAACAACACAAAAAAACATTCTTAACACATAGGTTCCAATCCTTCCGATTTTCGGAGATTTCATCTAAAATCCCCCAGTGTTTTTTAAAATACTGATTTTTTTTAAAAAAATTAAATACCTATTTTTCTTGATGCATGTTTATTTAAATTTTTGCGCATATGTGCATATTTAATAATAAATATGCATAAATAAAACGTAAATATTGGTAAAAAGGGCTGAAAAATTTACCCTCTGTTGACAGTACATGCATGGCATGAGGTGGAATTTTAGCTATGATGCAGAATGATGCCCCTGCACAACGAAATCATGCATCTGTATTTGTAGTTGTTGGGGAAGGCAAGAAAGAATGCGCTACACCGTTAAGGTTTTGGTCAAGCACGTGACTTTGTGTAGGGAAGCCATGTGTTAGACATATCTGGTATTTCTTTGCTCCGGAAAGAAAGTTTTGTTTTTAGGTGTTTTTGAAAACAACGTTAACGATGTCGACCGTTAATAAAAGGTACTACCAAACGTTTAAAGCCAAATATATGAAGATGTTTAATTTTATTCAAAAATCAAGACTGGGGCCAAAATATGCTTTCTGCATGTGTTACAGTAAAGACATAAGCATTACTCACGGTGGTAAACGCGATATTACTTTGCATTCTGAGACTGTTAAACATAAGAAGACGTTCAAGGCTGTAGAGTCTAATCATAGTATCAAGCCTTCATTTTTTGCATTTAACGATACCTCCATGATTAAAGCTGAATGTTTATTTACATCGTTTTTGATCGAACATAATTTGCCAATGAATTGCAGCGATCACACGGGGATGCTCTTTCGGAAAACGTTTCCTGACAGCAGTATTGCAAAACAATATGGATCTGCAAAGACCAAAACTTCTGCAATTATGAAAGAAATGTCTGCAAAGGAATCCTCATCACTTGTTGAAAATTTAAGGTGCTATCCATTTTCAATTGCAACTGATGGAAGCAACGATGTTGATTCAAAGCTGTATCCAATAGTGGTAACTTTCTTCGATCCTTTATGTGAAAAAATTGTGAATTGTCTTTTATCTATGCCATCTTTGAAAGAAGATGCTACTGGGTTAAATATTGGAAATCTTCTGGTAAGTGCTTTACAATCTGAAAACTTTCCAATTTCTAATTGTGTTGCCTTTAGCTGTGATAATGCACCTGTTATGATAGGAAAAAAAGCAGGTGTAGCAGCAGTGTTAAAGAATCATCACCAAAATATTGAAATTATGGGCTGTTCCTGCCACCTTATTAACTTAGCAGCTGAAAAGAGTGCTGCATGTTTGCCATTTAAAATCGATGAAATTTTGGTAGACATTTACTATTACTTACAAAAGAGTTCGAAAAGAAAAGATAGGTTGAAAATTCTTCAAGAATTTCATGAGACTGATATAAAAAAGGTACTAAAACACGTTAGCACTCGTTGGTTGTCTGTTGGAAAGTGCTTAGAGCGTATAATCCAGCAGTGGCAACCTTTGATCAGTTTTTTTAAGGAAGAGGCCATGAAAAGGAATCAAATCACCCCACTTTCTTTCTTTACTATTCCCTCTATCAAAGTTTCGGTTGAAAATGCAGATAAAGTGAAAGAACGTAACAGCAAAAAAGCATCGCAGAAATTAAAAAGGAAAGCTCAAAATTATGTGGATATTTCTAAGAAACAAAAAACTGAAAACTCCATGTCTCGTGAAGAAAGGTTGTTTTATTTTCTGTCGGAAGATATCAATAAGGCTTTCTGTTTATTTTTATCTTATACTGTGTCTGTATTTAAAAAAGCAAATGCTCAACTTCAGTCTGCGGAACCACATATTCATATGCTAAAATCTCTTCTCTTAAAATTGTACAGAGAAATGCTAGTGAAATTTGTAAAATCAAACATGATAAAATTATGTAGTGATATTTTGAAAGTCCACTATCATGAGAGGAGTAATCAAAAAGATGATGTTGATATCTTAATTGGAAATGGAACACTGAAAGTAATCCAAGATTTTAACATTCATGATAAAAATGAATTTTATGAAAACGTCAGAAGCTATTTCATAGCAGCATGTGACTACATGCACAATAAATTTCCTTTTGAGTTAGAAGTATTACATCAGGCAGAGGTTCCACAAATATCGAATTTTGAAAATGCATCATTTTCCAGCTTAAAATATTTTACAGAAAAATTTCCTGTTCTTTTGTTCAATAATACAGAAGATAAAGCTGTTGATGCTTTACAAACAGAATTCAGTGAGTTCCAGGCTTTCGAAGTTCCACAAACTGTGAGTAATGAAGGTAGCATTGATGCACAATGGGCAGCCATAGGTAAAATAAAAAATGATACTTGTGAATTAAAATTTAAACGACTTTCTCAGGTTATGCTGTCAATACTTACGATCCCTCACAGTAATGCAGCATGCGAGAGAGTCTTCAGTCAAGTGAAGAAAATTAGAACTGACTTCAGGTCAACCATGTCTGATGACACATTAGAAAATTTACTAATAGTTAAATGCAGACAACATGTGAAATGTTACGAGAATGTATTTGACAAAAAATTTCTCAAATGCAAAATCTTGCACTACAGCATTTGTAAATTCTAAGAATTAATATTGCGTTTAATACAGTTTAATCCTCTATTATTATTAATTTAATAAATACTTAATTTCCTCATTGTGCCTGTTTTTCATAAATTATGTATGATTTTGTTTAATTAAAAAATGGTGGCCTGCCCACGCGTGCGTGATTGACTACAGATTTTTCACTTCTAGAAGTTGGCACCTATGTTGACATAATACAAATCTTGATTTAAACTAGTGCACAGTTATTATAAAAATCTATTTTAATTGATTCAAAATTTGATTTTAACTTATATAACAAGAATTTTACTCAATCCATTTTTCACAGGTTTTTATTGTAAACCTAATAGGTCACTAACACTTTTTACCAAAAGTATGATAAAATTTGGCCAAATATTTATACTTGTGGTAATGAGAAATACTCTCTATTTCTTTTGAGATCCTTAAGTTAAGCAGTGTCTGATCACTTGCTGATAAATCGATCACCTTTAGTACTTCCTTTGATACAAGTTGATAATCCTGTTTATGGCATTATTTACCATTAAAAACACACACAAAAAAAATTCACATTAGGTACAATAAGAGTAAAATTCTCTTTTCATAACTTCGCACTACAAATAAAGAGGAACTAAGCTCACAGTCCTCAAGCAACTGCCAGCATGGTGTTGGGATCATGTCTAAATTTGCATCCATCTAGGAAATGAGTAGAAACAATATGGTTCAGACCGTGACATTATGGGTTCCTTCGGGAGAACACTAAACAGTCCAATTGTTCTAATTTAAAAATACAACCTACAATAAAATAAATAATTTTGAACAATTTGACAACAAAAGCTTTTATAAGAATGTATGGTGTATATCACCAACTTAAAACAATCTCCAGTTTGAGCTATTGTTTGTCTTCAAATTGATACCTTTCGACAGTTTTATTAAAATAAGAAAGTACTACTGAAGACAGTACCTTAGATACCAAAGTAAAAACAACAAAGATTAGTTTGTGACTAGATTTTAAATAGACAACCAATTTATACATAAAGTATGTAAATAAACAGATATAGATATTCTATGTAGTCATAGGTTCCAGTTTTTCGATAATTTAAATAGATCAAAGTGAATAGTAAAACATTTCAGATATCGCAAGAACAAACCTTATTACTAGGTATTCTTTTTTTTTTCAAGCTTTACAAGTTTATAAGAAAATCTGAATTGATGCTAAATTTATTAATAATTTTGATTCTAAGCAACAACAAATATTATTTAGTAAAAGAAAACACAAATAGAAGTTCTTTGTTCCTGTTTCTTTTGTTCCGCCAGAAATTAAATGCGTACAATTTTTAACTAATTTTGACGCTCCACAACTCTGGAACCACTTAAGCCTCAGTCATCAAATTTATATGCTATATTTTAATTATAAAGTAGTTTATTTTGTGACAATTTCATAATTTTACACTCAGTCCCGTTGAAAATCACAACTTATCGGCTTAACGCAGTGTTTTATGGGCTCTACGAAAAAAACGAAAAGTATCTCAGATTTTAAACTCAGATTTAAAACTCCCACAACAAGTAGTTCTATAAGGGACCTGTGCAAAAAAATATTAAAGGTGAGTCTTATTTTCTTCATAGAAATTACAGTGCTCAAAATGTGAATTTTAAGCATTTTAAATGCTTTTCTTACCATAGATTTTAGGCTATTTCCTTACTACTTAGGAAAAGTCACCTAAGAGCCAAAATTTAGAACATTTTATGCTGAGGAATTTGGTTTTTAAATTATTCTAATAGCTTTAAAAACAAGGGAACTACACTAGTTTCCGTAAAACGCGGTTTTCCCTAAAAAGTGCTACGCCACTGTTAAAAAATGGCTGCCAAAAAAAATTATTGGCCATAAAAAAAATTTAAACAGTGGATTTTAACTCTCAACATATTAAGAAACACAGAGGTAGAAAATAAAAAAATCTAAATTGTCTGACAACAAATTTATTGTTTTTTGGGTGATTTGAAATGGATTGACCCTATGCCAAATAACTGGATTCAAGCAACAATCTTTTACATTGTTCAAACGTCTTTTTTATTTCGTCTGTCCATGCAACCTCTGATTTATCTCATTTTGGACATTTCTTGATAAGTTCATACAGACATGCTTGTATACCCGCCAAGCCTTTGAGAAATCTATGATAAAAGTTTATCATTGCTAAAAATCATCTCAATTGGTCTATGGTTTTAAATAAAGGATAAGACGTTAAAATATCTACTTTTTCTTTAAGGGGGCAACTCCCTTATTTCATACATTAAATCTTAGAAAATTCAGTTCTGTTTTGCTGAATACGCATTTTTCTATGGTGATTGAAATAACATACTCTGATGGCCTATTATAGGCTTTATTCAGATCTTCTCGGTGGCTAGTTTCATCAGCTGATGCAATTAGAAAATCATTCAAATAAGCATAGCAACAATCCAAACCTCGAATTACAAAGTCGATAAAGCGCTCAAATGTTTGTGCCGTAGACACTCGAATGTGGCAGAGTGGTGTATACTTAACCACACGTTCACCAAACTTAGTGATACCAGCAAAGCCTCTTATTAATGATTTTAACAGTTTTATCTTTATTAGCACTCAACGAACCATGTCTGACTCAGGAACCTAATCGACAGTTTTTTCTTGACAAATGCTTGACCTCTAAAATCAAGTCCAAAACTTGTTTTTTTAACTCATCCAATTCTATAGACTTACTATCGGAAATCGCTGCTACCATGGAAAAAGGAGCTACTTCATAAATCTTATCTGCAACATTTGCCAAACCAACTAAACCTTCAGCACTGGCTGACAAAATCTGTTGGCAAGATACAGAGAGTCGCGTAAGCCAAAGTGATTTTAACACATCATCGCTAATTTTACCTGCTGCAAAATTCCTTATTTCTAATAATAAGTGAGAAGGATGCTTATCAGCTAATGTGATATCTTGTAATAGCATCTTAAGTCTTTAAGACTCAGAATGAAAACGATACTCAATAATGCGGGTTTTTAACACGAAGATACAGAGGTTTTTTTAGGCAGGGATCGCGCCAAATCAGTGACACAAGGTTATACTTTGGCATCAAGAGCCACTACTATTGAGCGAAATGTAGTTTCCTCCAGCTTAATGCCCGTAATATGAAATTGGGATTCAATCTGACCAAACCAAAGATGTGAGTCGTTTTCCCAAAATGAAGGTGGTCGAACTGACACCTTAAATATCTCAATAAGGCAAAAGTCATACTCTATTTCATTTGGCGTCTTGAAAACTGTTACCAAAGAATATGCACTAGACATAATATTCAACAGTAAAGGAAGAAGCAATAAACTCACCCTTATCAGTGTAAATAGTTGAAAACTGCTATGCCCAGAAAATAGCACCGGAAACATAAACAACGTCAGGTTAAGCTAAGTTCAGCCACTTCGAAAGAAATATAATTTTCTAACCGCTGTGGACTGTCGCAAACCATGCTCTGTTAGCCCTTTAAGCTGAACCATCACAAGAAACTTCGTCGTCACCAAAGTCATAGTCCGAACATCTAATTCACTAGCTGTGTACAGTTTGATATGCCGGGCTTAACCCCAAGGAAACCATGTTAAGTAGAACATATCTTGAAATTAATGTCCACCGTTGCAACAGGGTAAATCCACGGACGTAGAATTCAGAGCAGTTCACAGGAGTCACCAACATAGCTTTGTGGGTTTACTGTACTAACTTCTTGTTTGCATATTCATCTGAAAATACCAGTGAGAGTTGAGAAAATATGGCTAAGTTCGTTCCAAACAATAAGTTGCTTTAATATGACTAGTGACTATTACAGGCATGCACTGTTAAATTAAATACCAAAAACATAATGCATTGAAAAATGGCCAAGAAACTAAAGAACGTAACAACAGTGTTTGAATATGAATAACGCTGGTAGTGCTGACATTCGTGAATCATCGTTCCTTTGTACAGTAGAAACTGTGTTAACGTGGTTTGACTTCAGATTGCGCTGGAGTGGAATCTGCATAATATTGGTAGACGTCATGCTACGAGTACTTTTATTAGTGTAAGATGTTATTACCCTTCTCAAGGCTAACATAATGCCAAATAATGATCAACACGCAAAGCCACCGGGGTGAGTTTTTCGTGCGTTATTTTTATTACAATTAATCAATTTGACACCCATGCCCAAGCTCATACTCAAGCTTTTTTGGTATAAGAGAAAGAGACATCGTTCCCTTCCTGGAGTCGAACCATGGTCCCCCTGTTGAGCCCGGGGTACCTTGACCAACCAGAACAGGAACAACGCTCTCTTTCTCCGTGTATGATATTTTTACCCTTCTCAAGGCTAACACAGTGGAAAGAGAGCGTTGGTCTAGCGGTCAAGGCACTCTAGGCTCAATAGGAAGACCCTTTTTGTACTCCAGGATGGGGACGATGTCTCTTTTTCTCCTATACCAAAAAAGCTCTAGTATGAGCTTAGGCGTGGGTGTAAAATTTATTAATCGTAATTCAAATCCCCCATGAAAAACTCACAAAAATCTCGCCCCGGAGGCTTTTGTGTGTTGACCATTATTTGGCAATTGTGTTATCCCTGCGGAGGGTAATAATATCTTACATCCTTACATACGGAGAAAGAGAGCGTTGTTTCCTGTCCTCATTGATCTAGCTTTCAAGGTAGTTCGGGCTCAATGGTGGGGGGGGGGACACCCTGGTTTGACTCCAGGACAGGGATAATTTCTCTTTTTCTCCTATACTAAAAAAGCTCTAGTTTGAGCTTAAGTGTCGATGTCAAATTTATTAATTGAAACTTTTATTAGTTTCAATTAATAAATTTAGGCCAGTTTTCCCACTTTCTGCTGGTTAAAACCTGTTATAACCAGTTTCTGCCAGCAGAAAGCCAACCCTAATTCTGGAACAGTTCTTTTGAGATTCCTTCAACCACTGGTGTACACTGGTTGTAATCGCCATTGCAGGGAAATTTTATATAATCTAGGAATATATCAGTTATAGCTGTAATCCCCTCCATTGAGCCTATAACCCTCCCCTTATGAACTTTCTGCGTACACCTATGCCTTCAGCCTCTGTGATGAATTTATTTCAATCTGAAATCTTTAACTTTCCTTGTTTGTTGACACCACAGATTGTGGTGGGTTTTTTTTTGTTTTTTTTTTCTCCAAATGCATAACTTTTCTCAACTTATTTAATTTTACCTTTTATGCCATTTTTACATATACAGTAAAATCTCCCTAAGGCGACCACTGTCGGTTCCATGAAAAAGCAGTTGCTTAGAGAGGTGGTCTCTGAATGAAGGTAAATTTAGCATTAGGTCTATGGGGAGGGGTGAGGAATTCCGTTTTCAGAAAAAGTGTTCATTAACAGAAATGACTATTAAATAGAGGTGGTCATTAAGAGAGGTTTTTCTGTATATATATATATAATTGTTTTCTCTCTTTAATAATACTAATACTGAATAAAACATTTTTTTGTTATTTTCTTGTATTTTGCAGGGTGCTGTGTTGGCTTTCAAATTGGGCCAAATTATAATTGCAGTTCATTTAAAGCTGAAATGTTCAACTGGATATTTTTAAATGTTATACACTTGAAAAGGTTTCTTTTTCCATTTTCTTCAAAATTGGGCATATACCATGATTCTTTTTATGTATATAATTTTGTAATTTGTATAGTTTTCAATTTTGCAACAATTTTACCTGTTTTATTCATTATTGGTGTGTTGCTGATATTTAAATAAGACATAGATACATTAAGTGGTTTATATTTCTTTAAAGTATAATTATGTCATATACCATAAGAATAATAAAAGTTAAATAATTAGTGATACAATTGCTGCACTCATCTGTTTCTGTTTATTTGGAGATATACATACAGGGTAGTTATCAGATTTCCTTATTCAAATCTCTGTAGCTCAAACTAATAAGTAGATTGACATGACAATTTGTCCATATACTATTCATAGGATGGAAAAAAAAATCTGATAGTAGGAGAAAATATGGCACTGCTCAACAGGCAATACATGGGAAAGCACAAAATATATATAACTAAGATAAATCCAAAATTAAATTTACAATTTTTATTTTCTTCCCTTGCAAAAATAGAAAGTAAAATAAACCAGGGTGTTTACGGATCTGGAAAAGTCAGGGAAATTTGAAATACAAAGGCCAAAGTCAGGGAAATTTGAAATTCATTGTTATAATAAATAGCTTATTAAAATAATTTTCCTGAACTGTGCTTTTCATACCACATTGCATACTGAAAATTTTGAAAAACTTATACTTTTGACTAAACTTCTTCCAGAAATTACCCTTTTGCATCAAAACTAATATAATTTATATAAAATTATTAAGCCCATATATTTCTCAGGAGAAAATGTTTGCCAAATATGTAACTAAAACTTGGAAAAAAAAATGTTTTTAGCTAAATTATTTAATCTGTAAGAGATTTTGGTCATACCAACCTCCTTTGCCTTATAGTCATGCACAATTTAAACGGAATAGAAGATGCAGCGTCAGCTTTGTGATTATGTAGTTAAACTCTTTTATAATGAACTCAAAAAGGGCCAAATGAAAATGTTGTAAATATTTAATTAATGCAAGTTTTTAATGTAAAGGAATGCATTTTTAATAGCTTTTGTATTTGTAAATTCACTGTATTTGTGGATTTTATGGTCTTGAACCTTGCTTTGATTGCAAAAATTTTAATCCATTGTGTGTTGTTTATTGTAATTAGGGACTGAAAATCAATTAAGATTTGGTCTAGAAACGTGGAAAAGTCAGAGAAGTTTGAAATAGAATTTGGGTAGGCACCCTGATAAACTGTCACAGGAAATAATTTCAATCATTGTCTATTTACAGTGTCTGGAGATATCGCTGACCTTGTAGTTGAGCTTCAACATGATTGGAAGGTGGGGAGGTTGAGCCAGAGATTATATTCCATATATCAGAACTCCTACTTGTCCTACTTTTTGGTGAAATGCCCTACTTTTCTTACTTTTTTGTTGTTAACTACCAAAATACAACGTAAGAAGTCTTTTTCTCAGTTGCCTTAATTGCTTCTCCCTTGAAAAGAAACAGGTTTCTCTTCACTCATTATTAGGTAAGTACCTGTTTATAATTTTTATTTTCTTCCTGTATTTCAACCAGCAA
>QLNU02015360.1:316633905-316646972 GCA_006491805.2 Dysdera silvatica
AGTTCTTAAGGGCCCATGGGGACCCTGTCAGAGGATTTCGTACAGGTGGTCTCTGTCAGTGTTATTTTGGTTCTCAGGAAGGAAGCTTGAATGCTTTCGAAATTGCCACAACTGTCAAAGAAAGTTGTACCTATGATTATACCAGTGCCAGTTACTCCTAAATGTTGGTGGTGTGATTAGACTGAACGTTAAAATTTGGCATATATGTAGCTATCGACCATTGATTGTATGTACTTTGTGTACTAAAATACTTGAAAATGCCTATACCTTTGTCCCTTCACTGTTCGTTATCGGTGGAAATGATATCACCTGACCTGAACTATCTGACAAGCATGGGTAGAGCGGCTTATCCTTCAGCAGATATAAGTACCTATAATAAAAATCACATCACATCAGTACTTGCTGACGACAACACAAATTATTTTTTAAAATTTAAATACAACATGATGGAACATCCACGTCCACCTATAGAATGTTAACATCTCCAACAATTGCTGAAATAGTTTGAACATAGGAACAATTTCTTTTATTTCATGAATTGTGAAAATTATAGTATAACGACTTGCAGAAAGAAAGAGACTTTTCGGAATCCTGGTGGGGTACAATCTCACGTCTCTTTTTCTTTGCCAGAGAAGTGTTCTAGCCACTAAGCTACAGGTGATCTGTTATTTCTTTCCCTGCGAGTATATTTGAAGTTTTTCCAATATGAACCGGTTGTTCTCGGAAAATAGGCAATCCATTGACTGCGATTCAAACATCAGCTGACACCAGGATTTAAGCTATGGTTGCTTTTTCCCAAAATGCGACGAATTAATCTAAAATGCGAGAAAGAAAATTGTGTCCGTCGCAAAATAGCAACAGTTGTTTAATATCCTGTCAATAAACTTTGCTTTCTTTTTTTTAACAACTTTGATTTATATTACATTGTTCAATTCATTGCAAATGCGTGTTTGGAGAACAGATTACATAATGGAATGGAAGTGGATGTACATTTAATAAGAACGACAAGAAGCAAAAATTCTTTTGAAGAACAGATGAGTTTGAATAATAACAAGAAATGTACACATTTGGAAACAAATATATTAATAAAAATGAAGAGAGGTCAAGAAGTAATCTTTTGGAAAGAATATGAACAATAAAAAAAATCTTTACGTTTTAAGCAGTTTTGAGAAAATGTGAAACTGAAAGACACAGCTATTGGGATGATGTCTGCTTTGTCTAGATTGGTTCGATTATGTAACGATGCGCATGACATAGACACAAACTGTTTTCTGAACCAAACGAACTTGAACATGACAACCTAACCTTAATACATGGTTTATGACGGTGGACAAGTCTGGAATCATACCATCTTCTAAAGTAGATTTGTATATTCGTGGTGAGTCTGGACGGAGATTGGGCGGGTATTTATTACACTGGAGGGCGCGTTGTTCGCGTAAAGTCGGAGATTCGGAAAAATCGAGAGGAAGTACTCGGGCCTTCTGATCACCTTGATGTAGGTCGGTGCATTTCAGATTCTATCAGGCTCTCAATTCTTATCCCACCTCTGAAATGTTCAAGTATCAAAGTAAAGTTTGTGGGCATATCCCGGTGCACAGTTTTGGAAGGTATAATTAGGGTTTCTAAGTCTGGTCGGTTTCACGCACTTCGTGCATCATGCGATGGATTCTCAAATCATCTATATCTGGAATTCGTGTTTCTTTGTGTGCGTACTGGTTTATAAGGGCGGTGTGAAACCGACTTCGCATCTGTTAATCCTGACATGGATCTGGAAAATAATGCATTGTGCATGCCCACAGACTTCATGCCAATGCTTCTGAATCTTTCCTTAGGGGGGTGGTTACAGGAATTACAGAAACATCGTACTTCAACAAATGCATTATGGCTATAATCATAAACAGAGAATAGTAAATTAGTGTTGACGTTTTATCCTGCTTTGGATCCCAATATGTTAGGTATTTTCTTTTAATGCGTATTACGATGTGACTGAATTTGTAAATGCATTCCATTGAATACGTACCTTAGGATATTGTCATAATCTGGTAGGAGCTCTTGCCCCCAGTTTTTTTAGAAAAGAGGCAAAATCGTATTTAACTCTTACACCTATGCACGTGAATCTAGTTATGGCTTATGATTTCAGTCACATCATAATCAGACGATATATTTTACACTAGCACCCCTTAGCAAAAAGCGCTACGTTGGGGTCCATAGCAGGATAAAACGTCAACACTAATTTACTATTCTTTCTCTGTTTACGATTATAGTCGTAATGTATTTGTCGAAGTACGACGTTTGCGCAATTCTTATACCACCCTCTAGGGAAAGATTCAGAAGCATCGGCATGAAGTCTGTGGACATGCGCAATGCATCATTTTCCTGAGATCCACGTCAAGATACAGATGAGAGTGTGAAACCGTCCAGACCAAGTGATGAAATGATATCGTAAAACCGTGCATGCGCACAAAGAAACATCGGAATTGGCGGTATGACACCGCAAAATCATGATGTATTGTCGATTTCAAAATTACGAAACTGGTGTGACGATGTCGGCTTCACGCCTATTTTTCACCATGTATCGATACATCGCCCAAGCTTAGTCATGGGAATGGATTGAGGTCTCAATTCTGTAGTGGTTTTTTTTCCCCTAAAAAAACAAAACAAAACAAAAAAAACCTGCACAATCTTACTGATCATTTGTACTATTCACCAAAACTCGTACATTGTATGGACAAATCGTATAACCAACTCTTTGATGCACCTGTGGTTCAGTGATGGGTACTGATTGGTTGGATATTATAAATGCAAATTTTAATATTAGCTAAACTATTTGTATTTATTATCAACAACACACTATTATTATTTGGATTGATTTATTTGGTTTATGGAGGAATGATTTATTTTTTGATGTTGTGATTGCTTTTTTAATTAAACAATTATTATTGTGGTGTGGTGCGTCCAGGTGGCTTTTGACTGGATACGAATTGTTATATATCTATCAAATTGCACTTGTATTAAACAGGGAGTCTACTCAAATTCTGTTTCAAACTTCCCTGACTTTTCCAGGTTTCCAAACTAAATCTTAAATCGATTTATAGTACCCAATTACAGTAAACAACACACAAGGCACTCAAATATGCGCAATCAAAATAAGTTTGAAGGCCAGGAAATCGATTAACGCAAACCCCAAAGCCATTTATAACTCAATTACAGTGAATTTACAAATACAAAAAACTGTATTAAAAAATGTATTTCTTTACACTAAAAACTTGCATTAATTAAATATTTACAACACTTTCATCCAGCCCTTTTTGAATTTATTATAAAAGAGTTTAACTATATAATCACAAAGCTGATGCTTCATCTTCTATTCCATTTAAAGTGTGTATGACTGTATATAAGGCAAAGGAGATTGGTATGATCAAAATCCCTTACAGATTAAATAGTTTGGCTAAAAAACACTTTTTTTTTCAAGTTTTAGTTATATATTTGGCAAACATTTTCTTCTGAAAAATATATAGACTTAATAATTTTACATAAATTATATTAGTTTCGGTGCAAAATGATAACTTTTGGAAGAAGTTTAGTCAAAAGTAAAAGTTTTTCAAATTTTTCAGTAGGCATGCAATAGTATGCACAACGGTACCGATTTAACAAGGCTGGTTACAACAGAATTTCAAATTTCCTGACTTGGGCCTTTATGTTTTAAACTTCCCTATCTCAAATTTTAGGTTTCAAATTTCCTGACTTTGTTTCAATAGTGCACACCCTGATTAAATGGCTACTACTATATGCATTTACTTTTATATAAATGTCATTCCCGGTATTGACATTTAACCCATTGTGGCTTAAGGTGATCCTAGGGGAATCAATTCACTGGTGATGTCGACTACCACTGACAAAACAACCAACACATCCCCAGACTTGGATTCTGTTGGTCAGTCAATAATATACGACAAATACCACAATGCAGCATACCAACAAGGTGGGAATTAATTGAAGACTTGATCCTTGGTGGTAGGCATGCATCCATATCTTAAATAAAGTAACTATAATCCCTGGTCTAAGCCGTCCATCTTTTATCGGCAACGCTCTCGAATGTTAAGGCGGGAATTAGGTAGAGGAGGAGTGCAAACACAAAGAGGAACATGAACAATTCGAGAGTCAAATGATGTAATCCTCCGATTTATTATGTAACAACACAGACTTGTGGAATTTTTATCACAACCGTATATTGACCACCATCTTGGTATTTGGGAGAATTTCTATGTCGCCTTCAGAATCTACTTATTTTTATTACTTTCTTGAGACAGAGGCTCTCATCATTATGGGATACTTAAACATTGATTTATGTACTTCCATAGGTGCCAACTTCTAGAAGTGAAAAATCTGTAGTCAATCAAGCATGGGCAGGCTACCATTTTTTAAACAAAATCATACATAATTTATGAAAAACAGGCACAATGAGGAAGTTAAGTAGTTATTAAATTAATAATAATAGAGGATTAAACTGTATTAAACGCAATATTAATTCTTAGAATTTACAAATGCTGTAGTGCAAGATTTTGCATTTTCGAGAAATTTTTTGTCAAATATATTCTCGTAACATTTCACACGTTGTCTGCATTTAACTATTAGTAAATTTTCTAATGTGTCATCAGACATGGTTGACCTGAAGTCAGTTCTAATTTTCTTCACTTGACTGAAGACTCTCTCGCATGCTGCATTACTGTGAAGGATCGTAAGTATTGACAGCATAACCTGAGAAAGTCGTTTAAATTTTAATTCACAAGTATCATTTTTTATTTTACCTATGGCTGCCCATTGTGCATCAATGCTACCTTCATTACTCACAGTTTGTGGAACTTCGAAAGCCTGGAACTCACTGAATTCTGTTTGTAAAGCATCAACAGCTTCATCTTCTGTATTATTGAACAAAAGAACAGGAAATTTTTCTGTAAAATATTTTAAGCTGGAAAATGATGCATTTTCAAAATTCGATATTTGTGTAACCTCTGCATGATGTAACACTTCTAACTCAAAAGGAAATTTATTGAGCATGTAGTCGCATGCTGCTATGAAATAGCTTCGACGTTTTCATAAAATTCATTTCTATCATGGATGCCTTTCAGTGTTCCATTTCCAATTAAGATATCAACATCATCTTTTTGATTACTCCTCTCATGATAGTGGACTTTCAAAATATCACTACATAATTTTATGCTTGGTTTTACAAATTTCACTAGCATTTCTCTGTATAATTTTAAGAGACAAGATTTTAGCATATGAATATGCGGTTCCGCAGACTGAAGTTGAACATTTGCTTTTTTAAATACAGGCACAGTATAAGATAAAAATAAACAGAAAGCCTTATTGATATCTTCCGACAGAAAATAAAACAACCTTTGTTCACGAGACATGGAGTTTTCAGTTTTTTGTTTCTTAGAAATATCCACATAATTTTGAGCTTTCCTTTTTAATTTCTGCGATGCTTTTTTGCTGTTACATTCTTTCACTTTATCTGCATTTTCAACCGAAACTTTGATAGAGGGAATAGTAAAGAAAGAAAGTGGGGTGATTTGATTCCTTTTCATGGCCTCTTCCTTAAAAAAACTGATCAAAGGTTGCCACTGCTGGATTATACGCTCTAAGCACTTTCCAACAGACAACCAACGAGTGCTAACGTGTTTTAGTACCTTTTTTATATCAGTCTCATGAAATTCTTGAAGAATTTTCAACCTATCTTTTCTTTTCGAACTCTTTTGTAAGTAATAGTAAATGTCTACCAAAATTTCATCGATTTTAAATGGCAAACATGCAGCACTCTTTTCAGCTGCTAAGTTAATAAGGTGGCAGGAACAGCCCATAATTTCAATATTTTGGTGATGATTCTTTAACACCGCTGCTACACCTGCTTTTTTTCCTATCATAACAGGTGCATTATCACAGCTAAAGGCAACACAATTAGAAATCGCAAGGTTTTTAGATTGTAAAGCACTTACCAGAAGATTTCCAATATTTAACCCAGTAGCATCTTCTTTCAAAGATGGCATAGATAAAAGACAATTCACAATTTTTTCACATAAAGGATCGAAGAAAGTTACCACTATTGGATACAGCTTTGAATCAACATCGTTGCTTCCATCAGTTGCAATTGAAAATGGATAGCACCTTAAATTTTCAACAAGTGATGAGGATTCCTTTGCGGACATTTCTTTCATAATTGCAGAAGTTTTGTTCCTTGCAGATCCATATTGTTTTGCAATACTGCTGTCAGGAAACGTTTTCCGAAAGAGCATCCCCGTGTGATCGCTGCAATTCATTGGCAAATTATGTTCGATCAAAAACGATGTAAATAAACATTCAGCGTTAATCATGGAGGTATCGTTAAATGCAAAACATGAAGGCTTGATACTATGATTAGACTCTACAGCCTTGAACGTCTCCTTATGTTCAACAGTCTCAGAATGCAAAGTAATATCGCGTTTACCACCGTGAGTAATGCTTATGTCTTTACGGCAACACGTGCAGAAAGCATATTTTGGCCCCAGTCTTGATTTTTGAATAAAATTAAACATCTTCATATATTCGGCTTTAAACGTTTGGTAGTACCTTTTATTAACGGTCGACATCGTTAACGTTGTTTTCAAAAACACCTAAAAACAAAACTTTCTTTCCGGAGCAAAGAAATACCAGATATGTCTAACACATGGCTTCCCTACACAAAGTCACGTGCTTGACCAAAACCTTAACGGTGTAGCGCATTCTTTCTTGCCTTCCCCAACAACTACAAATACAGATGCATGATTTCGTTGTGCAGGGGCATCACTCTACGTCATAGCTGGAGCTAAAATTCCCCGTCACGCCACGCATGCGCCGTCAACAGAAGACGAATTTTTTCGACTTTTTTACCGATATTTGCGTTTATTATTAAATATGCACATATGCGCAAAAATTTAAATAAACATGCATCAAGAAAAATAGGTATATAGACTTTTTTTTAAGAAATCAGTATTTTAAAAAACACTGGGGGATTTTAGACGAAATCTCCGAAGAAATCGTTTTCGACTGGAAGATCGATAAAAAATCGGAAGCCTTCAAGGTAAATCGGAAGGATTGGCACCTATGTACCTCTGATGGAAAATTTTAAACCATGCACAAGCACAGAGACTAACAGTTCAGATCTTCTCATTTGGATTTAACAACTATATTCGTAACAAGACTAGAATTACATCACATTCTTGTACAGTTATTGATCACTGTATTACAAACGTTTTAAATCCACAATGTGGCATACTTCTTTATCAGATTAGCGATCATCTTCCCATATTTTCAATTTTTGGTATTTCACGATACGATCACTGGTATATCTAGACAACATGGTAATCCTTTTTTTTTTATCTGAGATTTTTATGAAACAAATTTGCAGATATTTAAAGCAGAGTTATAGAGAGTAAATTGGACTAATTTATATCTCTTGGATAATCCACTACATGCTTATGGATATTTCGTTGATACCTTCAAAAATAATTATGAAGTTTGCTTTCCATTAAAAACAATAAGCAAAACCAAACGTATACGTAAACCATGGATTACAATTGAAATTTTTAGAGAAATAAGGAAAAAAACAACAGCTTTACTTCAAATTTTTAAAAGATAAATCACCAACAAAACTTGCTGTTTTTAAGTCATTTCGGAATGAATTGAATACTAAAATAAAACGTGCGAAACAGGCATATTTTTCGGCACTATGTAATATGAATAATAGGAAAACATGGTCAGAAATAAATGAACTTATGGGAAGATCAAAATCCAGAACAAGAGAAATTGATAAATTAACGACTCCACATAAAACGCGATAACTAACATAATACAGATTTTTAACACTTTCAATGATTACTTCATAGAATTCCCTTATTCTTTATCTAGTAAATTTAATAATGTATTCCAAAGATGCCATGATTATAATATCGCTAATTCCTTTTTCTTGGATGGGGTCACTGAACTTGAGACAATTCGACTAATTAATAATCTTAGTGCTAATAAAGGACCAGGCCCAGATAACCTTCATCCAGTTCCCATTAAATATTGTACTCAGGAAATCCAAAATCTTTAACCTACATCTTTAATCTAATCTGCCCACTTGAAAAATTCTGGCGGAATTTAAGACGGCAAGGGTTGTTCCGATTCATAAAAAGGGTTCATATACTGACGTTGCTAATTATAGACCGATATCAATATTATCGGTGTTTACAAAAATACTTGAAAAACTCATTTATAATAGATTATTAAAATACTTTGAACATAACCACATCATACAGGAAAATCAATTCGGTTTTACTAAAAATAAATCTACTGAACAAGTATTGTTAACGGCAACAGACTTCATATATTCGGCTTTGGACGGTGGTGACTCATCAATTGGAATTTTTTTTGATTTGTCACGGGCATTTGATACCATTAACTATGATAGACTTTTATATAAATTACAATTGGCAGGTATATGCGGAAAGCAAAATCTTCTTTTCAGAAATTACCATTTTGGAAGATCTCAATATGTGCAAATAAATGAAAATCAATCCTTTGCTAAATCACCTCTATGTGGGGTTCCTCAGGGGTCGACATTGGGACCTTTGCTTTTTATTTTTTATATTAATGATCTTTTTTTTCTGCCAACTCGATCTAGAGTTCTATGCTTTGCCGACGACACAAGCATCTTTTATAGGGAAAGGAATCTTGATGTGCTGTTTTCACTTGTAAATAATGATATTGATATATATATAAAATACTTTAGAGATAATTATCTCTCACTTAATACAAAAAAAACCAAATGTATTCTGTTTTCAAATAAACATAACAAAAGCAACTACTTATGTAATACCATAAAAATAGATAACGATATAGTTCCGTTATCGCAGGAGACGAAATTCCTTGGAGTTACTATTCAAGCCAATTTAAAATGGGATACACACATTAACCTATTGTGCTTAAAAATTGGTAGATTTTTGGGAATATTGCGCAACATTAGTATTTATATACCTATAAAATTTTTGATCAATCTATATTATTCTTTTATTTTTTCTCATCTTTTTTATTGTTTATCGGTCTGGGGATACACTTCACAGGCTAACCAAAGTAGAATTTAGTCATTACAAAATAAATTCTTCAATATTATTAACCATAAATTACCACAACCAATGTCGATCCGTGAGGTTCCGCAAAGATTCAATTTATTAACTTTTAATCAACTTTTAAATTATAAAATTTTGTTATGAATGTTTAAAAAAATTAAAAATACTAATCTATTCCAGTTGATTTACAGCAACCTACACATAACTATCCAACAACAAGTAGACATAACTACAAACCTCAATTTTCTCATCTGGAGCTGGGTTGCCACAGAGTGGGTTCTTCAGGTCCTAAATTGTGGAATCAGCTGCCTTCTAATATAAAAGAGATAAATTCCTATTCTAAGTTTAAGTCTTTAATCCGGATCCTCCTTACTAATTCTATTTAATCAATCGCATACTTAATTTAATTTTCACTGATGTTTGCGCAGTGGTATCACGTGGGACTGCATGGGCCACAAGGAGCTTTGACTGTCTGGTATTTCCTGAGTGATGCAGGCTTTGTCAGACGTCTTTACCTGAGCTAGTCAGGCAGACATGAACAAAAATTATTTCATAATATATAAATTAATGTATTTATATTTTTCTAATTAATGCTAATGTGATTATGTTTTTGTTTCTATAATTAACTTAACCTAATATTAAATTGTAATGTTAATATATATATATGTGTTCATGTTGCTGCCTAAATAAAGTTGCTAAAAAAAAAAGGTGCGAATACACGAACGGCGAGAATGTCAATTGAAACATTGCAAGTGCCCATTACAATCATGAGTTAAAAGTTTCAAGTTTGGTAAGAAAGTATGCAGTCCGAAGTTCAGCATCCAAAATTAAATGAATCACTGATAATTCGAATCGGAATCTTGCCAATAACTCATGTCTGGAATCACTAATAACTCGCGTCTGGCTTCACCACTGTAGTATGGACCTGTCACCGGTGTATTGGCGATGGAAGTTGTCGAAAATAGTTTATAATTAAATACAAATTGAAATCATACTTTGTCGGTAGTTTATAACTTCCTTAGAGGTCACAACATACTTGAACATGTAAAAATTAATCCGACTTCATTACAGCGTATGTCGACAATTTCATATTAATTCAATAATAGCGATAATGTGTACGAACTTGGTTGAATGATGACCCAAACAAGGCAATAAAGGCAAGCTTGTAAACTTAACGATTATTTATTGGTAGCAGCTTCATCCGGTGTAATTCAATCTTGGTCATGAATAAAAATATCTTATGACCTCTTCATACATTATATACAGAAATGCTGCAAGTTAGCAATGCTTAATTAATGTTATCTCATCGAACATCGTGGTAACTTAATAAGTGAATGTTAGCAGTAACTAAACATTACTGACTAGAATAAAACTGGTTTAAGACTATGTGAAGTCCACATAAGAACTGGAACAAGAATAGGCAGGAACCAAATTCTGCTATTACTTTTAAACTTCACACATGCCATATGGCACATACGTGAAAATCTATACACATTATATTGAAGTATGACATAACAACCAGACACACCAGCATTGTCTCCACACGCTACACTGCTTTAGATGAATTTTTGTGAAGGAACTCATCATGACTACAAACTGTCGTTCAAATGACGAAGTTAGGTTGATATGACACTACTCAACAGTAAAAATGCATAAACAACAGATATGACCCAAAAACCAATTTCTCAGTGGACAGAGGTTGTTTATGCAGAAGAAATATTAGGATTGTCGGCAATAAATAGCAACACCATATTCACAGAAAGAGGTGTACGTATAAAGCTACAAAACGAACATATGTTTCAATGGAGTACCTTGAAAGAAAATAACATCAAATAAATTTTACTTTACATTGTCGACAATTTGGGTTAGAGACATATTTGAAACATTTGAACAACAAATTTTTTTTTCGTAATGCCTACTGGGTGGCCGTTGTTCGGCATTGGTTGTATGGAGGTTAGCACTAATGTTAATCATATGTAACGGGTGCGGTTCCATTGATATGTGGCCAGTCTTCGGAGATTACCGTTGTTTAGAGATGATGGTTAAAGAAGGTTTTACCGTGTATATGTGTGTGTGTATGTATGTATATACATACATACACATATCATCATTATATTCAATCATTATCTACTGCTGGATGACGGTATCTCCACATGCTTTCCACACGTCTATCCTGAGCAATTGGCTTCCATGTCACCCTAACCTGTTTTCTTATTTCATCCGCCCATCTAGTTTGAGGATGTTTAGTAGGTCTTCGGTGGTCTCTTAGAATCCAGTTGAGAATTTCAGTTGTCCATCGTTGATCAGTTCTTGCGATATGCCCAGCCCATCACCACTTCAACCTTTTTACTTTAACAACAATGTCCTCTATTCCTGTTTGCTCTCTCTCACCCAAGTTGTTTCTTTTTTGATCTCTATTAGTTATTCCAAGCATGCACCCTTCAATGCTCCTCTCGGTTGTTTGTAACTTCCATATTGCTGCAATTGTTAGACTCCATGTCTCTGATTCATAAGAGAGGAACTGACAATACATGATGGTTGAAGCCCTTTCTTTTCAAAGATAAAGGCAATTTTCCCTTCAGGATAAAATTGTTTCTTCCGAATGTACTCCAGCCAAGTTTAAAATGTTCATTGAGTTCTTTTATAATGTTGCCTTGCACTGAAATCGGTTGGCCAAGATAAATATACGAGTCGGCAATTTCTATATCAATGTTGTCAACTTGTATTTTTGCTTTCTGTACGAAATTATTGAACACTATTTTAGTTTTTTGCAGGTTCGCCTTGAATCCAACTTCTCTACTTCCATTGAGAGCTCCTGTCCCATGTCTTAGATTCTGATGGGTCCGCTGAAAAAATAATGATGTCATCAGCAAATTGCAGATGATTTAAAAATTTAGCATCTATTTTTAATCCTTTGTTATTCCAATTTATCAGTTGAAAAACCATTTGTAAAACTGAAGTAAAAAGTTTTGGAGAAATGGTATCTCCCTGCCTCACACCTTTACCAATTTTGACAGTTTGGTAACTTTATGTAACCGAAATTTTGCACTTGCATTTTTATACACACGTTTCACCATGTCAATGTACACATCCTCAATGTCTGTTGATCTTAAAGAGTTGATGACTGCTGATGTTTTTATAGAGTCAAAGGCCTTCTCATAGTCAATAAATGCCACACACAATGGAAGTTCATATTCATGTGTTCTTTCAATTAGTTCTCTTAATACTTGAATATGGTCTACTGTACTAAATCCACCTTGTTCTCTTGGTCAAACTGCATCTATTTGTTTCTGCAGGCGATATGTTAGCACTTTTGTGAAGATTTTATAAATAGCAGGTAACAAGCTAATTGGTCGGTAATTTTTTAAATCCTCTTTATCACCTTTTTTATGCAAAAGAATTACTGTTGCAGAATCCCATTGGTTTGGTATGTTACCACTGTTGAGGCATTTGGTAAAGAATTTTGCGAGTATGTCTTCTACATGTTCTCCAGCTTCTTTTAAGATATCTAATGTAATGCCATCATCGCCAGGGGATCTTCCTTTCTTCATACTTTTTATTGCAAATGCTACTTCTTCTTTTAAGATTTTAGGAGCTGTTCCTTCGACTATCTCAGAGTCTTCGTTTAATCCACTGTTTCCCTCATACAGCTTTCTGTAGAATTCTTCAACTCTTCTAAGTATTTCTTCCCTATTTCTTGTTACAGTGCCATCCTCTCCTTTTAATGCAATGATGTGTTTCTTCCCAATAGACAAACTCCCTTTAACAACCCTAAGGCTCTTGTTGCTTTCAATGGCCTTCCTTACTAACTCACAATTGAATTTTCTTATATCTTCTTTCATGTTTTTGCGCAAAGTTTTGCAAAGTTCTACATACTCGATTCTGCAACCGGTATTTTGATTGTCCACCATCGTAAGTCTTCGCCTTTCCATGAGTTGT
>QLNU02015360.1:316658570-316680175 GCA_006491805.2 Dysdera silvatica
ATATTTAGTGTAGTTATGCAACTAAAGTAGTATTTTTTTGTTGTTGTAAAACTAAAGATACCCAAATGCTTTCTTAATTCGGGGGAATATTATATATGTACATAAAAATAAATAATATACAGTAGAGTCTCCATATAACGAACTTCCATTTAACAAAGTTTTCTATTTAACGAAATTTTCGGCGGAACCTTGACTTTGAATGACACTAACATGTAAATTTGTCTCCATATTACGAAAAACAATTTCTATATAACGAAGTTCTTTTTATAAAGAATTTGATTTTTTTTTTAATTTACCTTTTACAATTTTTCAGCGGGCCTGTTAGATAGAAGGAATAGTTAAGATTTTTAAGAAAGAAGGACGGAGATCAGGTAGTTTTCTGTATTGTGGATATACGGCCTGTTGTGATAAACGATTTTATTGTTCTAAACTGGGAACTTCAGTTAGAAGCAGTGGGGTTTTACTAAAATGTGTTATCACAGTGCAGGCATAGCTAAGCCACGAAAATTGATTCTCGCATCCACGTGTTGCGTTGTTTGAAAATGGGGTTGACCTCAATGGAGTAGGGGGCATGTGCGGCACATCTGGAATAAGTTGAAAATACATTTAAGAAAAAGAATCAGAATCCGATATGGGCTTGGCAGAATTACTAAATGCAAAATGACAAAAGCCGAAAGACAATAGGAGTGTTGAAGAACATTTAGAGCTTTCTGATTTTTTTGAACGCTAATGAAAATGTTGTGACCGCCGAATATCCTACGGAGCATAAAAACCTTACAAAGTGTTAAGAAATGTAATGAAGAATTTACAGTAAGCAATGATGATGAAGATGAAGAGACTACTGATAAACCTTCACAAGATGAAGTGATGAAAGCATTCGAAACAATCCGGCGGAGATTACAGTTTGGAGAAAATGTTACAGATGACGTGTTCCGATATTTACAAAAGTGTGAGAATTTCTATAAATAAAACGTTTTTAACAAGATACTTGTACAAAGCAAAATTAGTGATTATTTCTCTGTTTCAAATATGTTGTATGAGGATCATACATATGAAAGGTAAGCCTCGGTCTTTTCTTTTTGTTATTAATATTTACGTATTTGTATATGAAAAATATTTAAACTTGTTGGAAAAAAAAGTGTCTACTAAAATGAATGTTTACTGTCCAAATTCAACCTTTTTCATTTTATCGAAATTAAGTTTTACAATTTATGTTAATTTCTATTTAACGAATTTTCCTTATAACGAAGTTTTTCAGAGGAACGATGGCACTTCGTTAAATAGAAACTCGACTGTATATATTATATTACACACACACACACACAGCCTGCAAAAGGGTTGCTGGTATCTAACTGGAAGGAGACCCACACGCTGAACGTATGTGACGATGTGTGGAACCGGCCGGGCCAGTAACCTAGTGTCCTACCCCGCCTTCAAGTGGTGCAGGCTGGGCTTTCTATCCAAGAGGCAAATTAATATTTGCTGCACGGATGGAAAGGCGGAAGGGGAGGGCTAATTCACCAACCCGTCTAGCCAGCGTGGTGAAATGATGGCTAATTCCTCCAATATGCTAATACACCAAAAACCATGGCCCCTAGTCTCCAGGTGCTGGAGTGCTCCTGATCAAGGCAGCGGTCAGCGTGGCATGAAAGCAGGGGGTGCTAAGAATCACTGGAATGGCCCAGGCTGCCGTTTGTTATTGACCTTGGCTACGTTTAATGGACGATCCCTTGCTTCTGAAGCAAAACTTCAGGAATTGGAAGAAGAACTTGACAAGATCAAATGGGACATTGTAGGACTCAGTGAAGTTAGAAGAAAAGGTGAAGAGTTGGTGGAACTTAAAAGTGGACATTTGTTTTATTATAGAGGAACGGAAACTGGAAGAACAAGTGGTGTTGGCTTCTTAATCAACAAAAGAATTAAAGACTACCTTCTTGAAGTCGAAAGCACGTCAGATCGAGCAGCGAGGCTCGTTGTTCAACTAACCCAGCGATACCAACTTCAGATAGTACAGGCATATGCACCAACATCAAGCCATACCGACGAGGAGGTTGAGGAATTCTATGAAGAAATCAAACAGCTACATACCAAGGGGAAACAACACATCAAGCTCATCATGGGAGATTTTAATGCAAGAATTGGACAACAGGAACAAGGAGAGACATCGGTTGGTAAATACGGATACGGGGAAAGGAATGAACGTGGCGATCAACTCATAGAATTTGCCGAAGCTGAAAATCTTAGCATCATGAATTCATTTTTTAAGAAGAAACCGCAAAGAAAATGGACATGGAAACACCCCAATGGAGGAACCAGCGAAATTGACTATATCCTGGCAAACAAGAAATCAATTATTGAAGATTGCAGTGTACTGAACAGATTTAATACTGGAAGTGATCATCGAAGAAACATCTCAGAAGCAAATGAAAACATTGTTAAGACAATAATTGAAACTGCTGGGGAAATTGGTGGTGTAACCTGTAAAAAGCACAATAGCAAATTATCTGAGAAGACGAAACAGCTCATGAAAAGGCGAAGAGATATGAAGGTGGACAATCGAAATACCAGTTCCAGGATTGAGTACATAGAACTTTGTAAAACTCTGCGCAAAAGCATGAAAGAAGACATAAGAAAATTCAACTGTGAGCTAGTAAGGAAAGCCATTGAAAATAACAAGAGCCTTAGGGTTGTTAAAGGAAGTTTGTCTATTGGGAAGAAACACATCATTGCATTAAAAGGAGAGGATGGCACTGTAACAAGAAATAGGGAAGAAATACTTAGAAGAGTTGAAGAATTCTACAGAAAGCTGTATGAGGGAAACAGTGGATTAAACGAAGACTCTGAGATAGTCGAAGGAACAGCTCCTAAAATCTTAAAAGAAGAAGTAGCATTTGCAATAAAAAGTATGAAGAAAGGAAGAGCCCCTGGTGATGATGGTATTACATTAGATATCCTAAAAGAAGCTGGAGAATATGTAGAAGACATACTTGCAAAATTCTTTACCAAATGTCTTAACAGCGGTAACATACCAAACCAATGGGATTCTGCAACAGTAATTCTTTTGCATAAAAAAGGTGATAAAGAGGATTTGAAAAATTACCGACCAATTAGCTTGTTACCTGCTATTTATAAAATCTTCACAAAAGTGCTAACACATCGCCTGCAGAAAAAATTAGATGCAGCTCAACCAAGAGAACAAGCTGGATTTCGAAGTGGATTCAGTACAGTGGACCATATTCAAGTATTAAGAGAATTAATTGAAAGAACACATGAATATGAACTTCCATTGTGTGTGGCATTTATTGACTATGAGAAGGCCTTTGACTCTATTAAAACATCAGCAGTCATCAACTCTTTAAGATCAACAGACATCGAGGAAGTGTACATTGACATGGTGAAACGTGTGTATAAAAATGCAAGTGCAAAATTTCGGTTACATAAAGATACCGAAGCTATCAAAATTGGTAAAGGTGTGAGGCAGGGAGATACCATTTCTCCAAAACTTTTTACTTCAGCTTTACAGATGATTTTTCAGCAGATAAATTGGAATGACAAGGGAATAAAAATAAATGGTGAATATTTAAATCATTTGCGGTTTGCTGATGACATTGTTATTTTTTCAACGAACCCATCAGAACTCCAAGACATGGTACAGGAGCTCTCAACTAGAAGTAAAGAAGTTGGACTCAAGATGAACCTACAAAAAACTAAGATCATGTTCAATAATTTCGTAGAGGAAACAAAAATACAAGTTGACAACATTGAGCTAGAAATTGCTGATTCATATATTTACCTTGGCCAGCTGATTTCAATGGATGGCAACATTATGAAAGAACTCAACAGACGTATTAAACTTGGCTGGAGTGCATTTGGAAGAAACAGTTTTATCCTGAAGGGGAAATTGCCTTTATGTCTAAAAAGAAAAGTCTTCAACCAGTGTGTATTGCCAGTCCTCTCTTATGGATCAGAGACATGGAGTCTAACAGTTGGAGCAATACGAAAGTTACAGACAACGCAAAGGAGCATGGAGAGGTGCATGCTTGGAATAACTAGGAGAGATCGAAAAAGCGGTTGAGAGCAAACTAGAGTAGAGGACATCATTGTTAAAGTAAAAGGCTGAAATGGCGATGGGCTGAGCATTTCGCAAAAAGAAATGATCAACGACGGACATCTGAAATTCTCAAATGAATTTCAAGAGACCACCGAAGACCTAGAAAACGTCCTCAAACTAGATAGGTGGATGAAATAAGAAAATAGGTTGGGGTGACGTGGAAACGAATGGCCCAGGATAGACTTGTGTGGAAAGCATTTGGAGAGACCTTCATCCAGCAGTGGATAGATAATGGTTGAATATGATGATGATGATGATGATGATATATATATATATTTTAAAATAAATTTTTTAATAATAATTTTTTTATTATTATAATCAAGGACGAAAACTTAGCCTTTTTGCTTTTATACCCCTGTTAGATCAAGGTCTCTCTGCTCTCCTTCCCTTCCCCTTTAAAACTAAAATCGCCCCGCTATTGGTGTCTCTCTTTTCAAAGTCTCGTAACCTATAATTCGCCACCAGATACATGTCATACGTAGAGCGTTTTTAGGTGTTTTGCCGTCCTAGGCAAGTACTGAAAAATGCCACCCCCACCCTTTTACTACCATTACTCTTTCGACTAGATCTCCCTCTCTGCCCCAACCAACATCCAGCGGTACAACAATGTAAATCTTCTATTATACTTTTAATCATTAAACCCGTTAATTATATTTATATTTTAAACTTATATTAGTTATTTTGTAATATTAGAATATTGTGAATAGTAAAACAATTGCTACATGTTATAATCGTTTAATTTCAACATTTTATATTTTTGAAAACTGAGATATTAAAGGAGTAATATTTCAAAACACAACGTTGTATTATCAGAGCTAGAAGGCTTAAATGTATTAGAGATAGAAAAAAAACTTGTGTGCAAAATTAAACAATGAAACACATCAAGAAATTTTACATTTGTCAAAGTAAAGACTTACTAAGTAATTGTTTCGTATGCTTTTGAAAACAATTCGATGTTTTAATTTTTCCTCTTTTTCATTTTTTCTCCTCATTTGCTCAATTTTTTCTTTGTTTGATTTAAAATTAAAATTTTTACGCCATTTTGCCGCCCTAGGCAGTCGCCTACTCTGGCCTAATGGTAGAAACGGCCCCTCTCATACGACTAGTATACGCTCTTTGGTGCATATAGGTGGTCTTATGGCGGCAAGAACGAAAGAAATCGACTTCATTTCTTATCAAATATTTTTACAATTTTAAGTGTGAATTCACAAACAATGTGAAATGATGGTGACATATTATTGAAGTATGTGGTTAAATAGGTACCGGATTTCTATGCATTTGCATATTTCTGCATATTTCGCTTTTGTGCTCATATTTTGAATATTTATTACTAAGGTATTTCCGCAAAATTTCATATAAAATAAAAACGTGTTTCTAATCCGCTAGTAATTCAATCAATTATATTAATTCGATATTTTTTTTAAAGTCCTTTTTTAATTTTTTTAAAATAAAATGAAAAAAAAAATGCCACAGAATGCGTTTTTCAATTGTAAATGATATAATTAGATAATATTAAAGTTAGAAACACATTTCTGTAAGGATATTTCCTGAATATATTACTCTTCCAAGTCAAGATCATTTTCAGCCTGCTGGGCGTTAGCAAGGAGGCTATTACCTATTTAGATTTTTCTTTGAAAAAAGGTAAAATTAAAAAAGGTAGAAAATTTCCATTTTTTAAGGCTTTTGCACCCCCCCCAGATTTCACCCTGCCATCGTCCTAGGGCCAAAGTCGATGCGTTATGATGCCATATTTTCAAACGTATTTCCATACCTATTTCACACATTTTGGTATGTATTTTGTTTTAATTTTGTTCATAATCATACCCAAGAACGTAATAAAGTGATATTTTTTATGCATTTCAGTATATATGTTATGCAATAATTCCAAGAACACTTGCACTGTTTCAATAAATTGTTATTTTATACATTTCGAAACATCGCTTATGAGTAGGGTCCAAATTTCTATGCACTTGCATATTTCTGTATAAATATGCAAGCGAAAAAATGTGCACGAAAATTCATGCACATCTTGTAATAATTTGGAGAATATTTGCGTATTATTTGGGCTAAATTTTATGCACAAAAATCCGGAGCCTTACTTATTATTATAAAATTATAACGATATGATTAAGATAATGAAATTATTAAGCTTAATTTAGGTTAATTAAGTGCACTAAGGTCAGGTAAAAAAAGCTTTGGTAAATGCTTTGTATCGAAAATACACATTTCCAAGTATTTTGCCCAGCTCTGAGCGCACACGCACATACACACACACAGAATATATTTATAGGCCCAAAGCCCCCCTCCCTCCCACAATAATTTTGAAAATCTATGCCTATGATCATAGAAATCTATTTTCAAAATATTTTTAACGTCAAAGAGCTCTCATAAAGATCGCACTGCTCACTGTAGTCCGGGGTTTGGTTCCCTAGGCCTTAAGAGGTTCGGATTCCTCGGAAAACAGTAGGTCCCGGCGCAGCATGACCACTGTAGTCTTTGAGCCGTAAAACCAAAAGCGAAAAGAAGTCAAGAGCAGTTTTCATTGTTACGTGAAATTTTATACAAACAAAAATTTAAAACAAATTTTTGGTGAAAACTTCCATTTATGGCGAGAGACTATCGTACTGTTTAAAAAAAAATTGCTTGGCGTTGGCGTATATTTTAAATTTCGTGGAGCGACATTTTTTTGGCTTATCTGGCGGAAAATTAAGTGGCGTCCTTGGCGACAAAAAGTCCTACGAATGGCAACCCTTAACCAGTGAGATTCTCTCAACAACCTTCAGTGCTTCCTTAGGTTTTGTGCATCATGTGTGGTTCGGTAGATGTGGTGTGGGGTAAGAATTTTGATTGTGTCTTAAGCGTGTGTTTATGGAAGTGCACTTGATGAAACATGTCGGATTCAGTGATCGGCTTCGTATGGTGCCGTAAACGGAGTGAACATTGCACTGTTGTGTATTTCTGTTATCCATAGAGTGTTGTGTGTGAAAGAATCCTTTACAGCATTCCATGTGCTCTGCCTCATCACGTTCGTGGATTATCGTGACGTCCGAGGCATTTATTTTTAAATTTCCCTAGTGAGTGAATTCGGCGCGCGAGACAAAATATAACGGCATCGTCGCAGGGCGGCGACTCTGCTCCAAGAATATCATCGCAGTGGTGGTTTCGGTACGACCGCGAAATCTCCTCGGCGGCCGCAAGGCTGGTTTGCCGCGGCACATACACCGGCGCCAACACGGGTCTGGATGCACCCGCGGACGAACGCCACTATCCCAGCTACAACCCACAAAAATTATGTTGTTCTAATTTCATGTTCCGATCTAGGCGCAGCGCGCTAATAAAAAGGCTCTATAGGCATCGAATTGCTGTGGCTCGGACCACCACCACTCTTAGAGATGAAGCCGACAGTTCGTTGGAAGGGGACGACGAACCCAAATCTGCTCTTCATGCGATGTTGAAACGTTTAAAGGAAACGCAGTTAGAGATCCTGGCTCGAACCCTCGAAAGTCGAGGTCAAGAAGATCCTGGGCCGTGTGTTCTAGTGCCGGCCGGGGCTCGTCGTGGGGCCTTGGCATTTGTATCAGGTGCTCCCCAGGTACTCACCTGTCAACTGTGGAGGTGGCCTGATTTAAGACACCCCAATGAGTTAAAAAGGCTTAGCAACCTTTGTAAAGGTGGTTCCGAAGTAACAACAGTGGAATCTACATCTTCCTTGTATGTATGCTGCAATCCCTATCACTGGAGTAGACTGTGCAAGCCAGGTAAATGCATTTTTCTTCCTCCCAAGTAGTTATAATTAAGATTATATACCGTGATAAAATGTGTGTCTTGATCTGATAAAAGCTAATTTTACCCATTATTTAATAGTTTAATATATTGATTGAAATATGAGGACCAAAGTGGTCTAATTGAATTTTTCAAAAATTGAGTGTAGTTCAGAAATGACACGCTATAGATATACAAGTTTAATTCAAAGCTAGTATAAGCCCTAGCTACATAAAGAATATTCTTTGTTTTTGTATATGAATGTGTTATACTGTATCTAGACTAAGGTATTATGTATTAAAATGCAAAAAGTATGCTTACAGCCACATGCGTTTAATCTTCTCATACCAATAATTGGGATCAACGGAAGTTTTATGATAACCATTTTTTCATCCTTACAGATCCACAGTTCAGGGATTGATTCCCTAGGTGAAAGAGGTTTGGATTCCTCTGAAAATTTCCTGGTACAACATAATCTTAACTCATGTCCTTGCACCATAAAACACAAATAAAACAAAGTCAATTATATTTTGTTTCTCGTTCTAATTTTCCATATAATAAACGAAGTGTTTTGTTAAACGTATTAGAAATCAGTGTAGGTTGGTTTTCAAGAGATGTTGACAGTGGAATTTTGTCCTTAGACTTGAAAATAATTAAGAAATCGATCATTTATCCAGAAAAATTAGGGTGAACCTTGAAAACAAATATGACATTGCATATTGTTTGTTTTGTTACTGGTAGACTCATTTCTATGGGGATTTCATTTGTGGAATAATTTACAGAATATGCTAATCTCAACAGTTTTTTTTCTCTCAAAATGTCAGTTCTTCTGGTCATCCTGTAGGAAGTTTTTCGCATAGTTATCTTTCAAAGATAAGTAACTATTAATTACTGTCTTAGATCTTTTGAAAATTATCCCTATTTCAAGTGAACTGTTCCCACAACTGAAGCAGGAATTGATTTGCCCCATCTTATATTCAGATAGTCTAACAGTTTTAGGTATACTCAGTATTTAATACATAAGCAAAATATATTAAATGTTACAGTATTTAGCACTTATTTATCACAGTATTATAAAGAAATAGAATTGTAATACAGTGTGCGAAATAAATATGGCCATCTTGTCATTTTTTAAAGCAAAAATACATGTATTATTATAATAAAACATAAACCTATGACATTTAAAAAGTTACATTTTAAAGTATGTGGAATAAAGATTACAAGCTGTTCTGCTGGAAAACATATTTGTACTGGCTGTGTACACACTTAGGTGATAAATAAATGGCGAAATACATATGGCCCTCTGGGCTTGCAATTCACCTGTGTCCTTTGTAGTAGATGGAAATGTTCAATATTGTGTCCAGCCATCTTTAGCATTATAGCAAGCTTCCATTCGACAAGGTACGCTATTATATAGGTCTTGAATATATTTCATATTGATAGATTTCCATGAGTTAACAATAGCTGCTGGGCAAAGTTCAGTGCTGTAGTCGTAAAAATAGCAGAGTGTAGGTATGCGTTATAGTTTAAAAGGGATGGGATGAAAAATTGGTCTAAATTTTATCAGGGCTGACGCTAGGTGGACCAACCTGGGCAGCTGTTCTGGGTGCTGAACAATTGGGCACTGTACAGGGGATGCAAAACTGACAATTGAGTATTGTACAAGGGTGCCAAATTGACTCCTTGCCTAGGGTGCCTAAAGTGATAGTTTCGCTTTTGCAAAATATACAAATTCAAGGTATACATCATACTTTAAATGATTGCAATAAAAAATTGGTACATATATACAAATTAATATATACAACAAACTGTAAATTACTCGGACTGACCGAGAAAAATGTTTGAATTAATCTAAGTTCAAATTATCTAGTAAAAAAAGCCCATTGATTTTATATTACAAGAAAGGCATTGGAACTTTGAAGAAACTTTGACTTAAACAGAAATTAGTGCTCACAAGGTTAGAGTTATTGGGAGTTCGCTGTATTTATGCAAAGCAAAATACAGTATCAAGTGATATTTAAATTTGAACATCTCATTAATGGGTCATTCCACAGTCACTTATGTACATTTAGATAACATTTTTGCTGTTTAACATACGATGTGCTGATAATGTGACCTGCATGGTTGAATGTTTGATATATTTTGATACAGTGGGTCAAATCTTTTATATCTACTGTGGTTTTGGATTTTTAAATTTGTACACATATACAGAAAAAATGTAATGTCATGGTCACGTTACGCACATGAAAGATTTTTTAAAACTAAAATTAATTATTTTATTTCTATTCTGTTTTTCAGGTGTAAGATTCACAACTTTTAAATATGATAGACAACTATTCAAAGAATTGAAAAATATTTTTATTTACTTAATGAGATTTTAATAGACTCGGCAAAATAAAATATGTACTTGGTCACTTACTTTACAGAGTATAGTATATATATTTAGTATAGTATATTTATAGTATAGTATATTTGAGGAAAAAAGTGCTTCTGGAAAAATATACAGTGTTGCAAGCAACTTCAGGAATTATACAAATAACTCTATACATTGAAAAAATTCTAATTAAATTTTGAAAATTTTATTTTTTTGTTCCCCTCAGCGTGGTATGACCATTTATATTAATATTATCACTATGAGATAAAATAATTACAGAAAATGTTAAAAGAAAAATATTTAAACACATATACAGTAGGACGTAATTTTGTTTTATTTTACCAAATTTTAAAGCCTACCTCTATCACTTTCATTGAAATATTTTCCGAACTGTTTGACGAGAGAAATCAATCTTTGTGCATCATTTTGTAGCACATATTCTTAATCTATTGTGAACTGAAGAACGATGGTTGGCCAACCAAGAATTTACGAGTTTTTCTGGTTGAATATGTTCTATAGGTGGTCTATTTACATTGATAAACATTAGATTGGAGATGTTTGAAATCAATAAAGATGATCTTAAATCTGATACTATGTTGTTCATTAAACTAAACCCATGCTCATACTCGGCCGTTGAACATATTATTTCAATTGTTCTTAAAAGAAGCTTAAATTTTTCGGGAACAACTTGGGAGTTTTCATCAAAGTTCCTAAAATCTTGAATATTCGACATTTCATCTATACCAAAATTTCTACCCAAGGTGACCGACAGAATTAGTGTTGCCACATTCTCCATTTTCCACGGATTCTTCCTTTTTTTTTTTAACCAAGTTTTGCTTCTCTGTTTATTTTATGCTTGGAGTGGCTGGCTGATTATCCCTTTTTTTTTAAGTTCACCCAAAAATGTTCATAACTCCATATTTTTTACAACAGGGCATGTTTTTTTTTCATAAACTCTAAATGAACAAATTATTGGGAACGAATTTATTAAGCCACCGAGGCTCTGAGAAATTGTTGGCAGCACTTACACATAGATATTGGCAACACTTGCATAGTAAAACAAACGAGCAACGGGGCCAGCAGTCTCCAATAATCTCGTTTAGTTTCTCAGAAAACTAAATAAAATATAAATTTTAAAATGCGTGAAAGCAATGATGAGCCATCGAAGACTCCACCAAAGAAGAAATTAAAATCTTGCCATCATCAGGTGTATCTGAAAAAATGGGAAGAGATATTTCCATGGGTTAAATCGAGATCAGATGAACATTGGGCGTTTTGTGCATCATGTACAAAAGATTTGAGTATTTCCCACTGTGGGCAAAGCAACATGAAACATTTACTCTACAAAGGATACATACTAAAGGAAAAATCGAGTTTTGGGAGCGTAAATAAGCTTTCAAATTAGTTTGTTACCTTTAGCAACAGCAGTGAATGTAATAGAATTGTCGCATGTGAACTTGGTTTGGTGTATCATGCAGTGAAACGTAAGTTCTCTAGCCTAGACTGTGGAAATAAACTTGTGTCACATATTTTCAGTGATTGCTACAAAACTTTCATGTAGATGCACTAAAGCAGAAAATCTTGTGAAGCATGTTCTTGCTCCCAGAAGTGTTAGGGATTTTTTAGACATTCTAAAAGGCCCTGAACAAACAGCAAGATTTTTCTCTTTGGCAACAGATACATCAAATAAGGGTAACTGAAAAATGTTCCCTGTATGCTTTCTCTATTTTGATCCCCGCAACGGAATACAAAATAAACTGTTGAACTTTGTTGAAAATGCAAATGAAACTTCTACAGCAATAACTGATTTGATACTGCAGATCCTTGAAAACCACTAATTGAGTATAAATCTAATAACTTTATACTCAGCAGATAATGCTAATGTAAATTTTGGGAAGAAACATTCAGTGTTCCAGTTGCTACTAACGAGGAAACCTCCCCAAAGCTCATAAGCCGAATCTAATGAATTCAATTCGGTCACAAGTACACAATGTAGGAAACCTAATATGTAAAAATTAGCGGCTACCTCCTCAGATTAACGCTAAAAATAATTAATAAAAAATGATTTTGGTTTGACAGAAGAGAGACTTTATCTCCATTTGGCGCCTTTTAATTTCTTCCATAAATTCCTCAAAAAGTATCCAAACAACATTAAATATATTTACGTATAGTCTGTTTCATGTTATCCTCATACGGATAAATAGAATACAAGCGATACTTCGTTACAGAATTTTTAAAATAAAAATAAATGCTTCTCTTATGCACAAACCGAATTGCAACTTGCAATGTGATTATAAAAATTAAAGTAAATTGTTTTCTGATGTGACTTTCAGAAATAAAATAAAAATAATATAGAACTTCAATTTAACGAATAGAGAAAAAAATAACTTTACAGCTACTTCAAAATCAAATATGTTTAAATTTAACAAAAATAATGCAATCACTGTAGGTTATTACTGGACGTATTCTAAACTTTTAGAATAATCCTCACGCTCGCTTTTACCCTTTTCGACCAACTAGCTACCTCGCCACGTGTTGCCAAAAGGGTTGCAATTGGCGCTATTTTAACTACCTTTTAATATTTAATTTATCGATTTCCATGGGAATATAGCTGCTAATTTTCATACATTAAGGATTTTAATGGGTACATTAAGCTCAATTAAATTCGTTAGATTCGGCGTGTGAGCTCCAGAAGGGGGTGGGGGGAGGTTCCTTGTAAGTAAAAATGAAAACATGTTGAAGGCTAATTGCTCCAATCACATTCACAATACAATGAAATTTGTCATTAATAAATTACATATTGGTGTGGGGAACATAGTCCTCAAAATTTACAATCATTTCGCAGTCTCAGCTAAAAGAAGGGAAGAACTGAAATGATTTTTTGAAATTGTAAATTTAGAGTGGGCTGAGATTCTAAGACATGTTCCCTTAACACCAGCCATAACTAGACTGCTGCAAAACTGGGATGCAATTAAAGGTTATTTCCAAAGCACTGAGGACTACCCAAAATTGCTGTCAGCAATACTTACTGAATGATGATCCTGAGCAAACTATTTTACCTGAAATCTATTTTGATTTTATAAGCAATGTTGGGAGTCAGTCGGATATACGAACAAAAATGCTGAAAAGATGTGATTTGGGTATTTTAGAATCTTACAAACACTTGAAACTTTCAGTAAAAAAATTCAACAAAGAATTAGAGAACTTTTATGGAACCAAGACAAAGGAATTTATGAATGGACTTCTTTTATCAATGCAAAAGAAAAAAAAAGATACTCACAGATTTTACCACTTTTTGTATTGATATGCTCCAGTATTTGCATAAGAGATTCAGTGTGATTGAAGATAATCAATATGCATCCCTAGAACCATTTGCTTTACAGAAGGAAAGTGAATTTAAAGATTTTGAAAAGGCGGCAGAAGTCATTAAATTGGGGCAACATGTATGTGTTGATGATATGTCTGAGGAGTTCTGCAATTATCGTGCAACCCTATGCAAAAGTGTAAACAAAAATGGTGATTAGGGTGCTTCTAAAAAATAAAAGTGCTGGAAATTTATCCTCCTGCCCTTTGTTGAATGATATCAACTGCTAAGAGGTCCCAGCAAAAATTTTCGGTTAATAGATTAATATTTATGACTTGCCCAACTCAAGACAAGTTCCGATATTTTTCAACAATATGAGCATTGTATTATAAAAATTTAAGTTTTCCCTATTTAGTCAAAATGCTTTTAATATTCATACGCAATATATTGTAGACTTGCAGTGCATTGTGGCAGTTTAGCAATGTAGCTTGCAATCAGCATTATTTATCAATTATATTGAATACTTTAATGCTTAATCTAGTTTATTGTCCGCGTGTCTGGATGGCTTTATAACGTCAGCCTTGGTCAGTGCAGAAAATTGCTTCCTGTACTCCTTAACAACCTGCAATAAGCACTGTTTCTGTTCTTCTCTATGGCAAAGAAAAAATAACTGTTGAATTCTTATATAAATGCAATCCCTCGCTCTGCAAGGCTGTTGATCATTTATACAGATTTGACAAGAGATTGATTATTTCGGTATTCCTCCTGAAATCTCCATTTACTAGGATCACTCTGTAAAATCCCTCAGACAGACCAAGGGCCTTGAAAAATCTCATGGTCGAAGTTATGATAAAATTATGCAGTCCCTTCGTTTCTAGATCCTGGAATGGTTTTATTCGTTTAGAAGGAATATTTAACCCTTCTCTTTTTGAGAGAGCAACTGCCATTAATTTTTTTTTCCATTGAATCCTCATCATCAAAAAATCCAAAACTAACCAAAAATTCAGATAAATACCAAAGATGATGACTAAATGCGGTGGCAGCTACCTTAACTACATCTTTGTTTGGATGCTGGGGCAGTTCACAGAGCAATCCGAGACCAGTTCTTGGAGCTGCAGTAGAAGATGGACTCTGGAACCAGTATTGCATATAAATTGCTGTTACAAAAAGGTATATTTCTTTTAAATGATTACATATTTATTCATAATGCAAAGAGCCATGGGACCTTCACGTTCATGGTGATCTTCGTTGTAGTGGTTCATTCTGGTCATAAAAGAGATGCATCTTGAGTAAATAGCCCTAGCCATCCAGCAGGTGCAGTGAACTGCTTCTGGATATCGAAAGTTTGTCCCATGGGATGAATCAGCACCTTAGAAGATAATTGACAATTTAAGAAGTTAGAGATAATCATCTCGTGACTGAAATTTCCTCAACTCTGCTACTGCGAAATCAATGACACTATATTTCCAGGGAGAGATCAATGCTTCCGTGTTCTCATCGTCCATAGCCATTGAAAATGAACACTGATTTATTTGCGGCCAAAAATTCTTAAAATGGTTAAAAAGTTCCATATTTGGAGATTTTGAGACAACATACAGACTGAAGACTTTTTCAAGCATGATCTCTGAGATATGGGACAGTTCAAGTATTGCGTAAGCAATAGTTTGGCTATTTCAACCCTCCCTAAGGTGCTTACGGTAATACTTGAACGCTCCCTATGGTGATGGCAAGCTAAATCTAACATTACTCCTGATGAAGGACTGCTGCTGATACGTCCGAAAGCTTGAGTGATCTTTTTCATTGCTATTTTACCAGTGTTTAACCTTTTTATGTAATTTCCTCCCTGGTACCCTGTATTTTATTTCTATTTCTCAGCCAAGTTACAATTCAATGAATAGAATTAAATCAGTGAAATTCAAAGATAATTATATTCAAAATTATCAAAGTATCACACTCACAACATCCAAAATTACGAGCATAAAAATCAAAACATAAAAGTGTAAGCAAACAGATTTCACAAAGTGGTCTACCTCAATCTTTAAAAAAAAATTCAACCCGTGTTTCTTGCCAACTTCTTGCAGACTGCTTCTCTTTCTGTAAAATTTCTTATTTTATAATCTCTTTTAACTTCTTAACTCTTCATTGAGCTTCTATAAAGTTCCAAAATCCATTACAAAAGGTGGTACCTTCTGTACTCAGAAATGGCAACTAATTATCAGTTATTCTGCAGATCAATTATTTCCATCGTTATAAGCATAGGCGTAGAGTTATACGGGTCCATGGGGCCCGAGACTCCAATAATCTGAAATAAATTGCGATTTTACATATACTGTAATGTATAAACGTACATAAAATGTGCTTGGGCCCCCAGTGATTTTGAGAAATCTACGTTTATGGTTATAAGTGTCTAATTAGTTAAGTAATCACATAAACTTAATTAATAAAATTCAGTTAATGATTTTATAAAATTGTAGGCCTACATGAATATTTTCATCATTGTAACAATAAGAAGAATCCAATTCTAACCGTGAATGCTCATAGTGCACAATTTTGCATAAAAAGTGGCTTTTAAGTGAATTTCAGTTGAAGTGGGCAAGTCCTAAATATTGTTCGATTTAAAAAAGTTTTTGCATATACACTCCCTATATGAGGCATCACCAAATGGCACCCTGGAGAAAGGTCAAATACTAAGTTGATATTTTAACATTATGAATGGAAGCACCCTAATGGTGATGATATATCAAATTGGGTTGATTTTTTATCCTCAGTGTCTGAACAAAATATTCTGAATTTATCCAAAGTGGTAGGTTGTTTGTTCAGTGCTCCAGGATCAAATGCTTTTGTGGAGAGGATTTTTTCACTGATGAAAAATAAGTGGACTGATTCTAGAAACAGATCTTCTCCGTATTTAATTAAAGCGGAACTTCAAGTAGTGGTGAACTATAAAACTAAATCTTGTGCAGATTTTTATAAAATTGCAAAGAGTGATGCAGGATTATTTGAATGTGCCACATGATCAGCAAAGGATAATTAAAGCTCAAGGTCTGCCCGTGGGCGGATTTACCATTTTGCCGCCCCTAGGCTATTTTTGCCACCCCAAGGCTACTTTTTGTCGCTACTAACTACCGTCTGCCTCCCCTCAATCAGTGGTAGGAACATAAAAATTGTTACATTCAATATACGCTAAAAACTTTTGTATTGACAATAAATATGTTGAAAAACAAACTCATAAATTGAAACATAAATATTAAACAATATTAACTTATATTGAAGTATTATCTCTTCTTGGTATATAATAAATCAAATTCAATTTTATTGAAATAAATTTTAATTTTAGCAAAAAAATAAAAGCCTATAGAACACTGGTATTTAAATGGAAAGCATGACGTCTAGCTTTCTTCTCGGCAAAACATCTGATTATATCATATGGTATTGATTTTGTTATATCAGACTTCATACACAAAATTTTGTCGCTCTAGTCTATAGCCTATTGGGAAATACGGTACTGGATCCACCAGTTCGTATCCCTCGTATAGAGTAATAAAATAAAAATTGTTGAGTACTCTTTTTTGTCATTTTCAAAATCTAATAACCCTAGACTGGATTGATGGAAAATTGCAAAGTATGGGGGCCTTTAGAATACATATGAACTTAGACTGACTTTATTTCATCGTGTAAGTAATTGTATTGGAAAATGTTGTGTGTTTTCTAGGAAAAGGCAAAGCATATACCTAGTTTTTAAGAAAAAGCATAGGGTATACGGAATTTGTTTGAAAAAAAAAAAAAATCAGAGGGTATACTGCCATATATCGTCCACTACAGCCACAGAAATTTTTTCTGACTGGAAAAGTCAGGGAAATTTTAAAGTCATTGTTATAATAAATAACTTATTAAAATAATTTTCCTGAACTGTGCTTTTCATACCACATTACCTACTGAAAAATTTGAAAAACTTGTACTTTTGACTAAACTTCTTCCAAAAGTTACCATTTTGCACCAAAACTAATATAATTTATATAAAATTATTAAGCCTATATATCAGGGGTGGGCAAATGTGGCTCTTCATTGAGTTCAGTGTGGTTCCCATCGAAAATTTAAATCCCTCCCTTTATTGTCCAGAACTTTTTTTAGGACTCTCGTTAAATTGACTAACTAAGAAAGTGAATCCGTTAATGAAGAGCAGAAGTTATATGCAATCGCTTTGAAAGTAGATCTTCTGTTGCTTCGATAGGTCCTTCTTGGAGTTATTATTAAATTTTGAAATAATTACTTTGTATTTTCTTTCTCTTAATTATATTTTCTTACATGTATATTTTATACAGCACTTAAGACTTTGGTACAATATGTAACCATATTAATTAAATTTGTGTATTTAATACTATGTAACTATGGCATGGCTCTTTATAGTATATGATAAATTGGAATGCGGCTGACCTTGACCTCATGAGTGCCCACCGCTGCTATATATTTTTCAGAAGTAAATGTTTGCCAAATATATAACTAAAACTTGAAAAAAAATGTTTTTAGCTAAATTTCAATTATCTAATATGTAAGGGATTTTGATCATACCAATTTCCTTTGCCTTATATATAGTCATACGCATTTTAAATGAAATAGAAGATAAAACATCAGCTTTGCGATTATATAGTTAAACTCTTTTATAATGAACTCAAAAAGGGCCAAATGGAAATGTTGCTGTAAATATTTAATTAGTGCAAGTTTTTAGTGTAAAGAAATACACTTTTTAATACAGCTTTTGAATTTGTAAATTCACTTTAATTGAGTTATAAATGGCGTTGGGGTTTGCATTAATTGATTTCATGGCCTTGAAACTTGCTTTGATTGGGCAAATTTTAGTGCATTGTGTGTTGTTTACTGTAATTAGCGACAGGAAATCAATTAAGATTTGGTCTGGAAACCTGGAAAAGTCAGGGAAGTTTGAAATGGAATTTGGGTAGACACCCTGAAAATATTAATATACTGTTCCTCATAATCCCTACGATAGTACTAAATAATTTTTTCCCCTAATAATTATATAAATTCTATAAAGCAATGCAATATTGATAAGTTTGAGTTCAATTGTCACACAGATGATCCTGGCTTTGTGCTGCTGTTAAAATGTCCTTATTCATGAAATGAAGATCGTTATAAGTGAGTCCTACTATATTTTACATCCCCGGCCCCAATTCCTCTCTGGATCAACCGCTGCTTGATAGGGTTCTGAATTGTTTTTCAAAATTTTAAAACATGGCATTTTTAAAGTTAATGACAAGTTGATTATACAAGAAATAGGGTTTGGTTGAAATGATTAATTAATTATTCGCCACCATCCCCCAGTAAAAAAATCACAATATGTATACATATATATATACGAAGGTTATTTTTTAAGTAAGGTCCGTTTGTGAATACTGTTTGAAATTCCACGTGCACATAAGAATGAGTGTTCGGGAAGGCTCCCGGCATTCTTTGAGCAGAATCTGACAGCTTTTCTATTCACGCCGTCAGTCTGTACGCTTCATTAAAATATTTAAGAAAACTGAGCGCCTCACCAACTGTGAAATACGGTCAGTTATCTGATTCTTAACAAGAAACATGAAATCTGTGGATATTCATTAGCAGATATTCAAAGTTTATGGTGACAACGCAATGAGTGATTCTAAAGTGCGCAAATGGGTAAGATTGCTCAAGGAAGGTTTCGGTCGAAAATGCAGATAAAGTGAAAGAACGTAACAGCAAAAAAGGAAAGCTCAAAATTATGTGGATATTTCTAAGAAACGAAAAACTGAAAACTCCATGTCTTATGAAGAAAGGTTGTTTTATTTTCTGTCGGAAGATATCAATAAGGCTTTCTGGTTATTTTTATCTTACACTGTACTTATATTTGAAAAAGCGAATGCTCAATTTCAGTCTGCGGAACCTCATATTCATATGCTAAAATCTTTTCTCTTAAAATTGTACAGTGAAATGCTAGTGAAATTTGTAAAACCAAGCATCATAAAACCATGTAGTGATATTTTGAAAGTTCACTATCATTAGAGGGGTAATCAAAAAGATGTTGATATCTTAATTGGAAATGGAACACTGAAAGTAATCCAAGATTTTAACATCCATGATAAAAATGAATTTTATGAAAACGTCAGAAGCTATTTCATAGCAGCATGTGACTACATGCACAATAAATTTCCTTTTGAGTTAGAAGTGTTACATCATGCAGAGGTTACACAAGCATTGAATTCTGAAAATGCATCATTTTCCAGCTTAAAATATTTTACAGAAAAATTTCCTGTTCTTTTATTCCATAATACAAAAGATGAAGCTGTTGATGCTTATACAAACAGAATTCAGTGATTTCCATGCTTTCGAAGTCACAAACTGGGAGTAATAAAGGTAGCATTGATGCACAATGGGCGGCCATATTTAAAATAAAAAATACTCGTGAATTAAAATTTAAACGACTTTCTCAGGTTATGCTGTCAATACTTACGATCCCTCACAGTAATGCAGCATGCGAGAGAGTCTTCAGTCAAGTGAAGAAAATTAGAACTGACTTCAGGTCAACCATGTCTGATGACACATTAGAAAATTTACTAATAGTTAAATGCAGACATGTGAAATGTTATGAGAATGTATTTGACAAAAAATTTCTCAAATGCAAAATCTTGCACTACAGCATTTGTAAATTCTAAGAATTAATATTGTGCTTAATACAGTTTAATCCTCTATTATTATTAATTTAATAAATACTTAATTTCCTCATTGTGCCCTTTTTTCATAAATTATGTATGATTTTGTTTAATTAAAAAATGGTGGCCTGCGATTGACTACAGATTTTTCACTTCTAGAAGTTGGCACCTATGATAGTATTACATTGTAATATTAGTTCTAAATTTACATGTTTCACAGTTTTAACCTGTGTGTCTAATAATGGATTGCCTCAAGGATCAATATTAGGCCCACTACTCTTTATATTAGCATTAAACGACATTCACATGATAAATAAAAATTTATTGATTTATGCTGATGATATTTGCTGGATAGAAAGTGACAAAAACCTAAACAATCTATATAAAAAAATAAATGATAGTTTAAAAATAACGGAGGTTTGGTTTAAAAACAATAATTTTAGTGTAAACATAAACAAAACCAAATATTTATTATTCAAGCGTAAAAACAAAAAAAATGAAATAAAAAAAATAGTCACAAATTATGGTTAGAAAATCAAGAAATAGAACAAAATGGAAATATAAAATTTCTAGTAATAAACATTAAGGATAACCTCAGTTGGAACGAACATATAGATGAAGTAATGAAAAAAATAAGAAGAGGCTCGGGAGTAATACATAGACTAGCAACAATATTAACACCACAGATAACGCTAAACTTATATTTTACATTAATAGAATGCCGTATTAACTGTGGTAATGTTGTTTGGGGAAAACTTAATAAAACAAATGAAAATAAAATAAATAAAATTATATAAAAAGTAATAAAGAAAATAACATTAAAAACAGGTGAATCAATTTTAGCATACTGAAAAAATAAAACAATGTTATATGGGCAGGAAATATATGACATAAAACTACTTAAAATAATATATGAAAGATTACAAAACCAAAAATATGAAAATATAATAGAACTCAACAAAAAAATTAACTATAGTTATCGAAATATCAATAAATACATACCAAAAAGAAGTAAAACTAACAAAAGTCAGGAGAATATTAACTACATAGGGATAAAAAAAAATGGAATGAAATTCCAGAAGATATAAAAAACAGCAAAACGATGCATAAATTTACTAAGAAATTAAAAGAATACTATTTACTACAAAATCAATAGCGGTAGGGATTCATATGGAGAAATCTAAATAAAATTCGTGCATAATTGTTCTTATGCAAAACAAAAATATCAATTTATAGAATGATAAATGCAAATAAAACCTATTATTTATTGTCTATTCTTAAACGCAATTATATTAGCAAATTTATTATTTCATATTTAGCATAATATAGCTTTTGTTTTTATGTAAATGGAATAGGTTTAATTTACCCGAT
>QLNU02015360.1:316686223-316734960 GCA_006491805.2 Dysdera silvatica
TGCCCAAAGGCAGAAGACAGTGCCTATAGCAAATTTTGTGTGTTCTCTTTTCACCCCATGAAGTCGGTTTAAGATCGACACAAGCCACAGATCTACTTATTTCAAAAGAATTTAATACGGTAAATATCGGTTATAACGACCTGCAAGGGACTGTGCAAATTCGGTCTTTATAACCGTTAGTCGTTATAAACAATATCTTTTTAAAATCATAGTATAGTAGTGCTTTTGAGTCTCAGTATTTTGATAGAAAAGTATTGTACAGTTTTGTTTAAAATTAAATAAAAATATATTTAATTATAATGAATTTTGGTCTGTATATATGCCATATAATTTAACTGTATTTGCAAATCACACTGAAAATGCATAGTGATTTTTTATTTTTAAATTAAAAAATCATGAAATACTAGCAAAGTATATAATATGGGGAAAAATATAATAGATAATATTTATTATCGTATACCAATGACTCTAGACAGTACTAAGAGTTTTAATAAAACTAAGCTGAAAAAATAGACTATTAAGCCCTAAAAATGTGGCCCTGGTGATATTCGTGAATGAAATGCGTTTTTGCAAGGTCATTACTTTCATTATTCAGATTTACACGTAATAAAAATCTCTCGGACATTTGTAAATAAACAAGATTAAAATAACGCTTAAATTTTAATAACGAACCCACATTGTTCCGACTTATGACTGTCAAGTCACGTCGTTATATCCGATACGAATTTCCCTAGTTAGAATCTACATAGACTACAAAATCGCCGTCGTTATAGCAGGTTTCGTCGTTATATACGATGTCGTTATAACCGATATATTTAGGAACAGCTCCTAAAATCTTAAAAGAAGAAGTTTCATTTGCAATAAAAAATATGAAGAAAGGAAGAGCCCCTGGTGATGATGGTATTACATTAGATATCCTAAAAGAAGCTGGAGAATATGTAGAAGACATACTTGCAAAATTCTTTACCAAATGTCTTAACAGCGGTAACATACCAAACCAATGGGATTCTGCAACAGTAATTCTTTTGCATAAAAAAGGTGATAAAGAGGATTTGAAAAATTACCGACCAATTAGCTTGTTACCTGCTATTTATAAAATCTTCACAAAAGTGCTAACACATCGCCTGCAGAAAAAATTAGATGCAGCTCAACCAAGAGAACAAGCTGGATTTTGGGATGGGGATGGACGTATTCAGGTAGTAGGACAGGCAGAAGAACATGGAGCATTTTGACTTGCATAGGAAGGCGCTGGGCTCTATTAAAACGTCAGCAGTCATCAACTCTTTAAGATCAACAGACATCGAGGATGTGTACATTGACATGGTGAAATGTGTGTATAAAAATGCAAGTGCAAAATTTCGGTTACATAAAGATACCAAAACTATCAAAATTGGTAAAGGTGTGAGGCAGGGAGATACCATTTCTCCAAAACTTTTTACTTCAGCTTTACAGATGATTTTTCAGCAAATAAATTGGAATAACAGGGGAATAAAAATAAATGGTGAATATTTAAATCATTTGCGGTTTGCTGATGACATTGTTATTTTTTCAACGAACCCATCAGAACTCCAAGACATGGTACAGGAGCTCTCAACTAGAAGTAAAGAAGTTGGACTCAAGATGAACCTACAAAAAACTAAGATCATGTTCAATAATTTCGTAGAGGAAACAAAAATACAAGTTGACAACACTGAGCTAGAAATTGCTGATTCATATATTTACCTTGGCCAGCTGATTTCAATGGATGGCAACATTATGAAAGAACTCAACAGACGTATTAAACTTGGCTGGAGTGCATTTGGAAGAAACAGTTTTATCCTGAAGGGGAAATTGCCTTTGTGTCTAAAAAGAAAGGTCTTCAACCAGTGTGTATTGCCAGTCCTCTCTTATGGATCAGAGACATGGAGTCTAACAGTTGGAGCAATACGAAAGTTACAGACAACGCAAAGGAGCATGGAGAGGTGCATGCTTGGAATAACTAGGAGAGATCGAAAAAGAAACACTTGGGTGAGAGAGCAAACTAGAGTAGAGGACATCATTGTTAAAGTAAAAGGACTGAAATGGCGATGGGCTGGGCATATTGCAAGAAGAACTGATCAACGATGGACAACAGAAATTCTGAACTGGATTCCAAGAGACCACCGAAGACCTAGAAAACGTCCTCAAACTAGATGGGTGGATGAAATAAGAAAACAGGTTGGGGTGACGTGGAAGCGAATTGCTCAGGATAGACTTGTGTGGAAAGCATTTGGAGAGACCTTCATCCAGCAGTGGATAGATAATGGTTGAATATGATGATGATGATATTTAGTATGGAGTAGAACAAACCAAAGCCTGTAAAACTTCCGTCGTTATAAAATAGTATTCTGTGTGTAATGGTACACACACCATAGTAGAGAATCTTTGAAAGGTGGTGGACGTTATTGGGTGGTTGTTTAAACAATATTTCCGCGCGAAAATCGGATCTTCTGGATAAATCTTCGAGGAGGAGAGGATGTTTATGTCCTGCTCCGACTGTATTAATTTTTCTAAAACTCCCGTCGAACTATTATTAATATCATCATTTTAAGGAAATAATCCTTATTGTTGAATAAATAAAACTTATAAATAAAAAACTAATAAGAAAAGGAAAGAGAGGGTTTGTCTGTTATGGGGTGCATAATCAATGGGATTATTGGTGAATTATTATTATTATTAATAATTATTATTGAAGTGTGTATTAGTAAGTATTTATCTCGCTTGGATATATATACCAGGACGTAAAGAGTCCAATCGAATTGTAAGTGTTGTTTACTCTATTTCTGCAGAAGTTACCAAAAATAATTATATAGATGAATGATGGTAAAAAATTTATGTTTGGAAGCCCGATATAATATCTCAAGTGATATTAAAAAGTTATAAATGATAAAAGAAGTTCGCAAGAACATTTATAAAGAATATTAATATACGTTATTAAAAGAGGGGAAATAATAAGAACGTAAGAAACTGATAAATAAATAATCAGAAGTGTTGATAAATAAATAGCCAGAAGTGCTATTGAATAATAGTTCGAAGTGTATAAAGAGAGTGGAACTTTTCCTAATGTAGATATTATTTCGAAAATATTTTTAACAATGCCAATATCAAATGCAACAGGTGAAAGATATTTTCCAGTTTCAAAACACGTTAAAAACTATTTAAGGAGTACGATAGGAGAAGACAGATTGAACAACATGGCCATATTATACCTAGAACAAAAAAAAAATTGGATGAAATAGACACTGAAAAAATAATTGATGACTTTGTCAAAGAAAAGAAAAATCAAGACACAAATTTATATACAAAACATTTTTTAAGCACTGAGGTAACTTACTATTAAATTTTTTGAATAAATATCTGATTTTTCTTGAAACGTTGAGTTTATTATTAGTTACATATTGCCGGTTTAAGGAACTCACTAAAAATTTACTACTGAAATCTTCCCGAAAAAATCCTTAGTCTTTAACACAACTTTTTTGTTTTGGGTCTCGAAATATTTACTGCCAATAAGCTTAATCCGCCTCTGCACCGTCTGTGTATTTGCTTTCTATAAGAGTTCGCTTACTCTACTCCCTAGTTGTCCTTTCCTCAAGTGACTAGTGCGGGGCTTAGAGATCCAGACGACAGCGACACACCTACTTGCTGGGTCTATTCTTTATATAATCGAAGGTGTTTAAGTATTACGTAAGCACCTAGGGTGGGGGAAATTTCCATTAGTCTTATTTTTCCTATGTTAGCTAGCATTGTTGCTTACTGTGCCAGGGGTTGAAATGGCAAAATATTGCCCTCTTGCGGGCTCCTCCCTCTTGCACATGAATTAATGCGTTGCCAATTTGGACATACATACAATAAAGTCTCTTTAATCTGAACTACGCTGATCCGAAAATCCATGTTTTTTTGGTTTTTTTTTGTCGTCGGCAGCAATGGACGTCAACTGACAAAACCTAAACAAATTTCAATTAGTTGGCAACATGCAGTGCGTGTTGCCAACTAATTGAAATTTCAACATAAAGGGGGAAATTTTCCATAGCCCGCCCGTTATCTATTACGCCTGCACACCAAAAGATACATCAAACAATTATGGGTTACAGTAAATTCTGTATTAAAGATTTCGATTAATCCGAACAGGTCTCGGTCCCAATTAGTTCGGATTAACGAGGTTCTACTCTAGTTAGATCCAGCACAATAGGTTACCATATTGTTAACTCGTCAGACTTCTTTTATACTTGTCTGAGAGCTAGAAATTTGACATCACTAACAGAATCCACCACGTAGGAGGGTGTCCAGATACTTTTGATCCTTATTTGCATAAATCTGGAATATTTCATTTTCAGAACAGGGGTGTTTGGTAATTTGGAATATGACAATTTGTGGAAAAAACCCTTATCATCTAGCTACTTTCAGAGAATTAGAGAAATACGGCTCACTATATCATCGATAACTTTCTGAATTTTCAAGATATCCCACTGGTATTTTTTTTAAGTTGCCCTATACTATTGACTACAAAATTATGAAAGAAAGTTATTCATATCTTTCGCGCATGCGCAGTAAAAAATTATTTTCTTCAAATGCTCATATCTCATCGTGTATTCAATATATTAATTTCTAATTTAAGTATAATATTTTTCTTGTACGTTGACAAATGTTCTGTAAGTTTCGTGAAATTTGACTGAAAATTGTGGATATTATAAGCAAAAAATATGTGACAAAATTTGGGTTTTCTTAAAGAAACGTTTCTATCTTCATGAATATACATGTTTGTTTTACAAAAATGCACACAGGCATTAAGCATAGCTGGTTAAATATTTTCTGAAAGTTACAAATAATTTCCAGCTTTTTATGATACAGGGTGATCAAATATATTTTTTCACTTTGTCAATATGTGGGTGGTCCCCTAAATGCATAAGTCACCGAAACTTTCTTAAATTTCTGAACTTTTAGGTTTAACTACTTCGGTTTTTATATAATTTTAGAAAATTAAGAAACATATGTCTAATTTCTCAGTGTAAGTCGAGTCTTTGTGTGGTTTGCTGAAGAACATACCTACCACATAAAGAGACCAGACTAATTTAAAAAAAAAGACAGTTCAAAAAGACAGCAGGGACTTTTAACACACATGACTGCAATATTCTGAACTTGGGAAGTTAGCATGACAGTGATTCGTCATGTAGGAATTACAGGAAATGCAAGAGCTGAAATTTCCTTAATTTTTCCAAAATAGCAAACTTCCTTGACAATTCCCCATTTTACAGGTTGTAGCCACCCTGTCTATAATTATAACCAATCACCCATAGTTTTTGTACATAAAGTAAAAGAAAAACATACATTTTTATTATTATTTTTAATCAAATACACCAAGTCATACTGAGTTACATTTGCCCTGCAAAATCTGAAAGCATACTGTACAGCTGTCTATATCATGAAGGAAAATAGAAAATAAAAACAAAATTATTCTGAAGAAAATTGAAATCAAGAAAGTATATGAAATGGTAAAATTCATGATATTAATTAAAATAACTTGAAATTCACAGCAAAATTTACATCAGTTTAAATAAGGTGGAATATTTTTAATTTTTAAAATCACAAGCACGTAAGAATTTAAATATATAAATACTGCTCCAGAGTTCATGTCACATATTTTAGACATTTTAAATATTATAATTTAACTATACCCTACACTCTGCATTAAATTAGACTGTATGCACATAGTATTTGGCACACATATTCCATTACTTGATAATTTCATTTACTAACATGCTATTAAATAATAGCACTAAATATAATTCATTTCATTTTTATGCATTTCCTCTCCTTTTTACAGCAGTGGCATATCTACACTAATTTACAAAGTTTGGGGCATTAGCCAATGAACAAATAAATGCGATATTCAGTTGCAAATATAATGTTAATTTTTGGCGCTGGGTAATAAACACACACACACATACCTATTGTAATGAGAAAAAAACCCGTTTCTAATACAGCCTATAAAATTTTTACTATGAAGATGAGGTACTGAACTTTTACACTTTGATCGAATTAGAGAATTTTATAAATTTTGAAAATATTTTAAACAAATAACATCTCACTTTAATAATATTTAAATAAATATAACAGAAACATCTGTATAATCTCACTGGAGTTTGATATGAACAAAATGTCAAACCCAAATCACCTAAAATATAAATTCAAACAACCAATGGTAACTAATACTGTAAAGTATGAACAGCAAATAATTTTTACATAATTCAATAAATATATTAGAGTTACGAACCTTTTTACAAAGGTTCATTATTCCATACAGTTATAATTGCAAAATTCACAAAATAACATACTCAAAGTTATGTACACACTGTACATCGATGAAGTTAAATTTTCTATAATAAAATTAAGAAATTGCAGGTCAACTGTGTAAACCATATATTTGTAAATATTTGTATATGTATATTTGTATTTTAAAAATCCGAAATCAATATTGATTAAGTGCACAATCAAAAAATTGTAAATGCCTAAATCACGAACCCCAGTATATTTCAACACAAAGAAATACATTGATTTTTTTATTTATATATAGCCAAAAGAAAGCACAATTGCAGCAAAAGAGAGATAACTAAATAGAAAGGCTTAGCCATAGCATTTTGACCAAATATCAAATGTTTGGGAAACACTAACATTTGCAAAAATTCATTAATGAAATAACATTTTAGTGTACAGACCACAAAAAATTGCTGTTACATGAAAATAAGAAGAAAATACATCTCACATCGCTTCAAAATATGTTGAAATTACTTATAAGATAAGGAAAGTGACGTTTCAGAACAGTATTTGTTAAAACATAACTTAAAGAAAATGAAGGCACTGGTAGTAAATGTGCTAATTTCTGTTTTAAAGGGCCGTATGAATTTATTCTCATATAAACCTTATTATTATTCAGGTTATAAGTATGTTGCATCAACACTACAACTGTTCTTCCCCATAAAAGTTTAAACTATTCTTCTTGGGTAGATAAATGAGCAAATTTGTTAGATAACAAAGTCACCTGAAAAATAATTTTGAAAATCAATTTATTGAATATACACAGATTATATATAATTAAAATTATACATATTTAAGTAAATACACTTGAATTAAAAATATATATTTAAATGCGAGACAAATCAAGTGATCATAATCAAAGTTACCGAATTTCAGCATCGTTCTCATTTGAGTGCAAAGACAACAATGCTAGATTTGAACTGTTCCATTCAAGGAGTAAGACAGACACATTATTCGGTCACATGAACTGGATTTTGTTTTCTATCAAACCTCTAATGCTCATTGCATAGCAAAGTGAGAATGCATTTGAATTCGTCATGTACAGTAAGTAGGTATTGTTATGCTTCTCTGAGAGCAGATGTGGTTGTCTATATGTAGGTGTGTGGATGAATGGATGTATGCAGTATGTGATGCAATGATACATCACTTTAAATTTATCTTTAGCTTATGGGTGAGACAAGATATATCCGAACAGATTTATCTCCCAAAACGGGGCTAGGATAAGCCCTATCCCAGCGATTTACCTCTACCCTGTTTCATGTTCTTTCCCACGTCAATTGTCAGTTTAATAGTATAAATAGCTTAATCGCAGGGGTAATGAAAAGGGTTGCAAAAGGCCCATTATACAAATAGGACCTTTCTCCCTCTTCTTCACTGTTTTATATTTATAGTTAACAATCTGCTATTAGATTATCAGTAGGTTTCTTATCTTTCACTAACCTATAATACATGTCCACTACAGTTATTTGGCATTGTTTATCCGTACCCAAACACTGCTACACCTCCCTCCTGACCAGGGTTGCATCAATTTTACCCGACGCAAAAAGGGCCTTTTTTTTTTTATAAAACCACTTATGAAAAACCCGCTTCCCCATTACTGTGTAAAAAATTATCACAAATTCAATTCAGGCATGGTGACGATATCCCAAATATATCACTACAATTCTCCATAATGCGCAAATTTATAGGGAATCTTTGAACTTGATAAAACAGTTGATAAAAGTCAGCTGAATTCTATACGTCCTTCAATCGGATGATACAAATTTATCCTATGCTGTAGAATTATGGCTTCACTTTGCAGGAAGTTTGGAATTGGAATATTACAATGAAATTGCATTAAAAAGGAATGCATCAAACTATTCAACCACTTCATTATTTAGCAAATACAACGAACCCTAAATATAGAGGAAAGAGACTGTCTACTTCCCAAGAAGATGCAGCAGAAAACGAGTTAATTGAAAAGTACCCATATATGTTTATCATATACAATTACGTATGTGGAATATTACCCTCCAATGTTTTCTGGGCATGTGAAGATGTTCCCAGATGCAAAGTGGTGGAACGTTATGGTAATAAGGACAGAAAAAAGAAACGATCTCTCTAGTGACTTTTGCAAGTTCAATTCAAACTTATTGTTAATGTCCTACAAATTCTTCTGCTATAGAGTGAATTTTTTAAATTTTTGGTATAGTATGGTTAATGCTCCATAATCATCTGATGCAGACAAAGCAGTAAAGCTGGTCAAGATCTATAAATCTCTGGACCATGTCATCACTGATATCGATAAGTGAATTCTTTTTCTTATTTTGTAACGCTTTATAATAATAAAATTTAATATTTTTAATTTCAGTGAATCTATATTTTTCTTATCAATGTAGTTTTCTATTAATAATATAAAAATAAGCTCAATAGTGACTGGTTATTTTTATGTTTCTACAGTAAGCATATAAATAACATTTCAATAAAATAGGGCTGTACAGCATCCAACACCAGGGTTTTCCAAATTTTGCCTGACTCAAAAAAACCCACTCAAGTTAAAAAAAAAAAACAGTTCCCCAATATTGAATAAATGGATTTTTAATTACTGTGTTGAATTCTGTATGCTCCTATTTCATTCATATGTTATTTGCTACTATATATATGTGCATAAAATTAGCCAATTATTGTCTTTGTTTTTGTATAAATAGAAAATATAACTATTAAAATTAAAAACATTGTAGGATCTTACGATTATAGAACTCTGCAAAATAAAATAAAGAATTCATTTATTGATATCCACGTTATGGCTCTGCAAAAATTTATAAATCTTGACATGCCCCCTCCCCCACCCTAAAGCTTTAACTTACAATAATGTACTCCATTTCTTTACCTTGCCAAATATTGCAGTATCCCCAAATAAGGTCTAAACTTATTCCATTTAATAAACATCATCGGACCACAGCTAAATATGTCCATTTACCCCCTCCCCCCCCATGTAAACATCATTACATATTGGAACTCTTACATCACTGAAGGTAGTAGTAATACTGAAATAATGCATCCTTTTTTTTAAAAACACAACCCAGGTGGGCTTTTTTGGGAATTTTAAGGATTTATTATTGTTTCTCGTATAATTAAAAACAGTGACTTGGGTTATTTTCAAATCTTTGCACAAACAAAAAATAACTAGCTTATAGACTTGCAGTATCTCAGTTATTTAGAAAATGGCAAAGAAGAATTTTGAAGCTCTTAAAAATTTTAAAATTTAAAACTGGAGTTGCCAATATGTTCCTACCATGGCATCTCATGAGTAACAGAATTATTGACATTTTATGTTGGAACGGAGATGGAACTTTTTCGTGTTGGAAGGTCTCATTAGGTTAGCCAGAACATAATAAAGTTACATTTAAGGAAATGCAATTAGGTGCACTTTAAATGTACATTATATTTTAAAAGTGTAACTACATGTACTAATTTCAAAAGAAGAAAATTGTTAAATTACATATAATTGAATTTAAGACCAATAAATGTACACACTGAAATTTCAAGTTTAACTTTTCTCCATTCTTTAGAGTGAGCTGAAACAAGAACTAAGGAACTTGCAATTTATCTATGAGATTGGTGATGGTATAGCTCCAAAAGCATAATTTTTTTTAACGGAGTCTTTGTTTTCCAGCCGAATTTTCTGTTTTTGGTACATACCTTCCATTTTTATGCAATTAAAAAAAACAACAAAAACTTCACCCTTTCCTTACATAGGGATTTTTAAATGTAAAAATTCCCAAGTAAGCTTGAAAGTTGTGATTTTGTATGATGTCAAGTTTTAAAAAGTCACTCTTGGTCTAAAAAATGTTTATATTCTTCATAAATAATTGGCTTTAACTCTGATAATCTGCTGTATACTTTGTTGTATATAACTTTCTTTTCCATTTCATAAAAATATGGATAATATGTTAAGTATTCTTAAAAAATCCTTGTTTTATGGAATATTTATGCATACACATTAAAAAAGGACTGTTTTTGAAATTTATTTGTTTTCTCCTGTGTTAAGTTGGCAGATATGTGATGGATATAAAATGACTTTTTATCTCAATTATAAGCTTCTTTTTTGTCATTTTCTATTATGTATAAGTAACAAGGATACTTGAGGTGTATAGGGTATGCTGCATTACTATTATTCATTTGTGTAAAGATTTGAAAACAATCGAAGTAACTGTTTTAATAGAACCTAATTGTACCTAATAAAACCAATTTAAACCCCCAATTTTTTTTTTTTTTAAACAGCCCAGGTTTTATTCAACCCTGGTCATTGGTCATTTTAATGTTCTCTATAAATGCTCGATGGGGTTTAAGTCTGAAGATTGAGGTGGTTACTTCAAACCCCCGAGTTGATAGCCACGATTTCGTCAGCCTTACTGTATGTTTGGGGGTCGTTATCTTATTAAAAAATGATGTCTGCACTTTTTGTTTTTTTCCATGTTTCAAATCCGCTCTGCCTCAAAATTCCTGCATAATCTCTTTCTCTCATGCACCCTTCTATCCTCTCTAACAAGCCAATACCATTTGCTACTATGCAGCCCCACAACATGGTACTACCTCTGTCAAATTTTTTTTGTAGGAAGTATAGTTCTTGAAGTTTTGTTTGATTGTCACCATGTCCAAATCCTACCATTGGAGCCAAATTTGTTGATCTTGGTTTCGCTTGACTAAATTACTCAGGCCCACATTTCTTCTGTATGGGTCATTCCGTGTCAAATCGACCAAAAAAATGGGATTTGCAACCCGACCATTTCAGATTTTTATGAAATTTGGCTCATTTGTTCCACTTGCAGAGAAATGAATAAATGCTTGGTAATTAGTCCCTATTGGTATTAGTTTCTGAAATACACAACTTTGAAAATGGGTTTATAGTTCAAATTTTAGCCTTTCTTGTACGAAAAATTTTCTCATAACTTTCGTCCTAATTAATGTAAAGACTTGATATTTGTATCTTTAGAAAGTATTTAATGTGGGCTTTCTTATGAAATGCCACATGAATATATATTTCAAATTTTTATTTTCAAGGTCAATGCATTTGACCTTACGTATCTGAAAAAGGTATTTTAATTTTTTTTTTTTTAAATATATGTTATTCTTTCATTTATTTTCTACCATGTCTGTAAATCTTTCTGCGACCGCTATGGGATACTGAGTAATTTAAACATACTGTGCTTGTACCTGATTTCATTCAAAAATCGTTTAAATCACTAGTTTTCTGCCATTAGGTCTGAAAAGGTGGGTTTTGATGGCAGTCATTAATAGCAGACAACAGGCATGACTTTACATCTTTAATACACAGTAGCAGTATTATATTTGAACTGCTGTATCACAGTATTGAAGATTCTAATAGGTAAAAACAGTGTGTATTTGAACATATGACTTAGGATAACTTAAAAAAGAAAGAGAAAAAAAACTCAAAACCTATGAAAAGAGAAAAAAAAACCTACATCTTATAGACTTTGCTAAATTATCAAATCAAAGAAACTGCTTCCTTCACTAAAGTTGTCAGTCATGGCATGATTCTCAATGAAGTCATCACAATTGGCAGAAAAGTCTTGAGAACTGAGCGATCAATATTTAATCACTGTTTATATGTTATTGTTTGTATGCTATTTTCATGAAAAAAGCATTTTGGTGTATTTTCTAAATTCCTTAAGTTTAGGGCAATTTTCAGTCTTCTAAATAACGAATTATTTATGTAAGGTTCCAGAGTAGTAGTGCCATACACGTCTTGTATGACTCAATAGAAACATTTTGTTCTTTACTTAGTTTCTTCAATTTGTATCCCAGCAGCTTTAATTTAACATTTTGATTAATATGCCAAACACAGATAGCATGTGTTCCACTAGTATCAGCCAAAATGCAGTTTTTTGGTCTAAGTTCCACAAATTTGGAAAATCCAATTTTAAGTTTTGGGTACTTATCTGTGAAGAGCTTAAATGCTTCATTTAGATTACTCAGTACCAGTCTTTTCTGTACATGTGTCTTCTCTCCATCAACCTTCATTGAGACAAAGTCTTTTTTTCCTGGCATTATCCTACGTACATTATCATTATTATAAAATGTTTACACAAGGCTTAATTTCTTGACTTGCAAGGGAAGGTCGGAAGGGTGGACGACGCAGATTTTAATGACGTTAAGCGCATATGAAAGCTCTTAAAAAATTATTCAACACATATTCGGTCATTTTTCAGAATGGCCATGAATATAGGTGTTACAGGGCTGGAGAGAGCAAAAATGGGACTATTTTTAGAGATTTTATAATGTCATATTTTCAAAAGTATTGAATATTTTTTTATTGTTTTGCTTCATTACGTACCTTGCAGAAATCCATCGGATACGCGTTTCACGGTTTTTGGAGACGTAACTTATTAATAATGTTTTTAAAGGGTTATAAAACGCACGCGGAAACGAGTAGTACAGCGCAAGAATTCGCCAACTTGTTGGCTGCTTGGCGAATATAATATGTTGCATTTCTTTTTCCTGTATACTTATGGTATGATAATGACATAAAAATAACAAAAATTGTGATGGTTGAAGGAGTTAAAGTAATAAAGGAAAATCGAGATTTATATCATTAGAAGGAAGGAACATAAATGAAATTGAACTTTCTTCATTTTTATTTAAGAAAGGAGAAATCTATTTATTACAATTTTTATCGAATATTACGATTTTTAGCAATCAATTGTATGAAAATCACAAAGGCATGAAAAACAAATTTTTCCTGCAGTGGCTGGCTGCATCGAATAAAAGGAGAATTTTTACAATTAGGTATTTTATCACAAACATTTCCTGTGAATGTGAAACACATTTAGCGGACATTTAAAAAATCAGGATTTTCGTCTTCTGATAACCCAGATGTAATCCATGCTATTGATCATGGGTTGAAAAATATCGGAACACATTTGGAAGTGTATCAAGGACTGTAATTGGATAATATTATTTCGAATTTTTAATTCAGAACCAACAGCAGATATTTTAAAGTATCGACATATTTCTCGCGCTATGTACTTTATTTCTCTAAAAAAAAGCGATCTAAAAGTTGGCAAATGGGAATTGTCTGTTCAGAAATAATTTTAACTACCCCATCTGGCTTCCCCCAATGCTACACCTCTTTTCAAAAATCTACAGATTTTTATGAACACTACAAGAATCGCACAAAAGGACACAATTTTCAGTCATATTTCTGAAAAAATGCTCGTCCGAAATTTGCTGGAATAGGTTTGTCGTTAATTTTCCTAATGAACTGCAAGTCATAGTTACATTTGTCGCTTTAAACAGAGAAGATTGGACTCTTTTTCCAAATTGGCCTGTGCTTTCCGGTAAACATAAAAATGCATCACCAACAACTTCGCCATCAGCATTTATTAAATATTGAACGGTGTACGAGTGAGTACACTGATTAGTTGGAGATGATGCACAACCCAATGTTATTTTTTCCCCTCGGAAACAAAGCGTTCGACTATCTGTTAATTCGTCATTGAATCCGCATTGATCGGTATTAAATATACAACGGGAGGATATGTTTTAAATAGTTTTATCACTTCTGTTTGGAATTTCGTTGCAGCGTTTGGGATCATTTCCAGAGAAGTCACTAGTTTTTTCGTTACAAGTTTTGTTACTTTACTAGATGTTATGCCATGGCATCTACAAAAGTTCTTTACCCATATGCTTGAGGCAAGAAACTTTAATTTAAGGAAACGTAAAGAAGTTTCAATTGCCCATTTCCGAATATCGAAACCATGTATAACTCGTAGTTTTTTGCCCATAATTTCCATAAATTTCACCAAACTTCCATTTCGATTGCTTTATACATATCGATTAGTGACCCTCTGTCTACTTTATCCTTTTTAAAACGCAGATATGTTTTCTGATTAGGCATTTTTTTACAGCCCTTTTTGATTAAAGTGTCCCATTTCCAGGTTGGATGAGTTTCTTTAATAGCGACCATATGCTCCTTATCGTTTATACTTATATAACCAGGCTCACATTTTATTTATACCCCATTATCATCATGTATAGAATTTTCTGGATCTTTTTCGGAAATCTCGATAACTTTACCATCTTCAAACTGCGATTTTGTTAAATAATTTTCCAACACACTAAAAAGTTCCACAGATATAGCTTTTTCACAATCGGTGATATCACTGGACATGTTCAAGAAATTTGAATATGTTGCTTCGGTTATTTTTTGCAAATGATGAGTAACATTAATTGCATTTATGACCAATAAATCCATTTTAAAGTATAAAGCGAAAATTCGTAAACAGGAAAAAAAAAGTTAATTTGCCAAAAATTAAATTTTCTGTGGTTTTCTGCAGAAGCTAAACTTTAGCTTAATATTAAAAGAACAAGATATATCACAACATTTAAATTATAAATTAATAAATTTTAAACAAGTATAAAAATATATGTTGAATGCGAAGTCAAATTTTTTTAAATACGAAACTAACAATTTATTATGCGTACGATATATAAGAACAGTTTAAATGAACTGTCATGCAACACTCCCGAATGTGTCACTTTCTAATACTACCTTTGAAAATAACTGATTATACTACACCAGCAAATGTGCCAAGCAGCCAACAAGTTGGCGAATTCTTGCCCTTGGCTACTTGTTTCCGCATGCATTTTATAACCTTTAAAAAACATTATTAATAAGTTACTTCCCCCAAAAACCATGAAACACGTATCCGATTGATTTCTGCAAGGAACATAATGAAGCAAAAAAAAAAATAAATATTCAATACTTTTGAAAATATGATATTATAAAATCTCTGAAAATAGTCCCATTTTTGCTCTCTCCGGCCCTATAACACCTATATTTATGGCCATTCTGAAAAATGACTAAATACGTGTCTAATAATTTTTTGAGAGCTTTCAAATGAGCCTAATGTCATTACAATCCTCGTCGTATACCCTCAGACCTTCCCTTGTTAGTATTCCCAGGTTTTGAGGTTGGGAGATGCTAGGATTTTTGGGGGGACAAGTTGGTTATTTTTCACGTAATAACTGGCTCCAAATTTTTTTTCTGTTTTTTTAGCAGACCAGTTCTTAGGTAAAACAGGTTAAAATTTGTGTTTGTGAACTTCTGTGCTCTTGAATTTTTTTTACTGAGAAATTATCTCCAATTCAGCTGAATCAGAAGGTGAATCGTTTTCAGGAATAGTCACCACCTTTTGTTTTAAAGCTTTGCTTACTTATTTATTTTTAAGTTTAGTTCTTGGGTATTTCATTTCAGAAAGTCTTTTCTTTTTTATTGGTGTTTCCTAAATATTTTTCAAGCTTTCATTTAAATGAGATATTGCTGTTTCTCCTTTATAATCGGAAGTATATGATGTCTGATCACCACATTTGGCAACTATCTCGTGTTTCTTAGCAGAAGTTACACTTGTGCCTGCTATAGCAACTGAGGATTCATCCTCACTTCCTGAACTTATTAACTGCAGCTTCTTCGGACATTTATCACAAATCATATTTCTCCCTCTCAAAATGGAATTTTTTTTTACTATCCAAGGAAGAACATTCTTTAAATTGTTCTCACATTTGAATGACCTGGTTCACTGAATGGGTTGCAACACACATTGACTATTCCAATTTTTTTCAGCTGAGAAGCCTCCATCTTTTAAACAATATCCCTCAAAATCACCAGAATAAAGCATACAACTGAAATGCTAAAAACGGAGTATCAAAGTCTTTTGTCTACAAAATCTGAACCATTTTAACTGAACTCTAAGCATTATTTGCTCTTCTCTCCCTAAGGATTTGAATGCCAAGCCCCTCTCCTCTTGACATGTGACTAGTGCATAACTTTAATGACCAAACCCACCCACATCCTGGGCCTTATTATCACAATGGCAAACAAGGCACATGCCTAGGGCCCCCAGATTTAATTTTTTTTAATTTTAATTATGTTATTTCAATAAAATCATCAAAAAACTCCCCTAATTTCGTGCATCAGTGGCAGCGCCATCTACAGAAGCTTTGAGTTCCGGGCATATATTTTCTAGACACTATAGTGTGCATTTCGGGATCAAACCAAGATCTTCCCAAGCAGAAAAGAATCCACTAAGCCACTGCGCCTCCCACACTGGTAAGAACATTGTTGCCGAGGAAAGTGGCAATGGTGACACATACAGAAAGTCAAAACACCAGCTCGAAAGAGCAGAAAAAGAAGTCAAAACATCTGTCAAAGTCATCCGTTTTATTTTGCTTGAGTCGTTACCTGTTTTAAGTTGTTGAATTTTTAGATTACGATATGAATTTTTAATTATTTCTAATGTTTACTGATACTTTAACCAATTTCATTAATCACTTTATTAAGTAAAAATGTCGTTACAACGGACACATCTGGTTCCATGATAAGAAAATTAATTTCGAAAAGAAGAATCGGCAAGAAAGCTTTCAGGTTTATTATTTAAATATACTGTGAAGAACCCGCAGCAGCCTATTATTTCTTTGAGTGAAGCCAGTGTTTCCGCTGTACCAATTGACGATACATCATGTTCCGAACAATGCAAAGACAATGATGTCAATACATCTTTGGATGATCCTGAAGATTTTAATCCACAATTGAATGAATGCAGTGATCTACAGCGCATGACTCAAGATTTTCCAAGCAGCAGTTTTGAATCTGATCTAGCATTGTGGATGGTGATTAGTGATAGTATGATAGATTACTTCATAAAAAATCCTCCACCCCAAAATTTGAATCTTTTGCCGGAAACTCAAAGTGTATGTTGTGGTGTAAAGAGGAGCCTAACAATATATAACTTCTACCATGTAAAAAAAAAAATGGTGAAAAGGTAATCAGAAAATGGCTAGTATTGTCGGCATCTGCAAAAGAAATATTTTGTTGGGTGTGCAAATTATTTATTGCAGTCATTTCATCCAAAGTTAAATTGGTAACTGCATTTAATGATTGGAAGATTGTTGCCATAAGACTGAATGAACATGAGAATGCTGTACTTCATAGGCAAGCAGTGATGAAAATGTCACAACGAATGAGTACATCCCAGAGAATTGATTCATCTCTTGTTATGTAATACGAAGAGGAAACAAATTTATTTATTTATTTAAATAAATCGCTCAGATGGTAGAGCCTCCACCCAGCAAGTGGAAGGTCGTTGTCAAAATGTTGTCATTGCGTGGCTTACCATTTTTTGGCGATAATGAAACCGTTGGATCAAGATATAATGGCAATTTTTTGAGATGCTTAGAAATTATTGCCCAATTCAATCTATTTTTATCTGGTCATTTAGAGAACTAGTGAAATATTGTCAGGAAAATATTTTTCAATTATTGTTCATTCTATGCCAGACTTTGCTCATATTGATCAACTGTGTTTCGTTGTGCACTATGTTAATGAAGCTGAGCCAATTGAACGTTTTATAAAATTTATCCTCATTCATAGTCATAAATCAGAAAGCTTGACAAAGTAGTTTTGACAACTCTGCAGAATCTTGGCATTGACATCCTAAATTGCAGGGGCCAAAGTTACGATAACGCTTCCAATATGTCAGGTAATTACTCTGGATTACAGACTCGTATAAAGAGTATAAATCCTATAGCAGATTTTGTTCCCTGTGCAGCCCACTCGTTGAATCTTGTGGGTGTTAATGCCGTTGAATCATGTAGTGGTGCCTTTCAATTCTTCTCTGTAATTCAACAAGTGTAGAACCTTTTTTCTGCCTCAGTACAGTGATGGCAATGTTTAAATGAAGAAATAAAAAAAAACTGGTGTAAGGTTCACTTTAAAGAGGTGTTGTTTTACTCGATGGTGTGCAGATGCAAAAGCAATCAAATCCCTAAGAAAGAATCCTTCTTCTGTTTTGAACACCCTTTCTGCTTTATTAACCGATGGAAATCAGAATGTTTCTACAAAAGCTGAGGCATCAGGACTTTGTAAAAAAATGAAAAAATTTGAGACTATTAAACATAGTTATATGGAATACTCTTCTACTGAGACAGTGAAACAAGTGTCAAACTTCTAAGTCCATCATTAAATTTATCTCTAATTTCGTCACTGTATCAGTCTTTGACTTCAAACAATTTGTTAGAGATCATTTTACCTTGTATGAAGATATGGCCAGTACCATCTGTGGAGCGAGTGTCACGTATGAGGAAGGGTGAAAAAGAACCACACCTAGAAGAAAATATCCTCGTGCAGTAGATAATGCTGAAGTGCAAATGACTGCTCGTCAGACATTTCATTCATTCATTATGTAGTATGTGATGCATTAATAACAAATCTTTCACAGCGTAAAGCTCCTTATGTAGATACAGTAGATAAGTTTGCTTACTTCATGAACTTAAAATCTACTTCTGTGCTACAGAAAGATGCAGCTTTATTACAAAATTGTTATCCATCAGATTTAGCACAGTGTTTTCCAGATGAGCTTCAGCAATTTTTATCGCTTGTGCAAAGTGAAGACTCCATAAGACAGATGTTGCAAAAGCAGTTAGATGAAACTTTTCCCACTGTTGAAACTGCATTACAAATATTTTTTACTTTGGCAGTTTCAAACTGTTCGGGAGAATGATCTTTTCCGTGCTAAAGAGGTTGAAATCTCCCATGCCTTCTACTCTATTGCAAAGCAAATTAAGCTCTTTAGCTGTATTGTGAATTGAAGGGGAGGTAACAGAGAAGTTAGATTTTAATGATGTAATTCATGATTTTGCACTTATGAAAGCAAGGAAAAATTTTTAAATGTATCATGAAATTGTCACTCTGCGGTTTCATTTATGTCAGTTTAATATTTTCTTGTCATAAGTAGATTACTTTTAGAATTAGGAAAGAAAAATGAGATTATTACCTTCGTTTGATAGGAAACGTATATTTTTTTAAATTATTTTTTGTTATGATTATTGAATTCAGAAACAATATATCGTTCTTTTTGTAAATTTTCTGCTTACAATGAATTTATTCTATGTAACACTTAGAAATAAGAGATAATAGTTAATAAAACAAAGAATAAATTATACAAGAAAATAAAATTTCTTTTCATAGTAAAACAAAAACACCTCGACCAGATAATACGAAATAAAAAAAAATATTACATTAGTAGTATATAATTTTATATTACAAGGAAATTACTAGTACAGTATATGTGTAAACAACTTATTACAGTAAGTTATTATCTGATATGGTATCGGGGGTGGGCAGGGGGCAGGTCCCCATTTTCTATCTTGGCTGCTAATGAAGCTAGATCTACCAAATTTTAAATTTATAGATGTTAGAGTGCAGATGTATCATGGTGTAGAAATTGCAACATCGCCCAAGCCTATTTACCATATAATATGTCCTATCCTGGATTTTGGGGTGGCCCCGAGGGAATGCTGTGTCTATGGCCCCGGATGGTGATAATCGGGCCTTGCTCACATGGCCAGTCATATGTTTGATGTGAAACATATAGTTGCTTTAGTTGAAGTGTTAGTGAGTGGAAATAACAGATAAAGTTAAGCAGAGACTTGCCTTTCCCCTGTTCTCCAGAAAATTCTATTGAAATGTCCATTCTACCACTTCCCACCCTCCCCTCTTCCCTATGATAATGTTCTACTCATGTGAAATAGGTAACTAAGTAATATCAGTAAAAAATTTGTAAAACTCTTTTTAACGAAACATGTTTCGGACTATGATTGCAGCCAAAAACCTATTTGCCAAGATCATTTTTTTTTCCTTTAAAGAAATGTGCATGCAAGGCCATTTTTGGTATATAAATGTAATTTCTAATTCGAATATTCGAGTAGTGCATGGCGGTCGCAGAATGGGATTCATGGATATTGTAGAAAATAAATGGAAGAGTAACATATAATTTTCTAAAAAAAATTAAAATAACAATAATGGCAGAAAACAAGTGCATTATATAATTTTTGAATGAAAATGGGTACATGCACAGTATGTTTAAATTAATTATTCGGTATCCCACGGCTGTCCCAGAATGAGATTCGCAGACATTGTAGAAAATAAATGGAAAAATAACATTTTTTTTTTTAATTACCCTTTTTTGAGATATCTAAGGGCAAATGCACTGACCTTGAAAATAAAAAATTGAAATATATATTCATGTGGCATATAAGAAAGCCCACATTAAGTGCTTTCTAAAGATATCAATATTGTCTCTACATTAATTAGGACTGGAGTTATGAGAAAATTAGTCATGCAAGGAATGCTAAAATTTGAGCTATCTACCCATTTTCAAAGTTATATATTTCAAAAACTAATAGCAATAGGGACTAATTAGTGGGCATTGATTCATTTCTCTGCAAGTGGAACAAATAAGCCAAATTTCATAAAAATCTGAAATGGTCAGGGTGAAAATCCCATTTTTTTTTGATTGATTTGACCTTGAATGACCCAATGGACAAGACAGCCTCAGCCATATAGTTTATTGGCATATGGCTGTGGCACTTATAAAAAACCGCCAATGGTGTATAAGAACTTACTCGTTACGCCAAAAAGCACCAAATTAAATATAAATTTCCTATTTTACTACTTTTCGTATAGCTTGCAAGTATCATATTAATGTGTATCTAGATATAAACTTAACAACCAGTAGTAGAATATTACAGTGTAGCCATGCTGAAATATAAAAGTGTGGGAAACACTTGGTATGAAATTTCTTATAAAAATAAGTGCAGTTAAAATTAGTTGGCGCGACTCTACAGAAACCAATTAGCGACCCCCAGGTTGGAAACCATTGATCTACTCCATAGTAAAGCAGGGTTTGAAATTAACTTTTTAAATCAGATGCACAAGTGCATCAAAGTCTTGAGATTTAGGTGCACTAAATACTAGTTAGCTGTACAACTAACAGAAAGTAAACCTCAACATTAAGATACAGGTAAAATGTAAGTGTAGCAACTATATTTAAGCATGTAAGCTACAACAAAATGCAACTTTTCAAAATAATTGAACATTCATTTGTAATAAAAAAAAATTCAAAGCAAATGCAGATACATTGAGAAAATTATATAAAATTAGTCCATAGGTCACTGTTCTTGAAAAAAAAAAGTAAGTAGCCATAGTTTGGAATAGTTAGGTGCACTGCATGCACCCAAATTAAAAATTTACATGCATGTGTAAAATTTCATGTGCACAGTGCACCCACTAATTTCGAACCCTGTAGTAAAGAGAAGGAAAACTATGAAAATTTTAGTATTCCCAGGCCCGGCGCTACCATATAGGCGAACTAGGCGGCCCCACAACAGATTTTTCTTTTCAAGGTGCTTTATGATGATTGAAATAAACTTGGCGATAAAGGGAACTGAATGGATTATTTTCGATCGAATGCCTTCACAAATATTTACCCTTCTTTATGCATGTCTCTCGTATTCACACGTCATTCGCCTAGGGCGGCAAATTTGCTTGCGTTGGCCCTGAGTATAACTCTAACTTTCCAATGCAAAATTTGTTAGTTTATTCATTAATGCTAAATATATTAGTTTGCTTAGATAGTATTATTAAATATAATTATGAAACAAACTAAAGCATTAATGAATTCTAAGGCCCCCTCCCGTAAAAAGCATCTAGTTACGGCCTTGAGTATACATAACCTGACCATACGTCCCGTTTTGAACGGGACCGTCCTGTTTTTAGGTAGCCTATCCCTTTCTTCCCAAGCACAGCTTTGGGGCACCGAAATGTCCCGTTTTCAGAAAGAAAGAAATCCTAGTATCACGGCGATGTGGGGCATGCTTAATACGTCTCACACACATATGTAAGTCGGTCCATCTGTCTTGACGACTGATAATTGTTTTTTTTTACTAACATGTGTTATTGTATTAAATTTTGCGCAGTGTGTCGTTTCATCTTTACTATAAATTCGCCATTACACGCTATACGACTTTTGTGATGTCACATTAGTGTAACTAGGGTTCTGAAGAAGGAAGCCTAAACGCGCTTCCGAAATAGCTATAAACCATCGTATTTATTTTAACTGTGTTAATGTGTTTTATTTTATTTAATATTTTGCGCAGTGTGTCGTTTCATCTTTACTAACGTGTGTTATTGTAGTCAATTTAAATTTCTTTACGTTACCTCCTCCATTTTAAGAATGCCCACACGCAAGCGCACTTTTAATGTTAACTTAGAAACGAAGTATCCGTTTACAAAGCAAAGAATTAACCCCATCAGATATCAGATGTGAAAAGTATAGTGCAGAATTTAGCATAGTTCATGGATAACATGACCATTTATTTTTTTAACTCAAAACTGGACATACAACATATGTCCCGTTTTGAGGAAAAAAATAAACGGGACATCTACTAATTTTTAGGTAATGGTATGTATTTATTTTATATAAATCGAACACTACGCAGATTAAATCAAACAACAATGTCAATCAATCAACGTTTATTGGCGTAGTGATACCAACGCCGATGTTATCTTGAAATTCTAAAAGTTTGACTTGTATTCCTTCGTATGGTAAAAAGAAGCGAACTAAAACAAAGACTATTTTCATGGATCCGTGGTTTGAAGCATTAGTTAATGTGGTAACACAGTTTCATTTGCTGAGGCGATCTTTTAATTCAACTATTGCTATTGGTTTTAACACATTTACAATATTAGCTTCTGTTTCCATACGAGAACATCTAACTTTCTGTTCAAAACATGCTTGAATTAACTTAGAGGCACAATCATTTGAGCAAAAACTGTGGTTCTCTTGCACCTTATGATAAGCCCAAGCGTCTTCCGTCGGAGCGCCTTCCAGATCTTACGAAGTCGGTGAATCCGTTTTCTTGAAAAAATTTAAGCATCGAAAAATTTGAAGCGGTAACAATATCGGAATTCCTATGTTTTTTCTGATCTTAAATGCTGGTTAATATCGCTGGCACCTCCATGGCAGAGGCATAGCCAGGGGGCGGTTTTGGGGGTTGTAACCCCCCATCGCAATGAAATTTTGTATATTTAACATAGGAATATATGTTATAACGAAACAATACAGAGAGCGGAGATTTCTATAACAAGCAATTCTTTAAACCACGGTAGGTTTAAAAACACGACCATTAGACCTCCCCATTATGAACTTTCTGCCTACGCCTATGCTCCATGGATAACCTGACCATACGCCCCGTTTTGAACGGGACTGTCCCGTTGTCCCCAAGCATAGCTTCGGGGCGCCGAAATGTCCCGCTTTCAGAAAGAGAGAAACCCTAGTAGCACGACGATGCAGATCATGCTTAATACGTCTCGCACATATGTAAGTCGGTCAGAAGCCTACTAGCTCGCGCATCTTGACGATTGATTGTTTTTTTTTATAAACGTGTGTTATTGTAATCAATTTAATTTTTTTACGTGACCCCTCCATTTTAAGAATGCCCTAATGCAAGTGCACTTTTAATGTTAACTTACAAAGTACCGGTTTATAAAGCAAAGAATAAACCCCATCAGGCGTCAGATGTGAAAAGCGTTTTACAGAATATAGCATAGTTCATAGAGGTGCCAGCGATATTAACATTTAAGATCAGAAAAACATAAAAATTCCGATATTGCTACCGCTTCGAATTCTTCAATGCTTAATTTTTTTAAGAAAAAGGATTCACGAACTTCGTAAGATCTGCAAGTTGCTGTGATGGAAGACACCTGGGCTTATCACACGGTCCGGTGAAAGAAACACAGTTAAGTTAATTCAACATGTTTTGAATCAAATTTGTATCGCTCGTATGAAAACAGAAGCTACAAGCTTGGGTCCGGATCCATGAAAATAGTCTTTGTTTTAGTTCGCTTCTTTTTACCATGCGAAGGCATTTAAGTCAAAATTTTAGAATTTCAAGATCAACCAGGCGAAACATTAGATGTTATTGTTAATTATCTAATAATAGTATTGACAGAAAATGAAAGAAAAAATAGAAATATTTGAATGGGAGATTTAACCAAAGTACCTACGTGGAAAATTTTTCAAAGTGTAATGGATGTATTGATTGAAAAGGGATTTATTAATTGTGACCAAGTTATCAGAAGTATTAGTTGAGTATTCACTTATAACTACATTACACCGCAGGAATTGACAGAATGGAACACTGGGAATGTTTCAATTGAAAGTCATTATGTGGAATTGTTCAGACACTTTCACACCAATAATTTGAATCATGCGAACTTTCGTATAATTATTGAATATATCTCATGCCTGCCAGGCACTAATGCACCAGTAGAAAGGGTCTTTTTCTCTTACAAATAAGTTATGGATGAGCGAAAAAACACAGTTACTAGTCGCAGTTTCTAAAGCAATGGTAATTATTAAAGTAAATTTTAAGAAATCATGCCAAGAAATTTATTCTTATTTAAAATCAAATCCAAATATTCTTAAACAAATTTGTTCTTCAGAAAAATATAAAAAAAAACACATAAATTATTTTTTACATATTTATTCCTGTTCTTTTCATTAATAAATAAAAACTATGAAGAACTCTGCGGTTTTTATTTTAGTAACATACTATTGCATAAAATTAGTAGATGTCCCATTTATTTTTTTCCCTCAAAACGGGACATACGCCGTATGTCCCGTTTTGAGGAAAAAAATAAACGGTCACGTTAGGTATACCCCAACCCGAAGAGAGAAACTACATATTCAAATGGTAGATATCGGACACGTGGAATTTTTTTTTTTTATGTACTTTCAGTAAATATATTTAAAAAAAAAAAGCCCACACGGTAAATATTTTAACATCATGTTTTTGACCATTAATGTAGTAGTTTAGTAATTAAATATGCTTTTGGAAAAAATCGTATTTTTCTTTGTACCTTTATACCGAAATCGGGCCCTCCCCTTTGATTTTGAATATTATTAGAAAAAATAATTTGTGTGTGAAAATGTTTCAAAAAATTCTCCTAAACTAAAATTGCATTAGAAAAAGTATTGGTAAATTATTGGGAGTTGGGGCGGGGGCTCTATGATCCTATTGGCTCATATGATTCTACGCTTATGTTGCTGAATGTAAACGAGATACTATTTAGAATAAAGGGGGTTGGTTTAGGAAGTGCGTCGAAGATACCACCATCAGTTTCGATAATGTATATATAACACAATATAAATTATAGCTATCTTTTTTCTATAACAGTTGAACATCTTCCTAATCAAGGATACCAATGTTGGCGCCTTACCGTGTGTCAAAGAGCCAGGTAACAGGCGAGGATGAAACAAACACGCACATGTGTCGTGGGCTTGCCATCTCAGTAAGACAAGTTTGGCGAAGGGAGATCACCTGGGCGCAGACGGGACAAACCGACGCCTCAGATTGCTGTGTTGGAGCCGCCGGCGACTCCGAGCTGCGGCAATTACAACGACTGGTCCGGGTGGCGCCAGCGCTTTGGACTGCGTGCCCTTATCTGGCGCCGAGCGGCCAGCCAATTACAGATAGCCTTGTCTCCAGTTCTGTGTGCCGCTGCCGACAACAACACGTTCTGAGTGAAACTTTTTTTGCCGTTGGGTTCTAAACTCCCGTTTGAATGGAGGCAGAAAAATAGCTGCTATCTTTTCCTTTCCTTTTTTGAGGGCGTGTGTGTGAGAGGGGGAAAGGGGGTGGGGAAGAAGGGTAAAATTTTCATTAAAAAATTTTTGGCGTGTTCTTGTCTTGCGCGCCTGCAAAGTTCAGAATTGCTGCTTGTTCCAGAGGTCACGCGGATTGAAGATGAAAGTCTAGGTTATTCCAGGAGGTCGTTTAAATATAGACTCGTTTTGAAGATATAATTGTGTCTAAATTAATTCCTTTAATTAACCTTTACAGAGATTTTCAAATCCCGAGAAAACATTTCAAACATCTCGTAATAAAAGTCATAATGAAAGTTCATACATGGGATTTACGCAAGAGCGAGTAGATGGTTGCCGTGTCAGAAAACTCATGCAGTGTTTATATTATTACTCCGGTGACTGGATGTTCTACTTTAGAGGAATTTTTTCTGTTGCCCCAAAGATTCCCCCCTGCGACGCATAATTATGCGTCCCACGGGGAATTGTCCCACTTTAGAGAAAAATTTAACCAGTTAAGTAATTAACTATAAAAATAGTTCAAACTTTATTTTGCAGAAAATTCCATAAACCATCAGCATACTAGTAAAATCTCAGAATATGTACTGTCACTGGCAGGAAGTAATGCAGCAGTTTTTGATGTTTGGCAACAATATTATGCAAAAACACTATTACAATTTTGAAATAATGAATGGCACAGGCACAAAAGTTAAGTAACTTGTAAATGTTTTTTGACAGCTTAAACACAGTGTCGAAAAAGTTTACAAGTTAAATTTTATACCTGTGTCTTTTTTTTTTTTTTTTAATATTGATAATGCAACGGTTTCACGGACATTGGACCTGGCCATAGTTTAGTTTTTGGTTAATCAATAGTTTAATCATGAATCTTAGTAAACCTTTACAAAATATTCCCAAATAAACACTTTTGAAAGAAATTTAACAAAACAAAATATTGTGTTGGTGGGCCATCTCCCATACAGTGCAGAAGAGATGATGACCTGTATGGGTGAGATAACTATCTCTACTTACAGCTTTTTTTCTCCTTTCACTGCCCCCTTCCTATACAAATTGGTTTAGTTTTATCATCTGACCTTATGACTGCACAAGAATGGTGTATATCATGGAAATCAGTACAATTTTTGTGAACCCAGAGTGAACAATTTTTGCAGTTTATCTAGTCCTCGTATTTTTTTGGTTTTGTAGTAGTTTTCACACCACACCCCTTGCAATTGTTTATGACACCGGTGAGTATTCTGAAGGCTCTGTTACTGTCCATTTTTTGTTTTTATTTTTTGGGCAGGTTTTGATTTCTTTAGTGTTTTACTCTCTTTTCTCTCTGCTTTCTTTGGCTAATGTGTTCAGTGGATGTTAGGACACCACCTTCCTTTTTATGTTGCAGATTGCAGTTGGTGAATTCCTGTTTGGTGCAGAATGATCCTTACGCTATAAAAATACAACCAACCAAGTGGTTGGTCCGCGAATGATCACTGCTATCGCTCTGTTTAGCATCACCGATTGTTCCGCGGTACCCTGTGGATGTGCTTGGTTCATGAATATCAGCCAGCAGGACCCAGCCTTTTCACTTTGCATATTAATCTTCTTCGTATTAATTTTTTATTTATGTGCTATATATGAATTCTCAGTGATTTTACAAGCAATACTTCTCAAATCACTAATTGTCAATGGGAATCCCCAGGATTGCATGGCTTTGATGCGTATTGCTAAGCGCTTTTCGTTTTCTGCTGCAAAACCACAAGATGGTCCCATATCTCCTTTCACATCGTTCTTTGTTTTTATTCATCACTTTATTGTTTTCCTTGGTATTTTATACATAATAGCTGCTTTTCTAACAGATATCTTATTAATCATAACAGCTTTTATGACATTTTGCAAGTCTTCCTTTGTCCATTTATCATGGGTCTATTTTCGGACATATTTATTTGGCATCTAAAAGCAAAAAACACTAATTGATACTATTGTGGCTGAATGTCAATAGGTAAACAAAATATAAGATTTTAATAATATCGTCAATAGTACGAATTACGTTTTCACAATCATGTTTACTGCATTTTTAAAAGTTTAGTTTATATACGAATTCATTCCGATCCTTTTTTGTTGTTAATAAAAATCTGTTAAACTTTGTTCTTTCTTCGTTGGGATTCGAATATGGATTTCGTCTTTATAATATTTAAATTATGTTTAAGACTGCACACACAATAATTATAATAATAATAACCTTCTGAGAACAATATGGAGTCGTATGTGGTTTAAATGATCTGCAACCACCACAATACAAACAAATAGCAATAATAAATAACTTACCTAGGATAACAAGTATGTCTCACTATCATGGCCATCTCTCTCTATGCGATGAATGCGATAATTTTCATAAACAATACAATCGATACTCAAGGTAACAGCTGATATTGTGAGTTTTAAAAACACTGCAACCAATACTTTCTATAATGTGTAAATAAATATTTAAAAAACAAATGCATTAGTTTGAAACGAGATACTCAAAATATATACCCATAAATTTCACGATGGTTCTCTTTCAGATTTAAACATGCTCCACTCATCTTTCTCGGTGTTTTCCATTGGTGATTCTTTTTACGTCTGAAGCTAGTATTACAGAGTTTATACTGACGTGCCACCAGTGTGCTATGGTGGCAGTTGACAGAAACCTGTGTTAGCCATCTCCCCCTTAACTTTCCTTATATAAAATCATCCTGTTCAATATTATTTAATGTTTATTATGCATATGTGCAGTCGATACTATCGTAATAGGATATTTAAGTTATTGGTGTAGCTAGTTTCAAGATCTAGTGGTGGATCTATAACTCTTGTCCCAATGTGTTCTCCATATACAGAATGAATTTAATCCACTGCATTTGGGAAACATTTTTGAAATAGCCATCTGTTCACTGATTGGACTAGTTTCACCAATAGGCGCTAACGAGTAACAACTGGGTTGTTTATTTTTCCGAGAAAACCTTTTCATTGGTTCTATACTATCAGAAAAAGAGTAAGCCCAATTTGGCGAATTAGCAAGATATCTTCACCGTGTTACGAACAACAAAAGTAAAATTTATAGTATTCTTACGCAGAAGATAAAGATAAAAGTGTTCGTTACAGTCCCTGGACAAGAGTATGGAATACATGTATTTTTTATTTACTTTTATAAAAGAGGGCCTGTTTAACCCCGTTTTGATTGGCTATTTGCAATCAAACAAACTGCACTATAGGCATGGATTAATTAGATATAAATTAAGACAAAAAAAAATTTACTTTCAAAAGTTTTATTTAATCAAAAGTTACATCCAAATCCCTGAAGCTGTACAGGACTAAAAATATTGAATACATTAAACCTTTGGTCAAAAGTATGGAATAAAAGAAGAAAACTACAAAACTAACCACTTCATTGTGATTTTACCCCTCAAATTGTGTGGTGACGTCATTCATCATCATGAAGTGTTTATGGATACATAAATTACAGCTATGCAAATCAGCACCAGCACCACAATATTTTCATTACAGTGGTATCTACGACAGAATTAACACGAGGGCTATGATATTGGTAAGTTTAATAATGGAGAAAGGCAAAAAACAATTTCTATTAACCTTAGTTGTTCCAAAGAAACTGTTTCTAAAATTATAGCAAAATTTAAACGACTGAAGGTGTCAGAAACCAAGGTGGAAGTGGGCGGCTAAGAAAAACGATTGAGTGAGATGATAGAAATTTGATAAAGATTGTCAAAAAGATATTTTCTTCATCAATGGAGATTAATTCAGTTTGGAAAAATAAAGGAGCGGATGTTTCTGATAATACAGCAAAGAGGAGACTAAAAGAAAAAGGTTGCAGGTTTCATACAGATCAAACAAAACCATATTTAACAGACAAGCAGAAGAGAGTTTGTCTTACATGGGCGAAAAAACAAGAATTAGTCCATAAGTGATTGGAATCATGTTCACAGATGAGTTGAGGATTTGTCTCGGGTATGGAGATAACTGTGGACACAGTTATTTCCATACGGAATCATCTCCATACCTGTACACGTTTACAGGCAGAGTAATGAAAAATATCATCAAAATTGTCTTAGAGATTCAACAGAATTTTCAAAAGGCATCATGATTTGGGGGTTCAATAACAGCGAAAGGTGTAGGTGAGATGGCTATCTTAAAAGGAAGTGTAAACTCTGATATATATTTGTATATTTTGGACTATTTTGTGATGATGACTACATTTACCAAAATAACAATGCATAATGCCACCGCCCAAAATAATCAAAGCTCACTATGCAGAAAGGGTATTACATGTTTAAACTGGCCTACCAATAGTCTTGACATCAATCCAGTAGGAAATATTTGGCACACGCTAAAAAAAAAACGTAAGCAAGAAGACCAACGACCATTGATGAATTAAAGGCTGCCGTTCAAGGAAGTTAGAGGTGAAATTGATTCGTGTGAATGGGAATGTTTCATCATTACCCAAGATAATTATGGATGCAATTAAAGCAAAAGGAGGGCTAAGAATAAGAAGTACTGAGTGACATTATTCCATATGTTTGACTCAAGGTTTATTGTATTCCATACTTTTGTCCCTGCACAGCTTCTGGAATTTTGATGCAACTTTTGATTAAATGAACTTTTGAAAATGAAACTTGTCTTAATTTGTATCTAATTAATCCATGCTTATAATGCATTTTGTTTGATTGCAAATAGCTAATCAAAACAGGGTTAAAACAGGCCCCTTTTCTCTAAAATTAAATAAAAAATACAAGTATTCCATACTTTTGTCCAGGAGTTGTAGAATTGGTGGCCTCTCGCTATTTCTTAAATCTCTCCATAATTAATAAATAATAAAAGGCCTCGAACAGCTTTTGAATGTTATGCAGTAGAGAATGTTTAGACACCGTTCCATTGGCTTATTCTGACGACAGGGGCTTAACCTCCATCGCCTAGGTTTTAATGTGCATTTTTTTGAACATGGTTAATATTGTGGATTAAAATAAATGTACCCCAATTTCCAACTTTCTGGTACCACTTATGCACTATCCCATAAATTTTTAACTCAGTGACCTTTTGTCTTAGTACAGAGTTAATAATTGTTATTATTTGATTGCTGATATAACTAATCAATAGTTTTCCGAAGCCCACCCATTTTTATTTATTATTATTATTATTATTTTTTTTTGTGGGAAGAGGGTAGGAAAGCTATGCTCCAATCAGTGTCTTTCGTAAAATTATTACAAAGTTGTAAAGCAAATTCGTAAGAACTTTCTTTATAACTTGGTAGTAGTACTTTTTATCTTTTTGTGTTTAAAAACTGCTCGGTTTTGGGGGAGAGAGGAATGGCTTCAGCTAATGTCCGGCCCTGAACATTTGGTAGTTAGTTGTAATATAAAAACTATTTGGAATAGCACATGGGGTCATAACCCCATTGACCTTTTGTTTTCCTGTATACAATTAAATTTTGGTTGCCGAAACTCTCCCCACCTCTTAGTACACCCATATCCCCTTACAAAACGTTTGCTTATGTTACTGAAACATTGTATTTTCTTTCACTTTATCCAATAGATACACTTAACATAAAACACGTTACGAGTTTCACTGGCACAAAGTCAAGATTCCTCTTTTTATTGTACAAAAATAAGTAGCCTAGTAATTACTTGTGGTGGGTCACGGACTTCATCATATGTTGCCCCCTCCTATACTTCGGTCTTTATAAGAAGGCTAAATTTGAATATAATATTCAATTTTTGTTGCTTTTCTCAAGTCATTACAGGTCGTGGGATGTAGAGGGGGAAGTGTAGGCCCCGTTCCCCTCCCCCCCCCCCCTTGGAGAGAGAGTGAGAGGATTGCCTCATTGGAGGAATTTTTAGGAGATTGGCTCATATTTACATTATTACAGACTTAGAAAATCAGAAAAACTGAGTCCAGCCAGTTTATCAGAATTATGGGATGAGTTCACTGACTACTCATTTTCTTGTGGTTTTCACCATAGAGCTACAATTCGAACTGAAGTCAACGCTCAATAGTACACTGACAAGTCCAAAGAGATCACCCACTTTGTTCTAAACACACCTAGCAGTGTTTAACTTCAATGTTCTGAATTAGAAAAGGTGTGTGAAAGGCAAATTACCATTGTTTTTTACAAAATATCCTAAAAGTAAATGTCCAATTCCATAATGTTATTATCTTATTGTACTTCTTAAATCCTAACAAATCCGATGATTGGTTTGATAGTTTTATGTCCCAAAGCTACACCATGGGCTATCTGAGACAGAGCTGATGATTTATGTGACCTAACCACGAGACACAAAGGAAAACAACTGTGACGTATAAGGGATTCGAACCTGCACCTAGTGAGTTGCCAGACTGACGCCTTAGCCAACTGTGCCACTGGGGCACTATGAAATCCAATGAATAGAACTACATTATCCAAAATATTTATTAATGCTTAAGAATACTGGGCAAATACTTGATCTTAGTAAGTAGCTAATAGATCAATGATGAGGTTCCTAAAAGAAAAACCATATGTGTACTGAGAAATGAACATCCGAGTGTACTGGTTCTAGACCACCCCCAAAATTAGGATTACCGAAATTTGTCCAGTTTCCCTGGCTCGCCTAACTAAGCGACTAAATATATTCCCATGTGGATGTCTTTGATTTGGATGTCGTTCAGCGTATTGTCGAGCTGCAGCACTGGCATTTTCATTGCATTTTCCTAATGTTAATAACATATCAACATACTCTAAATTTGAGCTTTTTTTTTTTTACAATCCTGGCCGTGAATGTTTTTGCGAAATAATTTCAACCAAAGTGATTTGGTTGCTTTGGAAAATTGCATTTAAGAATTTGGGGAGCTTTCTGGGTGAATGCGACAGATTACACTTTTATCACAATCAGTTTCTAGCAAAAATATGAAATCATTCCGTTCAGTCTATTCTGTGTTGAATAGTCATAAAACCAATAATTAAACTTATTTTCTTGGAACGAAATACTGCCGTAATAAATCTTATACTAATTTGGTTCAACAAATGGAATATCGCGCCAAGTGGGCATGTAATCTTAAAAATAAGGTTGGCCTCCACTAACCTATGATTCACTGAATCAGCAAATATAGTCCGCTCGAAAAAATTTAAAAAAATGTATAAAATCCCATTTTTCGACCCAGCAGTGATAATAACATAAGGATTTCAAAAATGTATCGGAGGTGCGGTGGATTAAATTCACCTTGTATAGTTTTCATATATAATTTTATCTTTTTTTTTAGAATTTTTAGAAGACTAAGGGCGGATGCCGGGATGAGGTCACAGGGGTCATGACCCCTCCAAAATATATTTTTTCACTGTAAAAAATTCCAACTTTCATGATAAATGAAGGGTGTTATTCCAAGACCATGGCAAATTCTGTCCTTGACCCCCAAAATGAAAGTCTGTGTCCGCTACTGGCCAAGACACCCCTAGCCTACCCTCACCTCGTTACGTCAATGATTTAAGTACATATGTTACTGTGTGTTTGTTTCCCCAGATAATCAAAAATACCATGCTCGATCAAATAATATTTACTGTAACCATCAATATTAGTGTAAGTGACGTTTGAAAAAGCAAGGTTTGGCAAAGAATACACATAATTGTGATACCTTACTTAAAGCTTTAAGAGAGATGTTAATATTTTTATAATACAAAAGGGATTTTTTATTATCGTTACTAGTTTTGTGTTATTTTTATGTAATGTTTAGATACCATTGTCAAAATGTAGTGAGTAATATTATATTATGAAGTCTTATTTATTGGCAAGGATTGCTATGCATGTGTTCCTGTTATATATTTTTATAAGTCAAATAATTTTTTTAGCCGATAATACAAATAAGATTCATTTACATTTTAAAAGCTAATTAAGCAAGAATAAAGACAAAATATAATACAAGAGAGTTATATAATATTAGTAGTGTTGGCCCCTACCTGGCCCCATTTTACCCCTGTTCCATTCCCCTTTCACACATGGTGCTCCCATCTGAGTTGTCCCCATCGTCGAGTTCCCCTGGAATTTTCCCTTTAAGTTTTATGTTGTAATTAATGCTAATTAGTGATACTTATAAAATCACACTTGTGTTTTTGTTTTAATCCTACATTGTAATGGACCTTAAATTGTTTTTTCCATCCAAGATTAATAATTATCACTAATTAATAAATTCTTATATCGCACCTTTGTGACGAAAGTGTTACAACTCAAAATTCGGTGAAAATTACAATGTTACAACCAGATGTAGAAAACAGTGCTGCATTTTGCCATGCAAAATGTTAGGTCATAAGTTATTCGGGTTTCTGCTAGTTGGCACATGTCATTAGATGAACACAACATCCCTCAATTCAACCAGAAACAGTTTTTTTCATTTTCTGAAAATTGGGATTTTTTGAGTTGTAACACTTTCGTTGCAAGGGTGCGATATTATATAAATTTGTGAATCCTTTTTTTCTTACCTTATTCACCATTCTTTCGTATAATTATAATCATTTCCATAAGCCAGTTACATTCCGAACCACATTCCGTTTTTGTTTTATAAATTTTTATATAGCAATTATTGCTAATTAGTGATTTTGACAAGTTTCTTAAATTCTCATTTTGCTCATGTCATTTTCATATTTTTTACTCCTTCATACCTTGTAATATTTCAGACTTCAAAAAGGTATTTTCCCCAAGATCTATATATTATAATTATCATTAATCAACGAATTAGCATCCACTTTAAGTTTGTGTATCCCTTTTTTTCTTATTTTATTCCCATTCTTACCTATAATTACAATTATTTTTATAAGCCAGTTATATTCCGGACCGCAATCCGTTTTTTCTTATAAATTTTTATATTGTAATTATTGTTAATTAATGATTTTGACAAGTTTCTTTTAAATTCCCGTTGTGCTTGCATCGTTTTCATATTTTGCTCCTTCATACGTTATAATATTTGAGACCTTAAAAAGGTTTTCCTCCAAGTTTTATATTACAATTATCACTAATTAACGAATTAGCATCTGGTATAAATTCATCTATCCTTTTTTTTTTCTTATTTTATTCCCCATTCTTCCATATAATTGTATTTATTTTCATAAGCCCATTATATTCCGAACCACAATCCATTTTTATATCTTAATTATTACTAACATTAACATTTTTATCAAGTTTCTTTTATTTTCTCAATACGCTTACCTCATTATTTATTTATTTATTTTTTTAATTTTCTTTTAGTCCCTCATAAACCAATAGATCAAGCCTCAAACCATTTTTTTTCTAAATGATACATTTTATAATTGTCACTAATTAATGAATTAGCATCTGCTATAAATTCGTACATCCTTTTTTTCCTTATATTATTTTATCCCTTCTTCCATATAATTAAAATTTTTCCGTATTCCAGTTATATTCATGTCCTCATTCCTTTTATTTTTTTTTATAAACTTTTACATTGTAATTGTTGTTAACAATTTTTATAAGTTTGTTTTAAATACGTGATGCGCTCATGACGTTTTCATGTTTCATTTGTAGTATTGTGCTATTATTATTTTTTGCATATATGTTATTTAAAAAAAAAATCCAATTTGCTGCAATGTCTGAAATCATGTTCTCTCCCCATTCCCTCTTGGAATTCCATTCAATTATCATAGGAGTAACGAAGGAGTAATGATAAGCGGATCTGTTATGAACGTTTCTATACATAATAAGACTTAAAAATTTTCTGTTTTCCTGTATATATGTTTCTTTTCTTTAGTTTATTATACATTGTTGTAACGGTAGGTTTCCCTACTCTTCTCTAAATGTCTAAATTCCTATAATTTATATTTTATGGCATTCCACTTCTTACAAAATCTTCTTATCGTAATGTTTTTTTTCCAAAAGACAGACTTTGCTATATAACAGTGAACATTTTTCTAAAAAGATGCTATTTCACATTCATCCCGATTTTACATGTATATATCAACCCGATATTTTATGATAGTAGAAGGCTATTCTAGTGTTCACTCTAGGATGAAAAAGGGGCAGGGTGCTTAAAAAAAAGAGCAAATTTTTGAATGAGTATTCTTTAAAAAAAAGCATTTTTTAAATAGACCTATAAAGAAATTATTTTACATTTATATTAAATTATACTACTGTGTTATATTGTTAACATGCAAAAATAATTTAAACGATACATATAACAATTGTCTGCTTCTACTAATAAAGTTAAAAAGTAGCCTATTCATAGTAAGGTACTAATATCAGCACAGTGAAATTTGTATTTAGAAATTAAGATTCTTAATTTCGTTTCTAAATACAAATTTGTTCAATACAGTAGTTTCTTAATTTAAGAATCAATTGAAGAAATTTCATAATTTTAAATTAATCATGTTTGCCTTGTTTAGGAATTAAAAATAAAAAATTCAAACCTGTTTCATTGTACTTTAAAGGGTCATTCCGTGTCAAGTGAGTCAATGGAAAAACCTCACCCTCTTGGATTTTTTTCAAATTTGGCTCATTAGATGTACTAGCAGAGATAGTGAAAAATCCAAATTTTCAGATTTTTAACTGCAGTATTTTTTAAATTATAGGCCTCTGAAAAAAGCACAATTTTTTGCGTATGTGTAGTTACAAAAACTAGTATTGCTCAAGCTAGAAATGAGATAGATGGATGAAATAAAAACCATGTTATAGATTGTTTTATAAGCTTCCATATGATATCCAACATGACCAGTTTTGGTCAGTTTGGGATTTCAAGGTCGTGCCATGAGCTCTTTGACCTTGAATTTCTCAAAAAAAAAAACCAGTTTCATCTTGGGATGAGAATGGGATCATATTTTGTTTTGGTTTTTTTTAAAAAAAATCATGCCAAGGAAAACCATCTGCATAAATGGAAATTTTTAATTTTAATCCACAATTATTAGTTACTTTGGCAAGAACAACTATTTTTAAAAGTAAGAAATAGTACTATCATATTATCATGCTAAAATAGATGAAAAAATTTACTCAGTTGAGGGAGGGAGGATTGTTTGTTTGTTTTTTGGTTTTACGGCTCAAAGACTACAGTGGTCATGCTGCGCCGGGACCTACTGTTTTCCGAGGAATCCGAACCTCTTAAGGCCTAGGGAACCAAACCCCGGACTACAGTGAGCAGTGCGATCTTTATGAGATCTCTGAGTAAGCGTTCTTTTTGCACTGCTGGGAGTCGAACCCGGATTAGCCGCGCAATAGGAGAACGCGTTACCACACTGCGCCACCGCAGGGCCGGAGGGAGGGGGATATATGAGGCCAAGGTAGGTGTATTTTAAGAAAATTACATCCTCTAAACACTTACTTGTGAATTTACAAAAAACTGTACCTTTTTACAAGTTGGTGCTCAGTCCCTTTTTTCTATGTTATTAACTTCAATGATCCCCTACAAGGTAACTCTTAAGAGCTGTGGTTGCGAAGTCCATTTCTTCTTCATAAAGGTAATAAGTGCAGCTAGTGGGACATCTGGGTTCCACCAGTCAGAATTTTTAAATTTGAAATTTTCACTGACACTTAGATTTCTTCCTTTAAACTTTTCTATTAGCTGATTAAGCATTTCACAATCTGAATTATTTTCCCCAATATCATGTACATCCTTACTTGTTCTTGTCAATACTTTGTTTTGTTCTGTTAAACACCTTTTTATTTTGCTTAATATTTTATCACAGTATGATGGTGTATGTAATCTTTCCTTAACAATAGGTGATTCTTCAAGGGTGCTAAGAGACTTATTAAGGTAATCTAAACTAACATCCATGTCTTCAAAGTCATTATCTGCCTGACTAGGGCCTGGCATGTTAATTGCTACTGAGCTGTCTTGTGTTTTAATTTTTTCCAGATTCATTTATTTCCTACAACTATCACATATTTTCATATCCTTTTCAAAGATGTCCCATAAATTACACATCCATTTTGCAACAGGCCTTAGATTTTTTTTTTAATGTTTTTTTGCCCTTCCTTGTTAAAAGGTTTACAACAAAAAAGCGTGGTAATTATAGACCTACTTACATTTTCAGCCATGGTGGAAACTCAATTACATACGTAGAGAATAATGATGTAAAAAATTGAATGTAGACTGTGCAGTGTACATTCACTCTATGAGAGTTAAGGCAAAACTGAATGCTAGCTGTTGAATTGTCACTTTACATGCAACAATTTATAAGGCTTCAACATAAAATATTCAGAACTGCACCTGAGTAATATCTCAGTGTCTTGCTTACAAATCATTGCCATCTGTTTATAGTCATAAAGGAGAATTTCTATGGTTTCTTGAACACTGTTCTTCCACCTCTTTTTACTGGGTGAACTAATTTGATCTTTTGTAGCATGTGTTTGTATATAGTGGGGTAGGTAGAAAGTTCATAAGTGAGGGAGGATTATAAGCTTAATGGAAGGGGTTATAGAGCTACAACTCATATATTCCTATGTTAAATATACAAAATTTCATTGCGATGGGAGGTTACAACACCCAAAACCAACCACTGGCTACACCTCTGATTGTATAATAACACTGTTCTTAACTTATAATAATGATAGTGGTTATTTCCCAACAGAATTAATAATTGTGTATTAAAATAAAAAATTCCCATTTTTGCAGATGGTTTTCCTTGGAATAACTTTTTTTAAAAAAAAATAAAATCTGTTCCCATTCCTGTCCCAAGATGAAACTTTCCAGAAATGATGCTAAGATGCGCAAGTTTGTGCGATTTTTTTCAAAATTTTAAAAATACTGCGTTTTGAGAAATTCAAGGTCTAAGAGTTCATGGCACAGCCTTGAAATCCCAAGCTACCTAAAACTACTCATGTTGGATATCATATGAAAGCTTATAATCTACAACATTATTTTTATTTCATCTATCTCATTTCTAGCTTGATTAGTAATAGTTTTTGTAACTGCACGTAAACAGAAAATCGTGCTTTTTTCCGGAATTCAGAGGCCTACAATTTAAAAAATATTGCAGTTAAAAATCTGAAAATCTGGATTTTTCACTATCTTTGGTAGCACATCTAATGAGCTAAATTTGAAAAAAAAATCCAGGAGGGTGAGGTTCAAAAGTGCTAGAATTTTGGTTCACTTGACACGGAATGACCCATAAGTTGTATAATTGTAGTTAACAATAGCATTCTCTAAATTTAATAATATTGCTGTGAAGTTAACGCTTACAGAGTTCACAGCAGGGTTAGAAATTAGGAATAGAAAGTTAGGTGTCAATGGCAGCTAACAATTTCTACTTAGTTGCCAAAATCATTTTCTTAGATGCAATTTCAAAATTATTTATTATGTTCGCGTATCATTAGGCTGTGTGTGTTCGTAGATATAGCACAATGACTCAAAATGATAAACAAAACAGGAATTTTAAAAATTATGTGGAAACATAAAAAAATTTACATTTTAAAATCTGGTCTCTCCTTTACCATACTTCGACCGCCCCCTCCCAAAAAGAATTAATTAAAATTCGCGGAAAACGTAGAGGGCGCTTATAAGCAATTTTATGCTTAAGCGAACAAATACAATTCGTCGACTCCTCAAATGCAATGAAAAATCGCGACGGTCTAATGGGGGGGGGGAGTATGGTTACCTCATTTATACCATAAGATAAAATAACGATTTTGTAAATAAATTTTATTTATTTGACAATGAAATTTTTATTTTGTAGAGGGAGAAATGGGGCTGTTTTATGAAAACTTTTCAGAATTTCAAATTGAGACAAAAATGGGTGACATGCTTTCGAGGGGAAGACAGATCGACGAAATTCTATGGACTAAGATGGCAATTAAAAAAAACAAAACGAATCTGTCACGTTTTAAAATTTTATGCTCTGTACACTGCCTATATATAAATCCGGGATCCCCTCTCTCACAAAAAAATATAATGAAAAAGTACGTAAAATGCATGGGAGGGCGCTTATTAGGAATTTTCTGCCAGAAGAATTATGAATTCCGTCTTCAAATGCGACAGAAAATTGCGGAGTGTGCTGGTGGGGAGGGGTCTGAGAGTACCTTATTTACATCATTATAATATATATATATATATATATATATATATATATATATATATAACAATGTTTTTGACAAAATTTTTCTCAATTCTTTGAGGGGTATGAAAAGTTTTTCCAAGCGAAAGCATATCGAAGTAATTCAATGATTGCAATTAAAAAACCCTGCGTCTTCTGAAATTTTGCCCTCCTAAATTTAGTGCCTATTTATAAATTCGCAAGTGATCACAATTTAAAATATTATGCACACATGGATACTTTGCCAAAAAACTTTACTATCGATTCCATTTTGCATAGTCTTCATGGTCGAAAATTGAGAGCAAACTTAAAAATTGGAAATGAGTGTGAAGCCAAAGAATATTGCTAAGCATAAATTATCCCTAAGGAACTTCCTTATAGGTAGGGTTTGAGCCAGCATGGCGACAAAGCGACAATTGTCGCCAACTCATAACCAATGGTTGTCAAAATCGTAAACATGGACGACAAATTTGTCGTCTCGAATATGCGTGGGCGTTTTCCGTTTTTTCAATATGCAAATTATGAATCTGGTTTTAAGGCTACTGTTCATCAAAGATAAAATGTTTCCTGCCAAAAATTTCGTGATGCAAACTATTTATTTTTGTCTTTCAAAAGTCCACCTGCATGCTCAGTCCGTGCAATATTTTGGTAAGAAAGACACTTGCAACAAATTCAGGTCTTGTAGTTCTGGAATTACAGCGCAGTCTTCGGCTGCCACCCTTTCCAATTTCCCCTGTACACAAGCAAGCAAACATGTCTTGTGTAGTCTTGTGGAGACACCCAACAGCCAAATTTTCAAGAAACGTTGTAGGATTGTGATCATATTAGGAAATGGTCCCCCTCACTTTAAATTCCCCTTGGTTGACCAGCGGTGAAGTGAAGCGATTTCACTGGTATTTATTATTGTGACATTGTTTCATTTTCTGCAATCACATGTTATTTTGTTTTTAAGCAGTTTTACATCGTTTTATTGTTTTTAGCATGTCGCATTCGCAACCAACGTTAATCTCCTTTTCGTCTTCGCCATCGGCCCCGCGAGATGTAAAGTCGACGGAGTATGCTAAATTGCTGATTCCATCGAAAACACACTCCTCCTCTTCAAACTTGGAAGCAGATACTATAGAAAGAAAATGAAAATTTCCCAAACGATGGGAAGTTGAATTTCTGTTAATCGGTAATACATGTTGTAGAAGGATGCATATGGTAATTTTAACCTATGTCTAGCAGCTTTGTTTTTTCGACCACCAATTGGTGACCAGGTGGCCTTTTTAGACCACCAAATTTCCTTCGCTAGCTTGAACCCTACTTATACGTTAAAAAAAGAAAGGCTATGTTGAGACACTAGTGGAACTCTAGAAGAGAGAATGGAGGTATTATAGTTGTCCACAGCCCACTAGATTGCAAACCATGCCCCCCCTCCAACTGGAGCAACAACGATTCTGATCTTGGGACTTTCGTCGGTGAGATTGGTAGAGGGGAAAATAAAGGATTGAGCAATCGAAATTTGCACTATATGACAATAAAAATTGAAAAAGTTAGGCACCAAAAATGACTGGGTCTAAAATCTTTGTCATCGAAGCAAAATGTATAGCTACAAAATACGACTAACGACTGCCAATTTCAGGCCCTGGGTTGCAGCACTTTTATGTGTTAGCAGGATCAAGAAAAAAAAATTACTTTGAACCTTTCTACCTAATACTCGAAGTCAAATCACCATGTGGATTATACATTAGAGTGACCACAGCAGGAGGTCTCGTCACAGCACGAAGGAAGGAAGGCAGGATAAGGATATAAAAGGTGTCAATGTAGTTGGGGAAATCTATTTTTAGCTCCAGCAAAAAGGGGACTTGCTAGCTACTAGGAAGTTTGTAGCAAGGTAGTGGGGGAGGTTGAAAAAAGAAAACAAAAGGCTACTTTATTCGTTACGATCTAAGTAGATAAAAAAAAAGTTTAAAATAAATATCGGCAATTTTTTGGGGGGGGGAGGGTCCTTACCACATAATACCTAAAAAATGTGTTTAACATGAAAAAATAATTCCGACAGAAAAGGGCAGTGTTCTTTGGCAAAGGGGTGAGAATGGGCAGGGCGCCCTTCTGATTTCAATCTAGAGTGAACACTAGGCTATTTATCCACGTTTGACGTGTCCAACCTTTCGGCAATACTGGATATTTATTAGCTTTTACATCAGTAGAATCTTCGAATTTTTTCAAAAAGAACCCTTTTTTCTTTATAGCGCCTAGATGTTTCGTAGGGGTTAAAGTTTGCTCATAAAATTCCATGTGTTTATATGGCTTGGATCTCTCCCAATTATATAAGGACAAGTTTCTTCTTGCATCAATACATTCCTATATCCCACCCACAGGTTACTCTAGAATATTTTTTTTTCTATGGCAGGGTTCATATGGTCCTTAGAAGTCTTTCATTTTTTAGGAAATGATTTTTGGTCCTTAAAAGTCCTTATTTTCACCCAAAATCTACAAAAAGTCCTTAACTTCGTTCTTTTATTTCTCAACATTTGTCTGAAGTATGTTTTAGTTACTTTGAAGGGTACGTTGAAGTTCAGTTTTTATTACTGTCATTTTTTTCGCAATATGAATCAACATAAAGAACGAACATAAAACTTCACACCATGCTGGTTGTAATATGCCTTTTACGAACAACGGGAACATGCATAGAGAACTCCCCTTGGAACTTGCTGCAGTATTTCTTTAGAACAAGAATGACTGATACATCTCACACCTCTTTCAAACGCAGATTTAAAGTGCGAGCCTCCTTAGGCACAGCTTGAGAGCCTTGAGCATTCTAGGTACCGCTGCCTTTTCCCCTGGCCCTGCCACACTGTGTATTTCGTAATAAGATACACGTTATGAGAAGTTTTACCCTACTCTGTATGTGTCTAGTGTTCATCCCAGCTATTTTTTAGAAGAGCGGATCATCCTACCTGGTCTTCATAGTTAAGCTAGCTACCTAAACAAGAGAATATTTTGTGACGGAAAATCGTGGTCTAGGTGGGGGCATTTATGATTACCTTATATCCATTATTATAAAATAACGATATTTTTATAAATGAGTTTACTTTATTTGATATCAAAATTTTTCATTTTCCTGTTTGGGAAGGTACTTGTTTTTCATGGTATTTTTCATAATTTAATATTAAGGTAAAGAAAGGGTGGGGGTGGGTGCTTTCCCGTGTAGGAATGATCGTCAGAATTCTGTGGTCACCTTTTAAAATTTTGTGCCTCTTTATAATAAACCCGGGCTTTCTTTCTCCCCATCTTATGGGCGGAGGTATTAGAGGTGGGCCTAGAATTCGCTAATGATTTGAGGTATTTTATAAATATATTTAATACTATCTATGCAGACTGAAAATTTAGCATTAATGAATAAATTTTTTAAAAAATTTTGCGTTGAGTCAATGATGGGTCCTGCTGTGGTGTAGTGGTAAGGCGTTTGCTGTTATTTAAGGTTCGACTCCCAATGATACCATCCTTCAAGAAAAATGCAGTTTACCATCAAACTACTAGCTGCAGTTCAGAGGTTGGTTCCCTAGGCTTTAAGAGGTTTGGAATTTCTCGGAAAATTGTAGATTTCGATGCAACAAGACTCTTGCTGTCCTTGTGCCTAAAAACTCACAAACAAGAGTGAGTTAACGTTTGATATAGCCTTTCACTAGAGAACAAAGGAAGAACTCTCATATGGGTCATTCCACGCCAAATCACCCAAGCTCACAACCAGACCATTTCAGATTTTTATGAAATTTGGCTCATTTGTTCCACTTGCAGAGAAATTAATAAATGCCCACTAATTAGTCCCTATTGCTTTTAGTTTCTGAAATACACAACTTTGAAAATGGGTTTATAGTTCAAATTTTAGCCTTTCTTGTACGAAAAATTTTCTCATAACTTTCGTCCTAATTAATGTAAAGACTTGATATTTGTATCTTTAGAAAGTATTTAATGTGGGCTTTCTTATGAAATGCCACATGAATATATAATTCAAATTTTTATTTTCAAGGTCAACACCTTTGACTTTATATATCTCAAAAAAGGGTATTTTAGTTTTTTAAAAAAAAAAAATAGATGTAATTCTTGCATTTATTTTCTACTATATCTAAGAATCTCATTCTGGGACCGCCAGGGGATATCGAGTAATTAATTTAAACATACTGTGCTTACACACGTTTTCTGCCATTATGTGTATTTTAATTTTATTTTAGAAAATTATATGTTATTTTTCCATTTATTTTCTACAATATCCATGAATCTCATTCTGGGACCGCCATGCACTACTCGAATATTCGAATTAGAAATTACATTTATATACCAAAAATGGCCTTGCATGCACATTTCTTAAAAAAAAAAAATACTTACAGATCTTGGCAAACAGATTTTTGGCTGCAATCAGAGTCCGAAACATGTTTTGTTAAAAAGAATTTTACAAATTTTTTACTAATATTATTTATTGACCCATTTCACATAAGTAGAACAAAAAATAAATAAGTAAACAAAGCTTTAAAACAAAAGGTGGTGACTATTTCTGACAATGATTCACCTTCTGATTCAGCTGAATTGGAGATAATTTCTCAGCTAAAAGAAAAATTCAAGAGCACTGAGAACAGAATTTTACATATACAAATTTTAACTATTTTCCCTAAGAGTTGGTCTGCTAAAAAGAAAAAGAATTTGGAGTCAGTTATTACATGGTGAAGAAAGCTAAGTAGCTCGTCAAAGAAAAAGGTATCCTAGCATCTCCCAATCCAAAACCTGAGAAGACCATAAATCAAGAAACAGTAAGCCTTGTGTAAACATTTTATAGCAGTGATCACATAAGCAGGGTTATGCCAGGAAAAAAAAAAGACTTTGTCTCAATGAAGGTTGATGGAGAGAAGACACATGTACAGAAAAGACTGATACTGAGTAATCTAAATGAAGCATTTAAGCTCTTCACAGATGAGTACCCAAAACTTAAAATTGGATTTTCCAAATTTGTGGAACTTAGACCAAAAAACTGCATTTTGGCTGATACTAGTGGAACACATGCTATCTATGTTAGCTTTCATAAAATCAGAGTTTTTTATATTAAGGTGTCTTCAGGTATTATGACCATCTCCGTAATATGGCCAATGTGCCATGATCTCACTCAGCTCCAACGGAATTCAATAGAGGGTGCTTGCATTTTGTGCAGACTTGCCTCTAGATCAGTGGTTCCCAACTGGTGGTCCGTGAGACGGGTCATTATTAAAAAAAAAACAAAAAAAACCCATAAAATTTATTAAATATTAAAATTAAATATAAAAATGAAATTGATTGCATATTTGTAGTATTTTACAATCTGACGGAACTTCAGAAAACGGTTCGTATTAAAAGTAATTCGTCTTAAGCGTGTTCGTCTTAACGAGGTTTGACTGTATTATCATTAGATTTTATTATTTCTTTTTCTGTTTATTTATTTTTACCAAAGAACGATTGCACAAACACATTTTCCCCAAAAAAGACCCAGTTCCCTTTTTTATTAAGGTCTTGCAGCCATCTCCTAAGAATTTTTCAAAGTAGTCTGTGGATGCAACGGAAGTGGAAAAGAGGTCCGTGGGCACAAGTGAAGTGGAAAAGTGGTCCGCGGCTTAAACTGAGTTGGGAACCACTGCTCTAGAGGGATGGTGGTGAATGGCATCATTTTGAAGTGCATAGTTTGCTGTCTGTCGACTTAGCATAATGTAGAAAAAGTGTTGATAGTAAATGTGCATTACTATTTTTTCTCCCGTAAGTTTGCGTTTGTTTTTGAGTCCTGTTGACATGAAATTTCAATTGTTTGAATGATTCATGTTGAGTTGTTTGTGCTTATTCAAGTACAGTTATTGTAATTAGATTTGCTTTAATAGTTTGTCAGCAATTTAGGATTTTATAAAAATCATTTAGATTGCATTTATGGCCAGTTGGCCATATTGACTTAATGGTCATTTCACGTTAATTCAACCACACCCCGACACCCACTGACAAAGATTTTGATAAAACTTGGTATGTATACTACCCTTTTGTAGATGAGAACCCATGTGAAATTTTCCTTCCTTAGGCCACACGTTTCCTGAGGTATAGGGGGTCAAAGTTTGGAGGATTTCCATGGACGGTACATTTTTTAACCTCTTTTTTCAGACTGCAGTTTCGTCTTCAAAAAATTGCAGCTTAAGATCTCAAATGCGCAGGAACTTAAAATTTTGATCGTAAATCAATGAAAATGTGCCCATTATAAAAAAAAATCCTGGAATAGCAGTTTCTAACTTTTAAGGCTTGAAAAATGGTTTTTTTTCCCCTACCAAAAGGCAGATGAGGCACTAGTCTTTTTTTTTCTTTTTTTTTTAATTGAAGCTTACACTTTGGTCTTTCTGGTTTTGAAATAAAAAACATGTCTTTCTCATAGCTTGCATATTTTTTTTTCTTTTCCCAATATGCATTAACCCAGGGATAAAAATTCTCAGACCTAAAGTCACCTAAAAAATTACTTCAGACACCTAAGTTTTAATGAATTTATCAACGTTTTTAATAAATTCGTTAATGTTTTTAATGAATAAATAATTCCGGACTCTTTTTTGATTGTACTCTCATTCATGGAATACGTAAGTCAGTGGGTCATGCTCGTAAAAATAATCATATGGAAACATTTTTTCATTTAAACAAACAAAATTGCAATTTTATGCATAGTAATCAAATTGAAATTTTTTAGACTTGTTCAGAATAAGCATCTGGACAAATGTGGTACTTACAGTTTTTACATTATTACTTATCATTTTTGCATTGCTTATTCTGTGGGACAATCACAAATTTTGAAGGAGGAAGGAATTTTAGCAATGCCTGATGCCAGTAAAGCTAAGTCAAACTACAGTTGAATGATTGAAAGTTTTATGACAGCCATAAGTATTCCAGAACAATGACTGGAAAAAAAAAAAAGGTGGTTAATATTGCTAGGACTCTATACATACAGAAGAGACTGATACTATGTAATCTGTGTGAGTTATACTCTTCTACTTTTCATTCAAACTTAATTTCCTCAGGCACTGATTGAACAGAAATGATTATGTGCACTGTTGTTTTTGATGAATATGTAACTACCTTAAAGTCTGGAAAAACTCATCTCTCATTCTTTCATTAAAAAGCTCAGTCTACTTTTTCCTGAAGGAAACCAAAGCAAATCTTGGACCAAATGAGACTATCATTCTGAATTTTAGCGAAAACTTCAGTTTTATTATTCAAGGTGAGAATCAAGGATATCACTGGACGAAAGACACTTGTAGGCTACTGTACATCCAACTGTTATATACACTCCATCTCTTACTACAAACTTGGCAGTTTCCAATCTCTGCATTTTATCTGATGATTTGCAACGTAATGTTACTTTTTTACATTTGATACAACGGGAAGTCATAATATTCATAAAAGATCGCACTGCTCACTGTAGTCCAGGGTTTGGTTCCCTAGGCCATAAGAGGTTCGGATTCCTCGGAAAACAGTAGGTCCCGGCGCAGCATGACCATTGTAGTCTTTGAGCCGTAAAACCACAAAACAAACAAACAATATTCATAAAAGAGAGGGTTCCTTCAATAAAGGAAATTCATTACTTGGTGACAGCTGTTCCAGCCAATATAAAAATTGAAAAAAATTCCCTTAACCTATGTCATCACGAAAAGGATTTCTCTCTTACAGCATCATAGTCTTCCTTTGCCATCAGCCAAGATAAATCATCATTTGATGGTGTTGGTGGGACAGTCAAATGACTGATCACTAAAGAGAGCCTGCAGAGATGTTTTGCAGATCAGATTAATTCCGTACAAGAAGCATTTTACTTTTGCAATTTGTACATACAAAACTCTGACTTCAGGCTTCTCTTAAAGCATAATGTACAAAAAAGGGAAGAATTTGGAAGATCACTTTTCAAAAACAAAAAACATACCTGGAACAGAAGCATTTCACCAATCTGTTCCACTTTCAGAATATATTACTCACGATGAATAATGCTCATACATTTTCAGTTTTAGTGACAAATCTAATCCACTACATGTCTCCATGTCACAAGTGCCAGTACAAAGTTACGTAGCTTGTGTGTATGATGAACTTTTTTTGGGGGGATTGTACAGAAACTACATCATGAGGAAAGAGATATAACAGTAAACTTCATAACCCCCTCCCCAAGGAGTATCAAAATGATTTTTTTGGCTTTTAGTTGGTTCACCAAACAGGGAAGACATTTGCAAAATTCTACTTAGCAACATCATCTGCAATGTGACTATGCCATTCACTAAAGGAACTGGGTGAGTGTAATACTTCGATGAAAAGTATGTCAAATTTGCGGAAATCTGATTCCATAAGCTACACCCTTAAATAGCATATACATAAACTAATCTTGAAGATAACTTGTTTTAAATTGGTTTTTCCTTCTTTCTAGACTTTTTTGCTCAACCATAAAGACTTTGTGGTGAAAAACAGTTTCTCCCCCTCACCGTCGAGCCCTGGCATTGATTATACTGGCCTGCGAAAGATCCTTATGAATTTATTGTTTTAGTTTTTTGAACATGCTTCACAAATGACTATTTATAGTGGAAATATGCTGAAGAGAAAAAAATTGCAAAGATATATTGTACGTTTATAGGGATTGGACCATATAAAAAACAGTTTTATAGGGTTGTGGTCCCACAAAGGTTGTATGGTGTAAAGGACTAGATTCACATTTGAATAATTAATGGATAAAATCTTTCAAAAACTTAAGGTTAAGGTACACTTTCATGTTAATAATTTGAAAACTGGTGCCTACATTATTTAGGTAATTATAATGACTTAAAGCACATTTTACGAAACTTGAAATGACTTAATGACAAGTAAATGCAGTTAATAAA
>QLNU02015360.1:316735060-316754167 GCA_006491805.2 Dysdera silvatica
TAGCAGGAAAAATGGCTTTCGGTATCGGTTTTATAGAAAAAAAACCTTTTGCACCAGTTTTGTAAAAGGCAAACACCATTTTATATTTTGTACAGGAAAATTGGTTTTCACGTAGTTTTGTAGTAGGTAAAAAATAGTTTAATCAAATGAATGAGCACAATAAAAATGAAAAGTCACATGCTTCATTGAAAAAGTAAAATTTCGTAAATATCAAGTTCTTTGTTTCTTTTTCTGTAATTTTGAAACCTCTTCCTTATTCTTGAGAAGATAAAATTTTTTTAAAATACGTAAATTAACTTCTGTCAACAAAACGCACCCACTTTCAACTGTGGACGTATTATTTCTTTGGATGGAAATTTGTAGGTGCAAAGTGCGACTAATGACCGCTAAGTTTGTACCCTCCAGTAGGTGGTGTATCAGGGCAAAATTCCTCTATTTTGATGGAAAAGTACTAAAAGATTGTCAACAGTCTTTAATTACAGACGTTTAAAAAGTTCACAATTTTGCCAGAAGGCAGCACATCACTGACAAAATCGTGCATCGAAAGAAATCATCACTCGTTAATTAACGTTAAAATCCTTTTTTAAGTAAAATAAATTTTTTTTTTCTTTTTTAAGTTCCAGAAACAGGCACCAGGTGGCGTTTTTTCACAGAATAGGATTATAAATTATGTAAATAAATTAAATTTATTTAATAGGTAAATTTACTTTTAAATTAATCTGCAAGCCTCAGCGTATGTAGATAACGAAAGCATAAGGGGGAAATATCCCGAAATATATGCCGCAAAATCTCGGCAAAAATCGCTTGCTATTTTTTAAAGTATCGATATCGTGAGGAAATTTTTCTGAAATTTTAATAAAATGTTGTGAGTAAAAAGTTATTCAAAATATGGTAAAACTGCGGGTCTATGTAAAAATTTCAAAATTCACGTTGCTTCGTGAAACGTCAATTCTTTACTACAAATATCGTGATATACTTGCCAATAACGTTTTGTGTGCCGATTTTTATTTTCTCAGATGTTCCACAATCATGGCTGCATTTCATTTCGTTGTTTTAATCCAAATTTGAAGCAAGTTTCACATACAAAGCTGGACGTAAAAAATAAGAGAAACAAGGGGACAAGTCGGAAGTGCCCCAGCCTACCGTCATAACATAGAAGGCGTGAGCCATCTACAAAGTGTGCCTTCTTTTTTAAACCAAAAACCATAAAAAAAATACGAATTTTTGAGGGGCCGGTAGAAAATTTCACGTGAGGATCTTGAATGAGGTTTTTCGTAGTTTTCTTGATATTGATCGTAAAACCGTAAAGTGGAGTTAAAATCCGTACAAACTACGGAAAATCTCTACAGTTGGCATCTTGGGGGAAATGTTCCGAAATATATGTCACAAAATCTCTGCAAAAATCGCTCGCTATTTTTTAAAACATTGATATCATGAGGAAATTTTTCTGAAATTTTGATAAAATGCTGCGAGTAAAAAGTTACTCAAAACATGGTAAAACTGTGGGTCCATGTAAAAATTTAAAAACTCTGTATGCTTCATGAAACGGCAATTCCTTACTACAAATATCGCAATATACTTGCCAATAACGTTTTGTCTGCCAATTCTTATTTTTATTTTCTCAGATATTTCACAATCACGGCTGCGTTTCATTTCGTTGTTTTAATCCAAATTCAAAGCAATGTTCACACATAAAGCTAGATGTAAAAAATAATAGAGAAACAAGGGGACAAGTCGGAAGCATCCCGTCCTAACATGGATAGCCCGAGCCATCTGCGAAGTGCAGCCATGATGCGAAAAATTACAGGGAAAGATCACAAATGTTTTTTTTAATTTTATTTTTTAATGGTTGAAAACTGGAATGACTGTAAAAACTGCGAATCTCAGTATTTTTAAGTCCTGGTGCAAAAAAAAGAAAAAAAAGGAGGAGGGGTGTGGTGGTAGTATTTTTTCTTTTCCTCCAATGGTCACTAGTCTGGTCCCTTTTTCGGACAGGAATGGAGTGGCCATAATGAGGGAGGAAATGTGATTATGTTACCGCAGTAAAGCTTACCCTTGTAAGAATAAGGGTTGACCATACTATGGGAAAGATAGCGAACTTTTGAAGTTTTTACGAGTGCCTACAAACATGCCTATTATGAAGAAGTCAGCTATTTGTGATGCCAACAACAGAGCATTTTAAAACCTCTAACAAAATGCATATAGATCTGAAAAGAAACCGTCTAAGAAAAATAATCTTAAATAAAAAATTTATGCATAGCCAGAACTTGTGGAATATGAAAACGTGAAGTTTGACCATGATAAACATTGAAAAATCCCCATACCATTCATAAATATCAGAGCTTAGTGCTTTTGGGAATTATCTTAGGAGTGTGTAGTTTGGTATGCAGGTATCACTTTGAAGAATGTAATAAGTTGGGAACTCCATTGAATATTTTTCAAAAGATTGACAGGGATGGGTGGAGGGGGACATTTCAGACAAGAGATATTTTGAAGAATAAGAAAATGCAATTTTGTTTCCTCATCGATGAAAGTTCCCAAGAAATTTCCCCCAAAATACGGTGAATATGATAACTACAAAGGCTAGCAATTATGCATATAATGAGGAAATCCTTACCCTAGTAGCATAATCGCCAAAAAATGGTTGGCCCAACAGCAAATTGTGGTTGTCCTGGTAGGCATTGGATGGAAAATCATCTAACATCGAAAACGGTACTAATTGTTGGTTGGGCCATCGTTGGCCCTCCCTTAAACTTTTGTAATTGGCCCAACCATAAAAAAAAGAAATGCTGACCAATGTTGGCTCTACTGTTAATTCTGCAGTTGGTCCTACCATGAAAAATACCGTTGGGCCAATGCCGACCCTACTGTTTATTCTGTAGTTGGCCCAACCATTATAAACTGTTGTTGGACCAACGTCAGTCCTACTGTTAATTCTGCAATTGGCCTAACCATGAAAAGTACCGTTGAGCCAATGTCTGCCCTACTGTTTATTCTGCAGTTAGCCAAACCATGAAAAATACCGTTGAACCAACATCGGCCCTACTGTTCATTCTGCAGTTGGCCCAACCACGAAAATTACTGTTGGACCAACTTCGGCTCTACTATTTATTTTGCAGTTGGTCCAACGTCAGCCTTACTGTTCATTCTGCAGTTGGTCCAAACATGAAAAATATCGTTGGGTCAACGTCGGCCCTGCTGTTAATTCTGCAAGACGGCAACTATGAAAAAATGTAATTTAGCCAGTTGCAATAGGGTAAAGCCATGGTATTTAAAATGTTACGGAAGAACGACATCATGGTTAATGTTTTCTACAATTTCAAAATATTAAACTGCAATGTTTTTCGTAAGTCATTTTAAGAAAAGGGCCTAATACTACTTTTAACTGAAATGGTATGAAAATTTTCCTGCAGTGTAAAAAAAAATGCACTTTGAAAAATGCGTGTCGTTACGGAAGGACAGAAAAAACATGAAATGATGTCCTTCCGTAACGGAGTTTTCAATGTTTTTTTCAATTTCGGTACAGTTAATTAAATAATACAACGCATTATTTTGAAAAGACTTGCAAGATTAAAATGATATAATTTATTAGTTTTAATATGATATATAAAACATCATGCTTTTTCAAATTTTAAACATGTCCCAAAATACCATGGCTTTACCCAATACTCAAGTAATTAAGGAAGTAGATAAAGAAGATTTTTGCATATATATTCCTATTACTCCCCACATATATTATGCATATTAATGGAAATTCCTGCCTGTTGTGTAAATAAAAGGTTTTGCATCTGGTGGAGATGGAGATGAAATTATGAAATTACTTTTTATCAAAATCAAAACCACATGACCCGAACTGGTTCTGAAATGTAACATCTGCTTCTCATGCCTTCTAGCCATTAAGTTGTTTGAAAACAAGTGTGGCTGCAATATTCCTTATTATTAGCAAATACTGGGTAAGTACTGCTATTCTTTTACTATTTTGTATTATATCTTGTGGTTCTTGTTATATTAGTGGAATAGTTTTACTTGTCAATATTTTTGTGTATTGGTGGTGAAGTAAGTGCATATTAAATGCATTTATACTACTGGGCAAAATATAAGTTCACTTGAAATTTGTTAAAAACTTAAGGAAAAAATATAAAGAACCAGTAATTACTGTAATATGTTCGACAGTATTGCTCACAATATCACAAATATTTTCAGCGAATTGCTGCAAACTTACACAATAAATATGTATTATCGATATGGACAGAATTTTACAGACAGTTTACACTCATTTTTATGGAAAAAAATAAAACATTTACATAATTTTAATATTTTGTAGAACCTCCATGATTGTTTATTACTTCAAAAATACGATTTGACATCGATTCAACTAAGTTTAAAAGTATCTCACATAAAATGTGCTCCCAGTTTTCTGTGATTGCTTATTTGAGTTAGTCAATCATATAAAATCGTCCCGCTTCTTTGTATATTTCCCTCGCAATTATGCCTCATAAATTTTCTATAGGGATAATGTCTGGCAAATATGAAGGTCATATAATTACCTCAAAATTATGTTCTCTAAGACAATCTCTTATATATATGCTGAACGATGGACAGATGCATTGTCCTGTTGAAATTCATCATTTTCACCACCTAAAATTTCAGCAGAAGCATATAATTGATTTTTAAGTAATGTGACGCATTGTTGAGATTTAATTTGTGTGTTCAGAAACATAATATTAGTTTTTTAGAGCAGAAAATCCTGCCCAAACCATGAACGAACTACCTCCCATTTGCTGGGTCACTAGCATTTCATGTTCGAATCTTAAATCATGCCAGCACATATTACAGTTATCCGGCCTATCCAAATTGAATTTTTTTTCATCAAAAAATGTAACGGAATACCATTCGTAGATCCAACTCATTGTCTTTCTGGCAAAACTCAATCATTTTTATGTTTTAAAGTTAGTTGTGGTTTTCGATCTAATTTTGAATATATAATATCTGGAGAATTCTGGAAATTGTCCTTTGAACATGAGACATTTAGATTGTCCTTTATTTTTGTCGTGGATAATTTCATTATTGTTACAAGCCCATTAATTCTGCGCTTGCTTTTTAATGGAAGATATGGTTTCCGACCTGAACGGTTTCCCACTGGTTCTGCAATTCTTCTCTTAAGCACATTCGAAATGGCACACTAAGAGCATCCAATCGTCCCAGCAATTTTCCTCTGAGATATACCGCTGCCATGTGATTTCCAAATTTGTTCAATTTTACACTAGCAAAGTTGCTTAGCTCTTGGCATCTTTACGGCTAATTCAAACTTTCGATCATGCACCTCTTTTTATTCTCTTATCAGTAAATGACGTTACATCATCAGTGAAAGTAATTTGCATACAGTATAAAACTTTCTACTGGAAAAAAAACCTTTATGAACTTATAATTTTGACCAAGTATTTTTATAATATTTTTTAAATAAATTTAAATGATGTAATCATAAAAGCTTGTGGATGTTTAAAATACTCTGCAAGTCACCATAGAACAAATCTTTGCATATCCCACTCATATACATACTTTATTATCCTGCTCACGACAGAGAGAGAGAGAAAAGCTATTGAACTTATAATTTTGTCCAGAAGTGTAGTTATTAACCCTAGAATATATATATATACAGTTGATATTTGCAGTTATTTTACGAATTCATACAGACCCTAAAGAAGTCCATAAGCAAAAGTTCATTCATAAATGGGAATTAATAAATATTTGTTTTAGGGAATACGTTTCAGGACCAATGCAATAGTTCTTAAAAACGTGAGTTGACTGTATAACCAGATATTTTGCCTTTGCCCAGTTTAGGGTGCTTTTTATCCAAAGGAAAGTGATGAATCAATATTTCTGGTTTCTATAATTAGTTGTGTTTGTGGCAACCTTTTCAAGTTTTGTCTGACAAGGTAAAAAAAAAATTGCCGATTAAAAAAAAAAAATTTAACTCAATGTTTAAATTATGCAAATGTTAAATATTTCGTCTTCCAAGGGAAACTGGAGCATTGCCATTTTGAATAGTAACTCTGGATTGGCTTCTAGCCCCAAATCAAGAAGCACCCTAAACTGAAATGATGCCTATATTTTCTTCCTTAAAACTAGGTAGCGAGGAAAGGTGTCACATTGTGATTATATATAAAATAATAGGTAATTAGTTTCAGATGTTTATTTAAATCTAGTGTTTTTTGGATATAGCAACTCCCGATTATCTACCATCCACCGGTGGATTATTCCCTCTCAAAAGCAAGTATAAATTAAAAATCGAAAAAACAGGCATGATTAATTGTTGAAAATAGCATAATTGTACACCACAAAAGATTTTGAATTAGTCTTGATACTGACACTCAGGTTAGAAATACTACATATAAGAATTTAATCCTCTTTGAATCCTGGACTTTATTTCTAACTACAGTTCAGTCATTCGATTTTAAATGAACTCTGAAGCCCAAAGTATGGTGAATTATATTTAACACACTGACAGACAATCAACTGCATTTCGATATAGTATACAAACCTAGTCACCCTTGAGCATCAGAAACCACTATGAGAAAATTCTCCTTACCCTGTAGACTTCAATTGAACATAAGATGAAAATATAATGTAGAAAGAGGTCATTGATTATTTTAGGAAGTCTTAAAATATCTTTTCTTTTTTCCTGCAGTTTCAGATTTTGCTATAGCCTATAATATTATGTATAGGCCTACATACATATTTGTAGTCATAAAGAATGTAGGTTTTTTCCTTGAAATTTTAATGTTCGCTTAGTATTTCCACTACTATTTTCCCGTTTTCAGATTATCCATAAATTCAATTATCAGAGGCAGTTATGTCACTCAACACCATGAATAATTGACAGCTGACTGTATTTAAATAGCCTACAATTAAACTTTACATTAAATATACTTACTATTTAAAAAACAGAAACATCAATTGAAAGAATCTCAAAATTTTTAAATCAGCATGACACCCAGAGTTGCCACCCATCTTGATTTTGCATGCATTGCCCCGTATACTAACTACATAATTAATTTGTCCAGATTTTATTAAAAGGGCCAGCATGTGAATATTTGCTATGGTTTCCCAATAGATGGATGGTCATAAAAAATACAACCATGTTTGAACAGCGTTCTCCATATAATGACTGTAGGGGGAATGGAACTTATAGTATGTGAATAGAAAGCTCAAATCTTTTTTAAAAATAATTTTATTGTATTAAGATAGTGTTAAAAAGTTAAAAAATAATCAAAATATTGATTTCTATCACCTCTCCCTATGCAATGACATTTTTATGATAGTTGTAATTTATATGAGTGTTTGTCCTTATTCGCTATAGTACCTGTCTAGGGTTAAGATACTTTGTATAACATCAGATGATCCGCCTCAGTGCAGTTTAGGGTGCTTCTTTATCAAGAAAAGGCATAAAGTTTCCAGTTACCAATTCTAATTTACTGTTGGTTTCCATAACTTTTATTTTTGTGTGTTTTGTTTTGCTACTTTGGTTCTATCCGTTCAACAGTGTAGTACTCGAGTGTATCCTTTTGAATTACTTCAAAGTCGAGATTGAATTATTTCTACTGTAACAGTATACTTTTTTTTTTTTACTGATCCAAGAATTACTGATTCATACATTCAAGGTTATGGTATAGTTAGGATGTGATTAAGAAAACTACTGGTGTCTCTAAAATTCATTTGTCATTCTAATAAAAAACAGGTGTTTGAATACTGGTTGTGTTTTACAACTGCTGTTTTACAAAACCAAACTTAAAGGCTGCCATCTTGAATCATTTGTATCATTAAGATTGGCATCTTTTAATATTGACGGGGTGTCCACTGCTCTGGAAAATCTGGAAAAGTCAGAGAAATTTGAAATACAAAGGCGTAAGTCAGGGAAATTTGAAATTCGTTGTTATAATAAATAGCTTACTAAAATAATTTTCTTGAACTGTGATTTTTGTACTGCATTGCATACTGAAAATTTTGAAAAACTTATGCTTTTGACTAACTTTTTCCAAAAATTGCATTTCTTTTATAAATTATATTGATTTTTGTAAACCAGTATAATTTATAAAAAAAATATTGAGTCCATATATATCCCAGGAGGGAATGTGTTTGCCAAATATATAACTAAAACTTGGAAAAAAAAGTGTTTTTCTCAAAATTATCTAAATTGTAAAGGACTTTAATCATACCAGTTTCCTTTCTCTTATATATAGTCATATACGCTTTTTAAATGGAATAAAAGATGAAGCATCAGCTTTTCCATTATATAGCTAAACTCTTTTATAATGATCTCAGAAACGGCAGAATAAAAATGTTGTCAATATTTAATTAATGCAAGTTTTTAATGCATAAATAAATGGTTTTTTTTAATATAATTTTTGTATTTGTAAATTCCATATAATTGAGTTTAAAACTTGTTTGAAGTTTGTGTTAGTTTCCTTTAACAAAGCAATCTCCTATTTAACTTTTACTTATTCCTTGCCAAATTATTTCTTCCTATCATCCCAAACCACTTTCCACTGATATATCTTTCAACATACTCCTATACACCCTCTAAATATTTTCTCCTTATTACTTCCCTATTTTCATTCACTTAAAACAAGATTTTAAATGCATGGAGGTGTGACGCAGACAGCGATGGTACTCGACAACTCAAGTATCGGTTTGGTTTGGTTTTGTTTCAGTTATGCAAATTTTAATGCATTGTATTATTTGCTAAAATCAGTGACTGGAAATCGATTAAGATTTGGTCTGGAAAAGTCACAGAAGCTAGAAATTGAATTTAGTCAGAACCATGTCTTCTTATTATTATTAATTTATCCTTCCTCAACTAATTATAGCAGTATTTTATGATTTTTAAAAGTTTATACAATTTTGCAGGGTATATATATGCATACAATATAGGTAGATAAAAACATTGCAATTATAATTACATATTTTTTAAAAAAGATATTTTAGTTTAAATTAAATGGATTCTTATTTATTGTAGTTCAGCAACTTTGATTAAAAAAAAAAACATACACTGTTTCTAAGTTTTCAGAAACACTATATCTGGAAATTTTTTGTTACTGGTCTGGAAAACCTGGAAAAGTCAGGGAAGTTTGAAACAAAATTTGAGTAGACACCCAGTGTTGATCCTGATGCCAGTTTTAAAAGGTGGTGGTGGTGGGGACACAACCTAGATAGGCACCCAAATGATCAAAACAACGTTTTTTAATGGACACATGTTCAATAAAACATCTTTGTATTTACATTTTTGCACAAATATCTGTATAGTATTGAAAAAGTAAGCTTGTTACAAAATGTGTCAACTATTTATAACGTTTATGCACAACTATTTCTAGTTATTTCTACATCACTTTATAGAGTCATAGAAAATGTGGCAAACAATCTGAGTTTAAAGTTTGATGGTGTCTATGGACTGCACTAATGGATATAAAAAAAAATCTAATAGATAAATTGGTTTTGAACTATTAATGTCAGGTTTTAAAAAGTTTTATAATCAAGCCCCAATTTATATTCGAAATCCCTTTGGTTGTGACAAAACTAATCTACTGAAATGAGTTGTAATCTTCGTCTCTGAATAGGATTTTAATTTGTAGTTTACTTCTAGAAGTGGCTTTTACTTTAGGATTTGATGAAAGTGAACTATCAATGGATGAATTATTTGAGGATTTCAGTATCATGAAACATAAATATTTTGCTTATAAAATATGTGATCTGTGTTTTTCTGAAGTCATAGGCGTAGAGTTATATGGGCCCAAACCCACCAATAATTTGAAATAAATTGTAATTTTACATATATTGTAATGTATAAATGTACATAATATGTGTTTGGACCCCAATAATTTTGAAAACTCTATGTTTATGCCTGAAGTACTGTATTGCAATCTTATATCATAGTTTAAAACTAGTTTTTTTTAAACTTGTAAGGGAAAGTAGTTGTTTTGATTTAAATTATTGAGCCACAGCACATTTAGCACTATTTGAATATAATCATACAATAAATGTGTACATCTGAGTATTAATAGCAAATTTCGACTTAATATTTTTTTTTTCATATTTTGCTTGTTATATTCATGCTCTCATTGAAACTGGGTTACCATTGATAGAAGAAGAAGAAGAAAAAACAATAGAAGAGTGAAAATGAATATAATTATACATGTATATTATATATTTACATATGGGAATTTTACATATTTTTGCAGCATTACCTGAAAAATCTTAATGTTTTAAACCCACTAAGATGGGATCTTCGTAATAAAAGGGAAAATCTGTTTTTAGACGACCTACTCAAATTAAGGGGAAAATTTACTGAACTAGAAATGGTTTATAGCAGGTTTTTTCTTGTGTTGATGGATTTTCATCCTGTTTATTTGAAATGTATTACAGTGGGAGCTCTTTAATTTACACGCTTGGGACCACAGCTATGCCGGATTATCGAACGTTAATATGGTTTTAACGGGAATACCAAAGAAAAATTAATACAGCACAATGATATTTAAAACGAGTTGTAATCAGTTACTCTATGGCAAGAAAAAATACGCATGAGCGTTACTTTTTAAAAAAGTCTCTGATATCACATTGCGTCTGTGATTCTTATCTGTTTCTTCAAAAAACCATTACGGATTATACACAAATTTATGAGTTCGGCAGAGTTATAGCTTTTGTTGGATTCGGCGAATTTGATATATTTAATGCATCAGAAGCCTGTTTTCATGAGACTTTAGCTTTATCTTACATAGTTCCTTCTTCTTGATTCGATTCCACCTCCTAAACCTGGGCTTTTTGTGGGTTCAGAACACTTTGTATAATCTGTTCGTCACTCTGTTCTTCGACCACTGGCACACTTTTATTGATTTCATTCCAGTCTAATACTTCGCAGGGTATATCTGTGAAAGGGTTATTTGGTACAGTCAAGCCCTTCGAGAGGATGAGAGAAACTTGGGCCACTTCCTTTTGCGAGGCCTCCTTACCTTTGATAGAGCTGGGGACAAGAATTATAGATCCCTGGGCAGTTTAGCAGATCGGACCCTCCTCAAACCCTGTTCATTTTTCCCCAGGATAATTTTTCGTGTTGCGTTTAGATGTATTTAATATAATAATAATTTTAAAAAAGGAAAAACGAAAAGTTTTGCTCTGGGCCCTTTATGATACAGGGGCCTGCCCTTTGAGCCAAAATTGAGAAAAAATTACTAATGACAAATGTCAATAATATACAAGTACTGTAATTTGAACATATAGGGTAATGGCTGAAAATGTATATGATGAAAATATAATAAATGAAGAAAATGTAATTTGTAACGCAAACTACTATTGACTGTTCTTAATTTTTTGATGAAGTAAAAGCTTTTCTAGCTTTTTTCTTTTTTTCTACAAATGCATTGATAATTGAAGAAAAGTTGAACTTTCGTGCTACATCATAATTTATGTTGAGCATAGCCAGTCCGTTCAATCTATCTTGGCCCATAATTTAGCGGTGAAATTTTTTAACTTGTTTGAGCACATTAAATGTTCTTTTACCTGAAGCCACTGACACTGGAAGGGTCAGAAAAATATGCAATGCAAGAGTTACATTGGGGAACAAGCCGGCAAGACAAAGTTCATGTATTTCTCGAAAAAATTCTTTTGGGTTGCAATTCAGTTTGAAATTAACCGAATGGATTCGTTTAAAAAAAAAATTCATCCTCTAGGTCATTTGAAATTTCATTTGAATATTTCTTTTGCTGCTTCGAGTATATCATCATTACTGAGGCTGATGAATTAACCACAGAAATCTGAATAGTTCGCAGATAACATTGAGTGATTTAAATCTTCTTCTAAGACCTGATATGACTGAATCTATTATAACAAAAAAACACATTTACTTTGTAATAATTTTCAGCATCTGCATTATGAGAAATCCTGCGATTCAGTGCAAATTATATTGGAGTGCCAATATTTTCTGCTACTTTTGAATCTACATAAAGTCACCTGTAGACAGGACCGTCCTTAGTTAATGCGGGACCCCGGGCAAAATATATTTAGGAGGCCCATATATATACAAGTAAGAAAACAAAGCAAAAAAAAATTGAATAGTGTATAACCACTAGATGGCACGAAATGCGAGATCTGAAGTAAAAATATTTTTGGGGAAATTTTCAATATTACAAAAATTAAAAATTTGAGAATTATGTCTCGTGGGGCCCCAAGAAACATGGGGCATGGGCCCTGCTTGCCCATGCTTAACCCTCTGACTGCTCAATTTTTTTTATCAAAATCGATTCAAAAACTGTGTATTTTTTTTTATTATGTACTTCAAATCCACATGTAATTTAGAGTTAACCCTCTAATTGCTCAATTTTTTTTTTGTTATCAAAAACTGCATATTTCTTTTTATTCAATATTTCAAATCTACATGTAATTGAGAGTTAAAATATGTAGCACATTTTTGTAACCAAAGATGATGAGAGATGAAATGTGGAAAAATTTCATACCTGCGAAAATCGTCGAATGAGAAAATTTCTTTACCTCTAGATTGCACATGGAAATTGTGGGACAAGCAGTCAGAGGGTTAAGGATGGCCCTGCCTATAGATATGCAGCTAATTCAAATTATATTACTCAGAGATCTCGTAAAAGATCGCACTGCTCACTGTAGTCTGGGGTTTGGTTCCCTAGGCCTTAAGAGGTTCGGATTCCTCGGAAAACTGTAGGTCCCGTCGCAGCATGACCGTAGTCTTTGAGCCGTAAAACCAAAAAACAAACAAACAAACAATTCAAATTATACACATGTCTTTTAGAATCCTTTGGAAAAACGAAGAATGATTTCAGTTTTATTAAAACTATAAACAAAGGAACAATAAACCGTGAAAATCAAGAAGAAAACACAGCGAACAATACATGCACGTGGTAGGCAACTAGGAATAGGCTCTGGGCATAGGGTACTAGTGACGTATTACTCACATGATATACGGTCAAAAAGTATTGTTCATAGGGTTTTTTTCAGGCACTATAGAAAACTGGTTAGTGACGTATGGCTAGTGAGTATTCTTCTTTTGGCAGGTTTATGTGTTTTTGCACGCAAATATATCAATGGTTTACAACAAGGGTTCTTATTAAATTTTAATTTTATATAAGAAATAGGCTATACTTTCTTTTAATAAAGAAACAGTCCATTTCTTTTTTTAAAGGTAAAATTTTAGGCCCTCCGATAAAGCGAGGCCTGGGCCAAATGGTCCCACTGGCTCTCTCATCTCTGAGTCCCTGAGTACAGCTTCTATCAAATCTGGCATCATATTTTGACCATCAGTGGTAACGTTTGAATCTTGATCCACATCTTCATCATTAGGTCAAAGTTTGCTGCATCATCGCTATAGAGTCACTTTCACGTGATTCTATACTATGGCAATTGCAAAAATTGTGTCTTTCACATTAAACTGTTTTTGGAAGTCTTTTACATCACAGAGTCTAAAAGACCCTGCCCAAAAGATCTTCAATAAAAACACATTAATATTTTCAATCACACCTTGATCCATTGGCTGAATCAAGAGAGAGTGACATTTAGTGGTAGGTAATCTGCAAAAATATTACTGGAAACTAAATCAGAAGCAGGAGGTTGAGTGGTACAGTTGTCTAACAACAAAAGCACTCTGCTTTCTTTTGGCATACCATGTTTTTTAAAGTTTTCCATTACTTGTGGTACAAAATTATGGAAAAAACAGTCCTTAAATCTGTCATCCATGCATTGCTCTGCGCATCATAACGCACAGGCAAGTTTAAGATTCCTTTTAAAGCTCTATATTTTTTACATTTACCAATCACGACAGGTGTTAGCTGATAATCGTCAGAAGCATTAGCACACAACAGAACAGTCAATCCGTCTTTTTCTTGAATCCCTTAGCACATTTGTCATTCCCACTTGCCAGAGTAGACATTGATAAACAGTGCCATAAAAGGCCGGTTCCATCGGCATTGTAAACTTGACAACGGGTTAATTTCCACCGTGCAACAAGGCTGCCAAAAGTGTTCTTATATTCTTCAGCAGCATTTTCATCGGCTGATCTGCTCTCTCCAGGCACATCCAGCCTTCGGATTCCTTGTCGAATTTTAAATTTCTGAAGCCAACCATCCAAAAACACACAAGCACCTTTGATATTTAGATCCTGATGAAACTGTTTTGCTTTTTCGATGATCATAGGCCTAATCACAGGTTTTCCCCGCTGATCTCGTATCACTCAACCAAGTACACGAAGGCACTATCAAGAATTTTTAAGTTTAAGTTTCTTTAATGTGTGTCTTGATTCCATATTTTTCGCTGTTACACCTTGAGCAGCAAACTTCTTAAGTCCTTTTTGTTTTTATGCCATAATTGTTGAAGAACCAATACTGAAAGCACGCATTATAATGTTTCTGTTTTTGCCTTTTTTTTTTAGACGATTATTTATCTCTAGTTTTTGCTGTATATTGAGAGTTATATGCTTACCCGTTTTAGTTTTATTAGCACTTGAAGAACTCATGCTGGGCTTTGAGAACATTTTACAGTACAGTACACTGTATGTAAATAGTTGCATGTAATATTGCGCAAACATGATATATGTAGCCTGCTAGAAAACAGGAAACATTGTACTGAAATGAAAACTGGCAGTCACAATAAAGCGGGCAGCACAGTGTTGTGACCTTGTGGTCAAGGTCAGCAAATGCGTGAGTGAGTCTACCTGGAAAAAAAAAAGGGTGTGAGTGGCTTGATCAGTGCCGGATTACAGAATGTGCCGAACCGAAGAATGCCGGATTAAAGAGCTCCTACTGTACCAAACAAATGCTTTATTTCCTCTTATTATAACCAAGTTTGACTGTATACAGTAATAGTGTTGTAGCAATATAAGTGTCAATAAATGTCATATTAACCAACAGCTATGCTATGACTAAAGTTTCAATGTCTGTAAAAAACACTAGTTAAGTAGTTTGGGCCATAGTGAGTAGTTAGGAAGGTAAACTCCCTTAAACTCTGATTTGCTGTTGGTTATTGACTCCCACACAACTTAGAGTTTACATCTCTGAATGCAGGTGGTTGAGCATAGTTCTTTGCCAGATTGGATTGCAAATTTAATTGATATATTGCAAGTAGTTTTGAGTTGTAGAATAAGGGGTATTTTTTTGTTGATCATGGGAGAAAAAATATTACAATTGACATATGTATATCTCCAAAGCAGAATGTTTTGCAATGTTCTGCAACAAGCCTTCAGCTGATCAAAAATGTTCTGCAGGAGATGCATGTATGTATATATATATTCGTATTATATACATTTTTAAATTCTATAAAACATAAATTCCTTTTTTAATAGAAATGCAGAAAACATTTGTTGGACTGATTTTTTTATTTATTTATTTATTAAAAAAAAAAAAAAAAGGAAAAAAACACTGATTCACCCCACGATTGTTCTGTAGTGAAGCTATTTGTTCTGCGACATGCATCATACTTTTTATCACATTCTACTTTGGGGTCTTGCATCATGAAAATCTATTCAGCACCATTAAATAAATGTGACTAATCACTTTTTTTTAATTGAAGTATGTACCAACTCTGATATTTTTCATTTCTTATTTAGCTGTTGTACACTGGATCCATAATTCAACAGATAATGAAGTGGAGACTGCTTGGTGCATCAGTGAATAGGGTTATTTTGGAACACCTTTTTTCTGTTTTAGCAACAATGAAATAGAAGTAGATGCCACTACCACCATTTTGCCAAACTTTAAAGTGTTTTAATTGCAGTGGAGTCATGGACTGCAGCATGACATGCTTTTGCTGCAAAAGTGTTTTATAAGAATGAGGATATTTTTGTAATCGTTCATTGTGAATTTCAAAAAGAGTTTCAGGATTCATCGCAATCATTCTGTTTCATCAATACCACAAAGACCTGGGTTCACGATTGCAAGGCTGCTCATTCTACACTAAAATTGAAAGGTGATAGAGTGTAAAAACACTACGTACACCCAAGAATATTGTAGCTATAAGAGAGAGAGACCATTGAAGGAAGTCCACACTGCTCTGTGTCACTCAAGCGGTCTGAACCCAATGTTTGATGGATTTTGCACAACGATTTCCACTTGTATTCTTGCAATTTACTGAGTGCCTAGAGTGAAATAGTGGTCATTTGAGCAATGTTATTTTCAGAAATTAAGGCTTTTATTTTCAATGTGCTAAATTGTCATATTGTTTAATTGAAATTGAAAAATTAAATCTTTTTTGTGTACGGTATGTTCATATTCATTAAAACGAAAAAAATGAAAGCATTTACTATTCATGAGATGTTTGTAAAATCACCTTATTTGCCAACACATCCCTGTGTAATTAAAAATTGCTTAAGGCTCACTAAAGACTGATAGTGGTGGTAATGCAAGGCTTACAAAAAAAAAAAAAGTCTTGTTAAAAATATGTAACTTTAAATTTTTTTTACAAATTTATTCCATTTCTTCATAAATTTCATATTAAATGAACATCAATATGGATTCAGAGAGCAAAAATCGATGGAGGGACCCTTGTTGGAAACAGTGGGATTACAAGAGGCTTTGGATAGTAAGTACGGAATAGATCTTTTTCGATTTATGTATGAAAGAATAAGAAAAGACAAACATAAGCATCTAATGAAAGTATAAAAAGGAGAAAAAAATCAGAGGATTAGGAAACTACAATTATAAAAATAAGAAAAGAAATGGGACGTAATTGTGTTAAGTATAAAAGACCAAAAATATGGAATGAATTACTACCTGTAGAATTAAAAATAATCCAAAATCATGTATATTTAAAAAAAAACCCACCAGAATATGTTTTCTTTTTCTTGGGCAATGTAGGGAGTATGGATAATTAAATTAAATAATTGAGAAATAAATGAAGTGACGAGCTGGTTATGCATGGCTTGTATTTACTTGTGATCTACTTCAAACAAGTACTAAGATAAATTGCTATATATAATGGTTGTATACACCTTGTTGTTGATAATTGTGGTTGCTTATTGTACATAATGTACCTTTAACTAACCTAATTGTTTTTATTAATTATTCTTTCTGTTTATACTTATACATAGCTGCCAACTTTCTGAAATAGCTTTCAGTAATCACGTAGCATACCTGCACATGCGAACGCGCGTGAGGAGATTGTCTTAACAAATTTAAATAAAATTAAAAATATTTTACTTCCACAACAGGTTATATGACATATGCTCTAGCAAGGTTATGTTTAGACTGACATGAAAGAGTTATAGTGACAATTCTAAATTTAGGCTTTTTTATGAAATTGAATATATGATACCATAAATAAACTTGATTTTATTAAGCAGCAGACACTCTACTGGCTATTTCTCCATAAGCGAAAGTCTTGTTGCTGCTTTTGCAAAAATCAGCTGCTGTTCGGACTTTGAACTTTTTTGGACTTTGAACTTTTTTGGACTTGTGAACTTTTTTTTATAGTGTACTTGAGATTTTGAGAAGTCTCTTGTTTTTTCAATAAGGGGTAAACTCCTTTCAATAAGGGGTAAACTCCTTTCAATAAGGCATTTTCATACTCAGGCCTGGTCTAAATTCTGTTTTATTCTTTCAAATGACACTAAAAATTCTTTCTGTAGTGACATTGCTATGTGGGATCAGCAATACGTACAGCACTAATTTTGATAAAAAGCTCCAATTTCTTTACTCCAGAAAAATGTCTCATCTTAGAAATTTTATGCCATGATACATCCATTCTTGAACACTCATCTATACTTTCAAATTGATTTGAAATGAAAATTTCCAATTTCCAAAACTATAAAAATATGTTTCCCAGTGTTATCTGTTGACTCCATGATAGGGAGTAATACTGGGTTACGTGTTTCTTCATTATAAAATGATACCACTATGGGGTATGATTTTACGTCATGACAGTCTGTGCTGCCATCTGTTGCTAAAAAAACAGGCTTTTTTTTTTCAGTGCACTTACCGCTAGGCCTGGGCAATTTATCGATACATGGTGAAAAATAGGCGTGAAGCCGACATCGTCACACCAGTTTCGTAATTTTGAAATCAGCGATACATCGTGATTTCACAGTGTTACCCACCCAGTGGTGAACGAGCAGTTTGCCGATGTTTCTTCGTGTGCATGTGCGGTTTTAAGATCTGACGGTGTGAAACTGGGAAGCTGTCCAGGCCAAGCGATGAGACGATATAATGAAACCTCACATGCGCACAAAAAAACATCGGAATCAGCGGTGTGACGTGGCAAACCGCTTGTGCGGTTTTTGCTGATTACTGACTTTGTGAAACCATGGGCATGGCGTTTATATTGACGCATCAGTTCAAAGCCTAATGGTTCATGGGTTTCTTCATATGCAGGCATGATTTTCTAGCATGTGACTTTACTTTTCAATGCCGTGATATTAGAATATGCCGTAGTAATGGCGGATTCACAGAGTGGGGGTCAGAATTAGGAAAATTTCCCTTTCCAAATCATAAAAAGGCAGTGGAAATCGGTTACATCGAGCGCCGATTATAATGACGGAATTTTTACAAAAAGCCTGATTTCTGATTTTATTTTAACCGCTCGTTAATTCCGGAATCCAAAAAGACTTGTTCTGAGGCTGGTGCATTTCCCATGAGCCTTGGGAAAAACGAGTTCTGGCAGGCGCGGCTGTGAGGAATAAAGACGTGACTTTAGCTCTTCCTACGACGGAAAGATATTGCCGTGAAGTTACAGTTCAGGGGCCGTGTAAAAATTGCGAAACAAAAAAAATCTTCGTAAAAGTAATAATGACTGAAAATTCCTACATTTACCATAACTTTCGACACAGTTTCCGTAATGACTGAAAACTTGTCATTTTCCATAATCATTATGGACAATCCGTAATAGTTGGCAGCTATGCTTCGTAAACAGATAATATAGAATCAAAAGACACTTTCATTTTTTCTTAACTGATATATACTATTATAATGTATCATGGTATATGCAAGATTCCTTGGAAGTTAGATATAGGTACTCTATTGTACATTGAAAATAAGCTAAATATATATTGCTACAAATACATTTAATTATTGAATACATCGAAGAAGATTTTCTTTTACGAAAAATAGA
>QLNU02015360.1:316770613-316793943 GCA_006491805.2 Dysdera silvatica
TAAATTATACATTATTTCATTTTAATAAAATCAGAAATGTTAGTTTATTTTCTGCTTTTCTCTATTGATACATTAACGCAAATTGAGTGAATTGATTCCAATGACAGTAAACACTCATCTAGCACATTTAGTAAGATAGATACGTATAGAAATAAATAAAATACAATTTTTATGGTGCAGTTATTTAAAATCATTAACACGATAACACTGCTGATAGCTATTTCGATAGCGTTAACCAGCTATCGTCGTCAGAGCGAATGGCGGCTTCTGTTTATGTCCGTGCTGTTGGTCGGTGTTGCCATCACGTCGGTTGGAAACTTGATTGGGCGGAGGAGTAAAGCGTATTTGTGGAGACGTCTTCAGCCGTGAGACCCAAAAGGTTTTTCCAAGTGGATGATATAGAGTTACTAAGGAGTTGATCATTAACTGCAATATTGATGTTTGATAGAATGTGAAATGCCTCAAAGAAACTGAGATCAAGTGTTGAGTTGACTTTTTTATTAATACGTGCATTAGAGAATAAGAACTTGTGTTCGAATTCCCATGAGTGTTTTGCCAGAGCCGATTTATGAAATTCTTGCTTTCTTACATAAGCTTCGTGTTCATTTAGTCTGAGGCGCAGTGCTATTCGTGTTTGACCGATATAAATTTGGCCACACTGGCACGGAATGGAATATATGCCGCAGCTGTCAGAATCCGGGATGTTATCCTTAAGATGAGAAAAGCCTATTTTGTTGATCGGAGTGAAGGTAACGCGAAAGTTGAATTTGTGCAGGACAGCAGCGATCCTAGTAGAAATTTTCGGAACATAAGGAATTCAGACAATGTTCGTAGGAGCTGAAGAATCACTGGAGAGAGAAGAGGCCGGTTTAGGTTTAGTGAGTTCTTTAAAAATATGATCAATAATTGTTGGATTGTAGCCACGGTATGAGGCAATTTGTCGAATGTAGCTGATTTTCTTAGTCAATGCGTCACTTGTAGAAGAGAATTTGATGACATGAAACACCAACCAATAAAACGAGCTCATTTTCTGGCTTTGTGGATGAGCCGATAGAGCGTGAGGAAGAAGGCTAACGGAATTAAGTTTTCGGTAGACACTGATTTGGAAACCAGTAGGTGTTCTATGAACTAAAACGTCGAGGAAAGGCAGTGTACAGTTCTTTTCTTCTTCGAAAGTAAATTGGATGTTAAGATCAATGGTGTTTAGGAGGTTGATGATCTGTGAAGGATTCATATTGCTAGAAATTAGAGTGAAAGTATCATCCACATATCTTATCCAGAATTTGAATGGGATGAGCGACAGTATTTTATCTTCTATATAGTGCATGAATATATCACATAGGATAAACCTGCCTCTTCTCTCTCCAGTGATTCTTCAGCTCCTAGGAACACGCTTTACAACACGGACACGAACCCGACTGGGACTCAACAAAAATACTACACCGTCACATCACAAACAAGAATAGTAGACTCTTCTTAGAATCTTGGGAAACTTACAAACTACACGGGAAAGCCATTAATACATCACAACCACTTCCAGAAACTTATAAACAACTCTTACTCTGAAATGTATGGGACACCTCCAAATTAGATAGCCCGCGGTATGGGTTTCTCATTGGTCCCTATTGGGGTTCTTCCATGATTCTATTGGAGGCCTCCCATTGGTTCTCATTGGGTTTTCCCATTCTGCGGGACTACTCTGATGAAGGGTTTTCCAGAAATTTCAAGTATAAAAAAGAGACAGAAACATAACATCGTCATTACTCCTGATGAAGGACTGCTGCTGATGCGTCCGAAAGCTTGAGTGATCTTTTTCATTGCTATTTTACCAGTGTTTAACCTTTTTATGTAATTTCCTCCCTGGTACCCTGTATTTTATTTCTATATATATATTGTTTTCGTGGAGATCGGTATTAAATTCACCGAAAAGCCCGTTGTAGCAGATATATTTATACAAATCGAACACTACGCAGATTAAATTAAGAAACAATTTTTATTAACATTTTTTAGGCGTTGTAATAGTAACGCCGATGTTATGGCACAGTTAGATGGTGAAACGTTCGTAAAGAAAAATGTTTTTTGCGTCTGGTGGGGCACAATTATAACAATTTAGACTTTAACGTGTTGAACTTATTGGTTTGTTTATATGCCACATGATGTTTATTAATTAGTGCTTAACAAATGTCTAGTTTTATTATAACATTTAAGAGAACCTGTGGGTTTGAGCCTGAAATTTGTTAATTGTGTTTGCTTGCTAAACTAGGAAATTCTGTTAAGTATAATTCCATGTCAGATATGAATTAGTTTGTTGGGATTTCCGAAGCGATTGAAAGCTAATGTTTGATCTCTAAACTGTTTAAAAAGTCAGGCGATGGGCCATTAAGCCCAGGTTAGAAACCCTCATATGTTATTTGAAACGCTTTCTTATATATATTCAATTGCTGTTCTTTATGAAGATTTTAAGTGTTTTTCAATTATTCTAAGTATATTGACAGGCTGCGCCGCTGACTGAGTTACCTATGCTATGAAAACAAGCTTTACCTTAAGTGTTTCCCAACTAAAATCATAATTAGTGTAAACATCTTAAACATGTGCTAAATAAACGTTTATAGTTTGTTAAAGGATCTAAATTTATTTATGTCTAATCGTCTTCTCCCCAGACAATTCTTTATTTTAAGTATAGTGATTAAACAGCTTAACCTGAATATTAAATATAAGGTGAAAGACCATTATAATATACAGACTTTATTTTCAAAATTTAGAATTTTACATTCTAAAACGGATTTAGTGAGCAACCGAATATAATGAGTATTTTCCTTGGTCCAAAGCTCCTCACTATATATAGGTTCTACTGTGGTTTAAAAATTAAGTAGAGAGAGAAAGATTATACAAATTATAAATTAAATGACAAGTTATAAAAGTAAAGATTCTTAATTATTTAATTCAATAACCAAATTAATTATTTACCTTTTTTAATAATTAAATTATTTACTTTAATAAAATTAGTTGTTTACTTTAATCAAAATCAATTATTTTAATAATCAAATTAGTTAAAGTATTAGAAATAAATAAAACATATAAATTAAGAAATAAATAAAACATATAAATTAAGAAATAAATAAAACATATAAATTAAGAAATTAATAAAACTAGGCATATCAGTACTAGTAGCAGACAGTTTTGTCCTTAAAGTCACTACGCCACCACGCTGATGTATATCTTTTGGTTGGTTGTATTTTTATGATGCAAGGACAACAATGGTCATTCAGCGCCAAGCAAGGTGTATATCTTTTGGCACACTCCCATAGACGAAATAATAGTCTTGCCCTGAAGGTCAAACTGTCTACGAGCAAGGAGTTTCCAGTGTATGGTAAGCCTTAGAAAAAGCAAGTCCTAGTCCTTTACACTCAGTTCATTGTGTGTATATATATTTGCACCCACTTAAGGCCCCCCTCCCACCCAGACTCAACGACAAATTTAACAATTTAATTCAGTTATACGTACACACTATAAGAAATCTAATATGTGAAAATTAGCACCTATCTCTTCAGATTAATGCTAACAATGATCTCGAGTTGACAGAAGAGAGACTTTATCTCCATTTGGCGCCTTTTAATTTCTTCCATAAATTCCCCAAAAAGTATCTAAATAACAGTAAATATATTTATACTCTGTTCCAAGTTATCTACACACCGATAAAAAGAATGAAAGCGATACTTTGAGACAGAATTTTCAAAGTAAAAATAAATGCTTCTCTTATGCACAAACTGAATTGCAACTTGCAATGTGATTATAAAAATTAAAGTAAATTGTTTTCTGATGTGACTTTCAGAAATAAAATAAAAATAATATAGAACTTCAATTTAACAAATAGAGAAAAAAATAACTTTACAGCTACTTCAAAATCTAATACTCTAACAAATTGACGTAATTACTGGACATATTCTAAACTATACATTCTCATGTTCACATTTTTCGACCAACTAGCTACCTCGCCACGTGTTGCCAAAAGGGTTGCAATTGGCGCTATTTTAACTACTTTTTAACATTTAATTTCTCGATTTCTAGAGGGAGATAGCTGCTAATTTTTACATATTAAGGTTTTTATGGTGGGTACATTAAGCTAAAAAATTAGATTCGGCATGTGAGCTCCAAGGGAATTGGGGGTCCTTGTTAGTTCATTGTATGTTGCATATATTGACTGTATTCTAAATACAGGAATGCCATCTGGTGTATATGCACATTCCAAATACAGGTAAGAAAAATACATATACTATTCTAGATGTTTGGGACTGGCTTTAGCAATAGGTGGATACACAACCTTTGTTTAGTTTCAATGGAGGCACAAGGCAGAGACATTGGATGCAGTCTCTCAAAACCAACAACTCATCATAAATGCATCAATACACAAGACACTTCCAATTATTTCACTGGAAGTATCCCCATAGTAACATATGATCATGGTCTTTTGCCTTCGCGTGTCATAGTTTATTTTAACTTGTCTGTGTGCGCAAGATGCAATCATCTACATATCACTGTCATCGGCATATAAGGTAAAATGTCATGAGCGAATAATCCCATAAATCATGTTCAACTTTTGTGAAAAATAAGAAGTTTTAAGGACTGTTGACGAAAACTAAGTACTTTTAAAGGCCCTTAAAAATGCAAACCAAAAATAAAGACTTTTAAGGACTCGTGATAACCCTGTAAAAAGTTTCATACACACTGGGATACCACAAAAAAACATAATGAGCACAGTCCAGACCCGAAGACATCACAGTGGAGGCAGAAAAGTGATCCAATGGTGGAGTTTGGGGGTGTAGACCAATTTCAGCTCAGAAGCTGACATCTGTTCGTTCCGGTCCGGGCAGGCAGGCCTTGGTTTCTACTTGTCATGGCTTGGTCACCTCGGAGGGGGCTAGACTCCATGGAAAGTGTATGGGACATTGGCCAGGCCTATGGATTGGGATGGATGCCAATCTATGCACTTTATTTCTGGGACTTGTCTCTCTCCCCCTTTTTTGGATATTGCAGTGAACAAGTATGACAGTATTTATCCTAGGCGTTTTTTGAAGAGTGCACCCCATCCGCCCTCGAAAGCAAAAAATCCTACCCTACACTCCTTTAAAATGAAAAATTGCCACCCTTTTTGCCCTTAAAACGACAAGGTATCACCCTGTGTGGTTGGTCCCTTTGTACATGACTGGATTCCCAGAAAGGAGACTTCTCGCTGATATTAGAAATGAGTCGTTCGTGACCGAACGGGTCTTTTTGAACTATTCACAAAAATGACCCATTCTTACAAATATATTTTTTTTTGTGAACTACCATTCTTCATTATAGTTCATGATCATCGTTTGTAGTTCATGACCTTAGTTCGCAATTCGTGATCTTAGTTCGCTGTTCGTGATATTAGTTCACAGTCACCGCTCTTCATTCGTAGTTCGCGATCATTGTTCATGATCTTAGTTTCGCAGTTCGTGATCTTTGTTCATAGTTCACGATCATCGTTCACAGATCGTGGTCTTAGTTTGAAGTCAAGCAGGCAGTCAAAGATGTATCGAGGAAAGGGTTCAGAGCCCCCCCCATCCTTTTCCTAGGCTGCTATTTGAACTACAATATTCCATATTCAGTGTACGAGAGGGCAAATGTCGCATGTCAGGACTGTACCAAGGAATCCCGGAGCCCCATCCTTTTTCTAGGCTGCTGTTTGAGCTACAACTACGATATTCCGTAGTCAGAGAATGTATGTGAGGGCACCTGAAATGCTGCATTATTATTAATAAAAATGGCATGTAAATGTGTTTTTTATTGACATTACATGTTATTGACATCTATTTGGTTTGAAAAAAAAAACAGACAACTGTTGGCAAAATATATGATATTGAGCATTGCTTGTTCCTTAGCAATATCAAATGCAGAAGTAGAGGGGATATTTTCTCAGCTAAAATTAATATTGACTAATCGATAAAAGAAATAGGCTCAAAGTTAACCAATTCAACAAAATAATGATGGTAAAAATAAATAGTTAAATAAATTACAGTAAAGCAATACACAAATGGAAGGATGCAAAAAACTGGCACTTGTTTATAATCTAAAGAAAAAAAAAATTCATGATCTGTAATTTTGTAATGAAACAAAAATTTGGATGTACTTAAAATTTCAGTGATTTTTTCATTATATATATTTTCTTGCAAAACGCTTTTATTACTGATTATTTGTTACAAACATGTTTATGAATTAATAGCAGTTGAAATTAGCGTGCATGTAGTACGAAAAAAAGAACATGCTAAATCTTTACCTCAGACAATTAGGTATTAAATAATTTAATTATATTAATATTAAATACTTAATCTATATTAATATTAAATGATTAAATCAAACAACAATGTCAATCAATCAACGTTTATTGGCGTAGTGATACCAACGCCGATGGTATGGCGTGATTAGATGGTGAAACGTTCGAAAGAAAATAAATATTTCTGCCTTCGGTGGGACCTGAACCCACGACCTTCCACTTGCCGGGCGGAGGCTCTACCCACTGAGCTACGAAGGACAATATATAATCTCTTTACGAACGTATATATATTGTTGCCAGTTATTTCGCAGAATGGTGTAGTACATAGACTACTATTTAAACCAAATTGCAAAGAGACTGGTATTAAATTGATCGAAATGCACGTTGCAGCATATGTATTTATTTTATATAAATCGAACACTACGCAGATTAAATCAAACAACAATGTCAATCCATCAACGTTTATTGGCGTAGTGATATTACATAGTATCACTACGCCAATATAAAATAAATTAAATGATTAATTATATTATCATTAAGCAATTTAAAATATTAGTAAATAAGTATGACTTTTATAATGACATAAATAATGACATTTGCCAAGCCTAAAGCGCATATACTTATTCTTTGTTTTTGAGTGCCCTTAAATATAAGTACAGTGCCTTTTTTTGTATTCTGATGTACCCTTGAAAGCTCAAAATGCCTTTTTTTTTGCAGCACCCTGCCCCTTTTTAATCTTAGGGTGATCTCTGAGTATGACATGAATTTTATAAATACATCATAAATAAAACTTTTTGTGAATACATCAGCAACGTTTTCTTTGCTCAAAACAGGTTACAACGAAAAAACATTTTAATCATGAAGTTCTCTTACATAACGATATCTAATATCAATATGTTTAGTTTGTGTTTTTCCCCAAAGAATTTTTACAAAAATAGATTGTACTTTGATCATCACAATTAAGTATAGATTTATGTACATTTATATTGAATAATTTACATTCTTCTGACACCTCATTAATCCATTTTAATTCCTTTGCCACCTTTGATAAAGCAATATATTCTACTTCCATAGTAGAGAGGGCAACACATTTCTGTTTACAAGTTTGCTATGTAAATGGCATTCTGCCTGTGAAAGCAACATAACCTCTTGTTGACTTTCTGTCATCTATGCATCCTGCCCAATCTAAGTCTGAAGAAGTGACAAAACTTGTATTAGTAGCTTTAGATAACTCAATACTGCAATTTTTAGAAGTATTCAAATAATTAAGAATTTGCAATACACTTTTCTAATGAGCAATTCTTGGATTGTTACAAAACTGAGATAATACAGTTTCAGCAAACTGAATGTCTGGTCTTGTTTAGTTGTTAAGAACATCACGCTATCTATCACTTCTGTAAATGGATATTCCTCCAGGCTTTTAATATTATTTTCTCTGTAGGAGAATCCAATTTACTAAACACCTTACCAACACTTATAGGAACTGTGACATTTACATTTTTCACATTAAATTATTTTATAATTTTCTTAATATAACTCTGTTGGTGTCAAAACACTTTATTTTCAACTGATTCGAATTATATTTTGCCTAAAAATTTCTTAATCGGGCCAAGATCTCTAACATATTTTTCTCTTAATAAATTAATTACATGATCAGTTTTTTCACGACCTTTCAAAAACATAGCCAAATCATCAACATATGCTAATACAAAAAATTTTAAACCCAGTCTATATGCACAATTACAATACTTAAGTTTTGAAAAACCAAGTAATTCAAAAGTTTTGTTCAACTCACTGTACCACTCCCTGCCACTGTGGTGCAGTCCGTAAAAAGAACATTTTAAAAGTAGTACATTATCTCGCTAAGGATAAATTTTTGAACCCTTCAGGTTGTTTCATATAAATTTCTTCATCCAGTTTTCCATATAAATAAGCACACTCTATATCTAAGTGTCTGTGATATCAACCATTAATTATTATGAATAAAATAAAAAAAATAATTTTACAAGAATGAAATCTACCACTGGTGAAAGAGGTTATTATAGTCAATACCACATTTTGTCCAAAACCTTGAGCTACAATTCCGGCTTTGTATCATGTAACTTTACCCTCAGAGTCATATTTTAAATTATATACAAATTTGCATCCTATAATGTTTTTATTGTTTGGTCAGGGTACTAATTCCCATACTTGATATTCCTTGAGGGTTTTAATTTCTTCTTTTATAGCCCCTTTCCACATAATGGGCTGGTTATCGCTTCTAAGTAATTGTCGGGGATTTCAATGGAGTATGCAAGTATATTCTACATCATCATTTGCACTAACTTCTTCTGATTCGGGATTTGGCTTTGAAGAAAAATTGAAGTTATTTGGATTAAATGATACCTTTTACTTTGGCAATATTTTTTAACATCATTTAAACTTCTGAGATGAAAATTTGGTTCAGGGCAATAGTATACATCCACCCTGCTTGCCGACTTTCCAGATTTATGAATTTAAGCCTCTCTTCTCCATTGGATATTACTTTCTTCTGTTTTCTCTTTAGTATTGGAGGAACTACCTAAACTTTCCTCAGAACAATATTTTGAAGTTTCTTCATAATCATCACTGATATCCATCCAATCATTAGGAATAAATTTTCCAGATTGAAATTTGTATCCTGGAAAATGCTCAATACCTAGTTTCTCTTCATTAAAATATACATGCTTTGTTTCTTTAACTGTATTTGTGTCAGGAAACCAGATTTGATATCCCAATGTTCTTAAAGCATATCCTACACAAATTCCAGGTTTTGATCCGTTTTGCAATTTGTTGCTCTTTTGTTTCAGTATGTAAACATAAGCTGGACAACCATAGCGCTTTAAATGACGGATGGATGATTTCTTACCTATCTACAGTTCATCCGGAGTCTTATTAATTTTGCTATGTAAAAACCTGTTCTTTAAATAAATGTATCTCAATAAGGCTTCTGCCAATTCAGTCTCTCAGTATGTATGATTCAGTCGTACAATTATAGTACGATTCAGTCTCTCAGCAACACCATTCATCTCTGCACAATATACATTTTTGCATTCAACTTTAATCCCTCAAATTTTTAGGTGATTTTCAAAATATTTTTTACAAACCTCCATACCATTATCCATGCTTATGCGTTTAAATTTTTAACAAATTTCCTTTTAGCCATTGCCTGATATTGACAGAAAAAAGAAAATGATTGATTCTTCGTTTTCATTAAGTACACTATGGCTTTTCTTGAGTAATCATCAATTATGCTCAAGAAACAGCTTGCACCTCCTTTGGATTTCACTGGAGAAGGCCCCTAAACATCCATATGTAATAACAACTCTCATGTTCCTTTCATGAATCTATCAAGAATCTCTTTTGATGCTATTTTACTTAATTTAGTTACGAGGGGTATTCAAAAAATAATTTTTCCTCATTTTTATATCGCATTACGTGCAATACTGGAAGTTTGTGTAGGCAGGGAATTTTAGTTTAGGTTCAGTGGCAGTACTTGTATCCGGTTTGGTGACCTTCAAGCACTCAAGCCTCATTTGATAGCCGACCGCCATGGAGACTCCACTTCGTTTTGCCGCCAACTGTTAAATAGGCAGTATGATTCGTTTTTTGATTACAAAAAGGAATCACCTATGGACACTCATCATCAGTTACGCAGCGTTTATGGTGAAGATGTCATGTTTATGCAAATGGTTTGTCGTTGGCGAACAATGTTTATTGAAGGCAGAGAAAACTCACGATAACGCCTGACCTCACGCTGCTCAAGCAACGAGGGAGCTTTGGCAGAAATTTAAATGAAAAATTTTCAAGCACCCTCCTTACTCTTCTGACTTTGCTCCAAGTGACTTTCATCTGTTTCCTGAACTTAAAAATCACCTCAGCGGTTACAGCTTCGCCAATGACATAATGAAGTGCAAGAGAAGGTCTAAAACTGGTTTCAGAATTTGGTGGCAGATTGGTATGAGAGGGAATTAAACTGTTGCCTAGGTACGAGAAATGCTTGGAAAGGGATGAAGCTTACATGAAAAAATAGAAAAATAGTGTACAAAGGTAAATATATACATTTGGTAATTTTGTAATTATTTTTGTTTTTTATTTTTCCTTGATAAGGGAAACTTACATTTTCAATGCCCCTGGTAGTTTGCAAATGCTACATGGTTCGATTTTGCCTCTCAATCCTTCAATTCCAAGTACACATTGTTCTAGTGGCATTTTCAATAACCCTTGTTGATTTTAGTGACCACATCTAACATGCCATTTCTTTAAATTTTCAACATAATTAGCTTCTTGTGACATCATAGCTTTATAAAAATTGCTTTTAACTAATCTGCCTTCAATTACATAAAAGTTTTCTCATGGATCAGTTGTAAATAATTTAGTTCCATCTGGATCTATTACTTCTATCTTCCCACCTCCTAGAATAGCTTTAGCACCAGCTTTATCAATTAATCTACCAGAAATAAGGTTTCTTACGTTTGGAGAATGGCACAAATTTTTAAGAGTTAAATTTACAAATCTGTTATTGGCTTTGATTTGCAAATTTATATCACCAATTCCAATAGTTTTAGTACTTCCTTCTCCAAGCATAGCAGTTCTATCTTGAAGGAGATGATAATTAGTAAACCAATTTTTTCTACTGCAGAAATGATCTGTAGCCACTATATCTACAGTCCATTCCAGCGATTCTAAACTAACTTAGAAGGCCGAAGTAAGGAATAAACTGTTCTTTGGTACATTTGATTCATTTCGAACAAATACTTTTAGTTGAGGTTGTTTACAACAGTTCTTTGCTATAAGGCTGGGCTTTTTGCAAATATAGCAATTTCCCTTGAAAGATTTACACTTGACACTGATACTATTTTTATTTGAAATTATTTTTTTTTTCAGATATTAAAATTCCAGTTTCTTCAGTGTGTATACTTTCTCTAGATGGAAGATGACCTTCCTCTGCTAATAATTTAGTTTTAACGTTATTAGGCACAAAATCCTTTTCTTCAAGTTGATATATTTGCTGAACTACACTATCATATTGTGTGGGGAGGCTTTCAATCATTTTGATATGATACTTCATCTGATATTTTCTTTCCAGCATTCTCTAATAATTTAGCCATTTAGATAACACTAGCTAAGTAAATTCGTGTGGTTTCATTTGGTTGCTTTCTTAGACCATAAAACTGAGACCTCAATGAAGTGGTACTTGCTCGAGACTTTGGCTCATATATCTCTTCTAAACAATGCCAAGCTTCAAATGCTGTGTCTGCTTCTGAAATTCAGTCTTTCTATGAAACTTCTAAACTAAGGTAAATTGTTGATAATGCTTTCGATTTTCTGCATTCATATTCAAGCTTTTCTCTAGAATGTACATCATCAGTCAATTCTGGTTCAGACTTATCAATAAATTCAAATATACCACTATCTATTAAAACCATTCTGACATCTCTTTTCCATTGCCTATAGTCTGTTCCATTTAGTTTGGAAAAACTCAAGGCCTTTGTATTGTCCATACCTTCAGCCATTTTGTTTTGAAGTTTCACAATATTTTTAACTTTCTAAAACAACAAGTTCAATAACTATGTGTATAAAGTCCTAGTGCTTAATGTGTGATTTAAAACACCTCCATGCTCTTTACTATGTACACTGAGAAGATAAGCATTAAGCAGCAGTAGTAGACTGTTCACCAAGAACATAAGCATTCAGCAGTAGTAGACAAACCTGGGTTCACAACCTTGTTGTAAATCTACTGTTGTGATAATGACAATGGAAGTTATTTGAATGCATAAAGAAGTCTTTCACTCTGGAAAACATTTAAGGACACAACTATTCCAAAAGCAACCTGCTCTCACTTAAGAGAGCTCTACACAACGACTAGAAAAAACACACCCCACCCGTTAAAGGGGTAGCACTTGGGCAGTCCAATTCTATTGGTCAGCCACACAGGACCCGCCCACAATAACATCATCGCATTTGCAGAAAAATTGACTGTATGTACCCAAAACGTGAATTAAACGAAATATTCTAACAGTCTCCACCTCACACTCGCGAATGAGTTTCAACTCTGGTGTTGGGCGGACGTCCTTTGTTCCTGTCGTCTGATGGGCCTTGATTCCTGCTGGTGATCAGCGGTAATCACCTTGGGGGGGGGGGGCCTTGGGCTTTCGTCATGCTTGGGAGTGCATGGGACATTGATCTCGATGCTTGGTTTGGGTGGATGACGCTCTGTTCGTTCTGGTTTCGGGACTTGCCCATGTCCGTTCCCTGACGCTTTAGGTGCCCCGCACCCGTCAAATGGGGTCTGGTGGGCTCCTGTAGGAGCATCGGCTGGCCCTGGGGTGTTCTTCCATTCCATCCATTGATCGCTAATGAACTTTGAGGTGGATCGGTTTGTTGGATTCAGTAGATGTTTAGTGGCATCAGTGCGAAGTGGTGCATCTCTGTATGCCGGCCATGGTCGACTTTCTCCCACCTTTACCAATCCACTCAGGCTGTTGGTTTTGTCGGTACTAAATGTCACACCTGTCTGAGATTACAGCAACGCCTTCGACAGCCACACTTCCCATTGAATCACTGCAAACCTAAGTAATAGTCTTTAGGTGGAAGTTGCAGAGCCAGAGTGTTTTGCTCATTTGCAGGATCTAGAAAACGGCAGAGGGGAGACTGATGTAAATGAACATACATAGTAAAGAACATCCAATGGGTGGGCATTTCAGAAATCCTTTTCAGCATCTGTAATCACGAAGTGCTGCCACTGCATTTTCAGCAGAATTTTGATAAAACAGCTTTATAAGCAAAACAGATTCTGGAGAAGTAGGAACCATGCTTGTTCAGTGATGGAAATTAGCAATTGCAAACCTTTCTTTTCATGGTCAGACGCCCCAGAATTTACATGATAACCAAATTTCACTATCATTACCTGCTGATTTCCTCCCGTTAGTAAATTTTTCAATCTGATTATTTTTATTATTACTACTGAATGCTTTTCCCCATTGTCTGAAATGTATGCTCACCAAATTTAGCTACTAGTTCTCTTGCTAGAAGACTCTGAATGCACACACTTAAGGGTTGTCTGGTATATTACAAATATTTTTTTTTTTTTAATAATGAAACAATAACCCCTCAGCAGTCAAAATATACACTTCAATTTTATAATCAAAATGTATTTTTAAGTTCAAAGAAAATTTTGGTGATATATTCTTGAATCATTTGTTCCTGAATTTTACCATTTTGTACATTAGTATAAAATGGTAAAATAAAGCTTATTTCTTAATAATGTACTGCAGAAATTTTCTCTAAACTTAAAAATAAAGTTCAACTAAGGGAAAATGATCGAGAAGACAACAATTAAAACAGTTGAATAGCATATTTAAACGTTTACAGCTGTTTCAGAAGCCCTAGGTTATTTTCATCAGAGAAGCAACTGATACAACTTGTGATGCCAACCTGTGTTACAAATGGCGGTTACAGGTACAGGTAAAATGCATGGTAGACAATAAATTAAATCGTGAGTTAGAAGAAATGTCTCTGGTAGTAGAACACGAGGCATTTCTTCAAACTCATATTTTGGTACCAGAGACTTTTCCTCAAACCCACAGTTTAATTTATTGTCTACCATACATTTTACCTACAACCGCCATTTGTAACATGGGTTGGCACCACACGTTCTGTTGTATCAGTTGCCATTCTGATAAAAATAATCTAGGGCTATTGAAATAGCTGTAAACATTGTTTGAAAACCAAACCTTTAATATTAAATATATGTTGAAATCAATAGTGCAAATATGTGCAAAAAAATACACACACACACAGTAAAAAAGAACAAAGTATTGTTAAAAATTGCTAAATAGAGGACTTGAACATCTACATAACTATATCTTACACACATTAGATTTACCTCATTTAAATGTGCTCTAGCTTCTTCTAATGTTGCTTCTGGTGGGGAAGAAAACAACGTAGTAGCAAGTTTTCTTTCCAACCACGACAAAGAAGCTACCTGTAGGAATCCAATGCAATTAGTAAGTATAGTCATATAACGAAGTATATAAAATAAATAACATAAAAAATATTCTAGATTTAAGAGTTTGAATTAGGTTTCATATAACATTGTTTTGAGAAAGATATTATAACACATGAAATTTTGTGGAAAGAAAAGCTGTAAAGAACACTAGCTGCCACATTCCCTTAATATTTCTGGCTAGCAACTGTGGTTGAAAAGATTTTGAGTAATTTCCTTCTTGCGTGTACTGGCAGCAATTAGGGAAATGATTACAAGCCATAGACTAATATCATTCATCACACACATTTTCTTAGAGGTTAAGTAAGTTTTATTTCCATTATGGTGCATGGGAAAAACTTTATCTACAAAAACAAAAAAAGCTCTAGTTTGAGCTAAATATACGTGGGTGGCAAACATTATTGTATAATAAATTCCCCCACGAAAAACTCACAAAAATCTCGCCCCGGAGGCTTTTCTGTGTTGACCATTATTTGGCAATTGTGTTATCCCTGTGAAGGGTAATATCTTACGCCCTAATATACGGAGAAAATGCCTTCTTGTCCTCGTTCGTCTAGTAGGTCAAGACACCGCGGGCTAAACGCGGGGACCCTGGTTCGAATCCAAGATGAGGACGGCGCCTCTTTTTCTCCAAAAACAATAAAGCTCTAGTTTGAGCTAATTAATACGTGGGTGGCAAAAATTATTGTATAATAAATTCCCCCACGAAAAACTCACAAAAATCTCGCCCCGGAGGCTTTTCTGTGTTGACCATTATTTGGCAATTGTGTTATCCCTGTGAAGGGTAATAATATCTTACATCCTCATATACGGAGAAAAATGCGTTTGTTCTTGTCCTAGTTTGTCTAGTAGGTCAAGATACCACTGGCTAATCATGGGGACCCTCGTTCCGATCCAGGATGAGGACGGTGTCTCTTGTTTTGTTGTTTTTTTCCAAATATAAAAAAGCTTTAGTTTGAGCTACATAAACGCAGGCAAAAATTATTGTATAACCTGTGTGTTTTGTACTTTTGATTTTGAAGACCTTTTCTATAGAATACTGTTGACGTTTATAATGTTATTTTTGGTTATTTTGATTTAAGTAAATGTTTTAATGATGTCACTAAAACTATTTACACATCTAGCAGCCTGATGCAATTTTTTTTCCCAATTATCATTAAACACATATAATTAAAAAACAGTTATAAAAGTTTCCATATCATAAGAAAATCAATATTTCAAAAATTTCAATAAGAAACCTTGGAGTTATATGCATGTAAATGGAAGATATTAAAAAAAAATAATAATCTGTTAGCTTTTGAAAACTCTGAATTGGGGGTGAGAGAGAATATGCCAAATTTTCTAGAGGGCCGTAAATCCTGTCTCTGCTTTGTCAGGTGTCACACAATGAGAATCCGTTGTGATGAAGTTACAGTTCAGGGATCATGCAGAAACTGCATGAAAAAAATACCATAAAAATTTGGTTTGGTGTGGTTGAAAATCCACACATTTTATGTAACTTTCGATATAATTTCTGTAATGACTGAAAACTGGTAAGGTTGGTTGGTTGTATTTTCATGGTGCAAGGACAGCAAGGGTCATTCTGTACCAAACAAGTTGAGAATGTGCAGAAAACTGGTCATTTTCAGTAATAATTATGGACAATCCGTGATAGTTGGCCGTTATGTGGGTACTTTCCTGAACTGGTGACTTTCCTGAACTAGTGATACCAAAATGTTTCCATTTGGTTATCACATGGCCAACTGTTGCTTTTGCATGCTCCAATCGAATGCTAATAGCATGTATGGACATATCACCTATGTGGTATCTCACAATGACACTCCTCTCAAAGTCAGTCGTTTGCTGATAATTCGCTATGTTGCCTCCATTCGACTATTATATTCATCCCTAGGCAAAATTTGGCACGGATGGGGGGGGGGCTTATGCTCCTCCAGTTTTTTTAGAGCAGGGGCAAAAGTATATTTTTGGCCCCCCCCCACCCCAGTTTTGGGGCTTTTTATTTTCTCACAATCAGCATTATCGCTGCCATTTTGCAATATTACTTAACTTTCTCATGACTCCTTAAAAGAAAAAGTACAACTCTTAGAATCCTACAATAGTATACACTTGCATTCTAAATCCTATCCTCTGCTATAATGTTTGCAACTAAAAAGCTTGGCACCAGGCAGACGTAATTTTTCATAACGATTCAAAAACCAACGAAAGGTTGATGCTTGGATAACACAGAAAATATGAAGCATGATATCCTTAACATCTCAACAGAAAAATCACGAGGCAATTAGTCAGCACAACGTCATCTAGAATAATCCTTTGAAAGAAAATTCGGAATATAATCTACGTCGCAAATCATTGAGTTAAAGCAAAATGGCGAGTTGTAGCTGACCATTGGCAATTTATAGGGTTCTGGCAGTCTTAAAACCAACTATTTTTTTCAAGATGGCGAAAGGAGCTTACCACCTCAGAGTGTGCCTCAAGTTTATGTAAGAAGGATGGTGAAAACATAGGCGTAATTTTTTTGGGGCATGTGCCCTCCAGTTTTACAGATTAAGCAAAATTATATATTTGCTCTTCCTCCCCCTCAATCTTGGGGCTTTATATATATATAGATATGTGCTTAAGTCCCCCCCGTTAAACTCCCAAGTTACTTTATGTATATACCCATCATCTACTTACAAAGGGAGGTCGGAGGGTGCACAACACGGATATTGATGACATCAGGCTCATTTGAAAGCTCTTAAAAAATTATTCAACACGATTCAGGTATTTTCAGAATGGCCATAAATATAGGTGTTATAGGGCCGGAGGGAGCAAAAATAGGACTATTTTCAGAGATTTTATATCATATTTTCAAAAGTATTGAATATTTATTTTTTTTTTTGCTTCATTATGTTCCTTGCAGAAATCCATCGGATACGCGTTTCACGGTTTTTGGAGACGTAACTTATTAATAATGTTTTTAAAGGGTTATAAAATGCACGCGGAAACGAGTAGTACAGCGCAAGAATTCGCCAACTTGTTGGCTGCTTGGCGAATATAATATGTTGCATTTCTTTTTCCTGTATACTTATGGTATGATAATGACATAAAAATAACAAAAATCGTGATGTTTTGAAGACGTAAAGTAATAAAGGAAAATCGAGATTTATATCATTAGAAGGAAGGAACATAAATGAAATTGAACTTTCTTCATTTTTATTTAAGAAAGGAGAAATCTATTTATTACAATTTTTATCGAATATTAAGTTTTTCACAATCAATTGTATGAAAATCACAAAGGCATGAAAAACAAATTTTTCCTGCAGTGGCTGGCTGCATCGAATAAAAGGAGAATTTTTACAATTAGGTATTTTATCACAAACATTTCCTGTGAATGTGAAACACATTTAGCGGACATTTAAAAAATCAGGATTTTCGTCTTCTGATAACCCAGATGTAATCCATGCTATTGATCATGGGTTGAAAAATATCGGAACACATTTGGAAGTGTATCAAGGACTGTAATTGGATAATATTATTTCGAATTTTTAATTCAGAACCAACAGCAGATATTTTAAAGTATCGACATATTTCTCGCGCTATGTACTTTATTTCTCTAAAAAAAAGCGATCTAAAAGTTGGCAAATGGGAATTGTCTGTTCAGAAATAATTTTAACTACCCCATCTGGCTTCCCCCAATGCTACACCTCTTTTCAAAAATCTACAGATTTTTATGAACACTACAAGAATCGCACAAAAGGACACAATTTTCAGTCATATTTCTGAAAAAATGCTCGTCCGAAATTTGCTGGAATAGGTTTGTCGTTAATTTTCCTAATGAACTGCAAGTTATAGTTACATTTGTCGCTTTAAACACAGAAGATTGGACTCTTTTACCGAATTGGCTTGTGCTTTCGTGTAAACATAAAAATGCATCACCAACAACTTTGCCATCGGCATTTATTAAATATTGAACGGTGTACGAGTGAGTACACTGATTAGTTGGAGATGATGCACAACCCAATGTTATTTTTTCCCCTCGGAAACAAAGCGTTCGACTATCTGTTAATTCGTCATTGAATCCGCATTGATTGGTATTAAATATACAACGGGGAGGATATGTTTTAAATGGTTTTATCACTGTTTAAAATTTTGTTGCGGCGTTTCCGATCATTTCCGGAGAAGTCACTAGTTTTTTCGTTACAAGTTTTGTTACCTTCCTAGACGTTATGCCATGATGTCTACAAAAGTCCTTTACCCATGTGTTTGAGGCAAGGAAATTTAATTTAGGGAAACGTAAAGAAGTTTCAATTGCCCATTTCCGAATATCGAAACCATGTATAACTCGTAGTTTTTTGCCCATAATTTCCATAAATTTCACCAAACTTCCATTTCGATTGCTTTATACATATCGATTAGTGACCCTCTGTCTACTTTATCCTTTTTAAAACGCAGATATGTTTTCTGATTAGGCATTTTTTTACAGCCCTTTTTGATTAAAGTGTCCCATTTCCAGGTTGGATGAGTTTCTTTAATAGCGACCATACGCTCCTTTTCGTCTATACTTATATAACCAGGCTCACATTTTATTTATACCCCATTATCATCATGTATAGAATAATGTTCTGGATCTTTTTCGGAAATCTCGATAACTTTACCATCTTCAAACTGCGATTTTGTTAAATAATTTTCTAACAAACTAAAAAGTTCCACACCTATAGCTTTTTCACAATCGATGATATCACTGGACATGTTCAAGAAATTTGAATATGTTGCTTCGGTTATTTTTTGCAAATGATGAGTAACATTAATTGCATTTATGACCAATAAATCCATTTTAAAGTATAAAGCGAAAATTCGTAAACAGGAAAAAAAAAGTTAATTTGCCAAAAATTAAATTTTCTGTGGTTTTCTGCAGAAGCTAAACTTTAGCTTAATATTAAAAGAACAAGATATATCACAAAGATTTAAATTATAAACTAATAAATTTTAAACAAGTATAAAAATATATGTTGAATGCGAAGTCAAATTTTTTTAAATACGAAACTAACAATTTATTATGCGTACGATATATAAGAACAGTTTAAATGAACTGTCATGCAACACTCCCGAATGTAAGCCACTTTCTAATACTACCTTTGAAAATAACTGATTATACTACACCAGCAAATGTGCCAAGCAGCCAATAAGTTGGCGAATTCTTGCCCTTGGCTACTTGTTTCCGCATGCATTTTATAACCTTTAAAAAACATTATTAATAAGTTACTTCTCCAAAAACTGTGAAACACTTATTGGATGGATATCTGTAAGGTACGTAATGAAGCAAAAAGAAAAAAAAACACCCATAAAATACTTTTGAAAATATGATAACATAAAATCTCTGAAAATAGTCCCATTTTTGCTCTCTCCGGCCCCATAACACCTATATTTATGGCCATTCTGAAAAATGACTAAATACGTGTCTAATAATTTTTTGAGAGCTTTCAAATGAGCCTAATACCATTAAAATCCGCGTCGTCCACCCTCAGACCTTCCCTTGTTAGTGGCGATTATGTAATATGCAAATTGTGTGATTCATAGGCGTGTTTGAATAATTCAGGGGTCAAAATTAACTTTTTAAATCAGGTGCACAAATGCACCCAAGTCTTACGACTTACGTGCATAAAATACTAGTTATGTGTTTAAGTAACAGAATAGAAAGTAAACCTCAACATTAGAAACATGTAAAATGTAAGTGTAGCAACTATATTTAAGCATGTAAGCTACAACAAAATGCAACTTTTCAAAATAATTTAACATTCATTTGTAATAAAAAAAAATTCAAAGCAAATGCAGATACATTGAGAAAATTATATAAAATTATTCCGTAGGTCACTGTTCTTGAAACATAAGCATAAGTAGCCATAGTTTTGAATAGTTAGGTGCACTGCATGCACCCAAATTAAAAATTTATGTGCATGGATAAAATTTCATGTGCACAGTGCACCCACTAATTTCGAACCCTGGAATAATTATTGATTGATAGTAGATACAGACAAATGTATTTTTTACTATACATGTATTGTCATTCAGAAAGCCAGGGTAAACAAATGTTCTAATAAAAAGGAACAAACCTCATAACACCACCTTCCTAGCATATAATGTAGTGTAGGATCCAATGGTTTCAATGCAAGAGCTTGGTCAAGATGTTCCTGTGGAAACAAAAATAATATCCGAGTTGTGTCAGTAAAAAAATCGGGGTGACTTGTAATATTTTCTACATTTGTAAGCTCCTGTACTACCTATTAATTTAATATGAACAGAGAGAAAAACTTCCAGTTTTAATAGTACTTACTTTTGCAAATATTAAAATACTATATATTATAGACTGTCCCATAAATGTGTAGAGTATCATTTGTATTTCGTATATTCCGACCAGTGTCAAATTTTACTAGTTATGGTAAGCCCTGGTCAATCTTTGTACGTTGTTGTCATACCCAATAAAATTAGAAAAATATAATTTATTCACCAATGTTTTAGGAAAAAAATTGAAATATTAAAAACTTTCAATTTTGATGTATCAATTTAATTTAAAATTTGTTTCCACTTTGCCATAGTTTTTTTGTTTTTTTTTAACAATAGCCTCAATTTAAATAAAAACGTAGCATTTAAATGTCTCGGCCATGGCTATCTCCACGAAATTGTCGCAGTAATGAGAACTAAATAGCAAATTCGTTTATTGGTACATTGACCATTTCAATAAAATACAGCAAATGAAAAAATAATTATTCACGAAAAGGATACAAATAGATTGAATATGGAATTAACAGGGTGCATAATTTTGAAGTCGCCACATAGGGGGAAAAATTTTGTTTTTTAAAAACAGTGACTGTAAAGGTTGAACATTTTCTCCATCTAAATGAACAAGGTTTCTAAATAACGTAAATTTTACATGTAACACACAAAGGTTGGCCATACACAAAGGTACTGGGCCACCTATTGTAATCACCCTTCTTATAATACTTTGTACAAACATATACTTTGTACAAACATATACAGTTTAGATTACTTCTGAAAATGTCTTTGTAAACATTTGTAACTTGAGATATTTACTTTAAATCAACTGATTTCAGATTAAGCACTGTTAAATGTGGGAAAATAGGGACCAAATGATTTAAAAAAAAAAAAAGAGGACTAATATGGACTTGAGACAAAAATATGGACTTATACATAAAAAATTGAACTTGCTGGGGAAACCTGCTATTGCCATTTGACTAATATACGTAGGGTACCAGAAAACACAGTATGTAGAAACCAGCCTTTTGTTCAAATTTGGAAATTCACAGTGTCTCAGTGATTATAGAGAGGGAAAACAAAACTGTAAAGTGGGAGGAGAAATGTCAAAATTTGGTTGAGGTTATACCAATGAATAAGGCTTTGCCCATCCTTTAACTCTTTCCTCCTCCCATTGTTTTGAAAACAAAGAATACACTAAGAACACAACCTTGACCGATAATGCAAGTGGGGGGACCTTTGGGAAGAAAAGGTTATCACCGTTGGGTATGTGATCATGGGGAAAAGGGAGGAGCAAGCAAACAAATAGGAAAAAGAAAAAATAGGAGGGGTGGTAAAATAATAGGAGTTCTGAGGTCCCTGCACCCCTCTTATAAAGTCATCTATACACAATAAGTCAAAATACAGTAGAACCCTGCTTAACCGGCTCTCCGCTTAAACTGGCTTCAATTTGATCTGTAAAAGTTACAAATTATTCTCCTTTTAAAAAATCGCTCCTTCCAATAACAGGCGCTGTTTTATCACGTGATCTGCAGGTGTTCGTTATTTCTCATAAATCTATCTTTAAAAGGTTTTATAGGGTAGGAAACTTCGTTCTTTTAAAGGGGGGAAGGGACATACGGTGCTTCGCTTGTAATTGGATATTTTAATATGGGGACACGTGTTGAACAGTGTATGTGGTTTAAGAGCAATATTTTTTCTTTAGTTTTTATTTCATGTCGTCACTTCAGACACGTAAAAATATTCGCGTATTGTTTTAGTTGCATCAGTTGTAGAGGTAATATTGTTGAAGAGAGAAAATGTCTAGTGTCACAGGTAAGAGAAAGCAAAAAAAAATAAATATTATTGTATAAGAGAAAGCACGTTGTTATATCGATGGAAAAAAGACAATGCTATAAAAAGAATGGACAGAGATGAAAATTTAAAGACAATCGCTCTAGATTTTTGTGTCGGAAAGAGTATTGCCAGCAACTGGAAGAGGAAACAGAATGAGATAAGAGGCATTTTGTAGCCGATTAACATCAAACAATGGAGTGGAATCACATTTAACATTGAAGAAGCCTAATTTAGAAAATTTGGACGAGGCACTACTGCTTTGGTTTAACTAAGAACGAGGGAAAAGAATGCCTATCAGCGGTTCTATTTTAAAAGAAAGGGCATCGATTCTACATAAAAAAAAAAATTGGAGATCAAGGATTTGTCGCTAGTGGAAGTTGGCTAAAGAGATGGAAAAAGAGGCATGGTATCTCTCAGCTCACCTTTCTAGTGAAAAATTGCCTATTGATCCAAAGGGTGCAAATTGTTTTCAAATTAAACTAGAAGAAATTATCACTGAAGAAAGCTTAACAGCAGAACAGTTATACAATGCCAACGAAACTGGTCTGTACTATAGAATGTTACCTTCCAAAATTTGAGCACCTAAAACAGAAGCAACAGCTGCCCTGGATATAAAAGTAAAGGTAGGGTAACTTTATCTCTGTGTAGCAATTCTACTAGCGCACATAAATTATTGATTATGCTTATAGGAAAGTCAAGGTTGACAAGGGTATTTAAAAACGTTAATATGACTTCCCTTCCAGTTTGTTATTGACCTCAAAAATTCGCTTGGATGAATACTTTCCTCTTTAAAGAATGGTTCAAAATCACAGTTTGTTTCTGCAGTTGAAAAACACTTGGAATCAGAAGGGTTGCCCTTAAAGGCACTCTTGTTTCTAGGTAATGCTTCATTGTATCCAAATAAAGAACTTGTGTTGGGGA
>QLNU02015360.1:316794043-316807402 GCA_006491805.2 Dysdera silvatica
GCAACCATTTTGCTAGAATCCGCGAATGACCCCATATCACGACGTTGACTCGAAAAAAAAAAAGGCACAAAGGGGGGGGGACGCATTCAGAGTCTGCACGGAAGGCGAATTCATTCCTCGTACTTGACGTTACCTAACGGTTAAACAAAGATACTGTCGGAAGCTACTGGTAGCATTACAAAATGATACTATTAATGTCAACTTTATTGACTCAATAATGGCTATCAATATTAGAGATATGGTGTACATGGTTGCCTCAGCATAGTCAGAAATGCCCGTTTTAACTTCAGAGAAATCGCGACGGAAGCTAGCGCTCCTATACAATGAGAAACAAACTAAAAGAAATCATCTGAAGTGTTTGACGAAATGCCATAAACAGAACTCTCCGCATCAAGTTTCGCTAAAACTTTTGCAGCTCTTCAAGGTTGTAGTGATATTACAAAAGTAGATGTCGAAGAGTGGTTTAAAATTGATAATGACTTGGGCATCAAAATGTTATCTGACGAAGACATCATCAAGACTATTATTGATGCGCCTTAAGACGTCAGAGAAGATTCGAATGATCACTGTTGTACACAGGACAGGGCTGTCCCCAAAGGGTAAGCGCTGTGTGCGCCGCTTACTCTCAAGAAATTTTGAAAAATGCCGAGAACGTGCCGCATACTCTCAAGGTCTCAAGAAAGTTTTTGTATTTCCTGGTTTTGGGGCAACTTTCAATACAGTTCAGCCTTCTTTTTCTTTTCTAGTCATTTACAAACTTGAATGAAAACAAATGAGGAAGCCCCCTGAATCCACCAAGCCTCAAAATAATATCCTGCTTACGACAGGGAGAGGAATGAAAAACTGATGAAAGTGGCAACTGCCACCTTGGGCTTGGATAGACGATAGACGACCAGTCAAATGCCAGTCAGGGCGGCGCAATGACGTCACCAAGTCCAGTATCCGCGCAATTTCAATACTCTTTAATTAAGACAACACTGCATACTCTCAACAATTTTCTTCAGGACAGCCCTGATGCAGGGAGGGTGTTGATGGGGTTGTAACCCCCATTGCAATGAAATTTTGTATATTTAACATAGGAATATGTGAGTTGTAGCTCTGTAACCCCCCATTGAGCCTATAACTCCCTCATGAACTTTCTGCGTATGCCCATGCGGATGATGCAGATTCACCAACAGACTCACAAGTTTCCCATACTGATGGAATGAATGCTTCAGAAGTGGCTCTTTGTTATGTTGAACAACAATCAACATCCACGTCAATTGATATAATGTTAATAATGAAATGGTGGGACTTTGCAGCCAAACATCGGTATTCAAGTTTAAAACAAAAAAAAAAAGTAACTGATTTCTTTAAAGAATAGTAATGCAATTGTATGTACACTAGTAAATACAAATTTCTTAATTTTCTTGATGTAGTCTGTTAAATATAGGCATTTTTTAATAGTAGTAGTATAAGTACAGTAATGAGTTTTGTTTTACTTGTTAAAATATGTTTATAATGCAGTTTTCCTTATAATGTAGAGCAGGGTGGCCAACTTCAAGCAGGCTGTGATCTACTATCAATTATAAAATTGGCATGATCTACCACACTGGGGGGTCACCACTTCTTGTGTTTTTAGACTTTATTTTAGTATTTAGTAAGTATATTATTATATATTATTTTTTATATTTGGCTTCTTAACTTATGGCCAAAATAATAATAAATGATAGCAGCTTCCACAAAATATGAAAAGTTGGTTGTAAATCGTTTATTAATCGTTCGAGCTGGGTCTGCATTTCGTTCACCATCTGTTGGATATCAGGAGAGTACTGTATGAGTGCCAGCTGCAGGGAATCCTGAAGGTGTTCATCTGTCATGGAGGAACGTTGATTACTTTTTGTCATTTTTAGATATGAAAATGTAGATTCACACAAATATGTTGAACCGAAACATGAATGCAGAGTTTCACTGCATCTTCTCAAATTGGGAATTTTTTCTCTAGGTACGAACTTCCAGGATGATTCTTCTCCTGGGCAAGCCTTCAGAAAAATATTTTTAGAGTTAATACCTCATTTTGAAGATTTTTTGCTCAATAAGCAATGTTCACTAATACTGACTGCAGTTTTTTTACATGTCCAAATCGATTGAAATGGATAAGATATATACTCTACAATTGATTTAATTTCTTCAAATGCCCTGAATTTTATTTAGAACTGCTGAACAACAGAATTAATTTCCTCAATATGCTTCTGTGTTTGTAAAACAAAGTCAATATTTTTTTTAATGTGATCCTTCATATTAGGAAAGACGTCAAAGGTATTTATTGAAAGGCCAATTATCATTAGTTGAAATTTGGTTTTATAGGAAAAAATAGTGCTTATCAAATGTTCAATGCATTTTCCTTTGCCTTGTAGAGCCACGTTCATAGCACAAAGTTCACGTGTGAAATCAGCAAGGAAAGTGAGATCAAACAACCACTCTTCATCTTCTAACTAAGCATACTCACTTCACCTCTCCTTCAAAAACCGTATTATTTCTCTCAACAAACTGCGAAACCTTTGCAAAAGTTTGTGCCTACTCAGTTACCTCACATCTTTGTGATGTGACGGTGTAATATTTTTGTTGAGTCCCAGTCGGGTTCATGTCCGTGTTGTGAAAAAAAAAAAAAATACTACACCGTCACATCACAAACAAGAATAGTAGACTCTTCTTAGAATCTTGGGAAACTTACAAACTACACGGGAAAGCCATTAATACATCACAACCACTTCCAGAAACTTATAAACAACTCTTACTCTGAAATGTATGAGACATCCCCAAATTAGGTAACCCGCAGTGTGGGTTTCTCATTGGTCCCTATTGGGGTTCTTCCATGATTCTATTGGAGGCCTCCCATTGGTTCTCATTGGGTTTTTCCATTCTGCGGGACTACTCTGATGAAGGGTTTTCCAGAAATTTCAAGTATAAAAAAGAGACAGAAACATAACATCGTCATTACTCCTGATGAAGGACTGCTGCTGACGCGTCCGAAAGCTTGAGTGATCTTTTTCATTGCTATTTTACCAGTGTTTAACCTTTTTATGTAATTTCCTCCCTGGTACCCTGTATTTTAATAAATATATTAATATGACCTATCATGTATTTTACACCATCAGTAGTGATGTGAACAAGTTTATGTAATGGTACATCGAGCTTTCTGACAAAGGAATGGACAGAGAATTAAATTTTTCCCTACCTGTAGTTCTTCCTTTTAAAGATGCCATCCCAAGATGCAGTTCTTTAGTTCTGTAATCTTGAAAAATCATCTGAATAAAAGCTAGTATCTGAACTGTGTCACTGATGTCTGTAGATTGATTCGATTCATCCAGTTGGAAGGAGAAAGAAGGCAATTCGACACATCTTTAAACCCTCTATGGGACCATGTGTGTTTCAGTATACATAATTTCCAAAATTTTTTATGCATAACACTGACAAATGTCACTCCATTTTCGAGCGTTGTGTGCTTCAGTACGCATTTAAGTTTCATAATTTCAGCAATAGACATTACATGCTGGACTTTTATTTGTAGCGCCATTTGCTCCTAGACCAATAAAAAATTTGCCCAATGTGTAGTTCTACCCCATAGAGGGTTAACACCTGTTCACGTATATTTTTGGACAAGTTTTCCATCCGCCGCATGATCGTGTTTCTTGAAAGTTGAAGATCTTTGATAGCAGTTGTTTTTATTTTTAAATCCTTCAAAAAGATTATCCACTAGTTCAAGAAAACGTTCTTTTACAAACTGTCGTTCACTGGAAGTTTTGCAATTTTTAATGATTAGATTGTTCACCATGAAGAATGAAATGGTTACACTGTTAGAAAGTGAGCTAGTTTTTACCAGTAATTGTTGCTGAACAGCAAATTTAGATTTCAGTTCTTTTAGCTTAAGTCTACAAATTTCACTTTTGATTGGAAAATTACCGTCAAATTTACTATGATGGGAGCATTATAATGATGTTCCAGGTTACCTTTTTTTGCAAGGCCACTGTGGCATTATAAATTAAAAAAAACATTTGTCTTTCACCATCACAAAGAAATACTCCATTTCCCATTCATCGTGGAAACGGTAAGTTTTAGTCTTATGAGTAGTCAATTTTTTTTACAACAATTTTTTAACAATACGGAAAACTATAAAATTATTGACGTTTTCGTAACACCAAGATCACAGTTTAACTATTTCCCTCTATTGTGAGCGATAGACTGACTAAAAAGTCCCTACTTAGCAAGGAAAAAAATCCCTCATTATCCAGTAATGGCGTGAAGCATACTCTCCCTAAGACGAAAGGTCAAAGTATCCCTTAAAAAAGGATAAATTCCCTACAGAGGAAATGGAAGTCCTGATGATAGATGGGTGGGTATTCAAGCTGAAACGGCCTCAGCCCCACAACGGCAACAATTATTGGCCTGGGCTCATAAGATGGATGCAAATGAATCCGATAACCGATTTTTCTATATTGAAGTTTCAGGCTCTGGCTCAAATTTCCACAAAGTATTTCGGGCTCAGGTTTCGAAAATTGAGCCCAAACTTACCTCTAGTGGGTGCCAAATATCCTATCACCAATAAAATTTCTTGGCACCAGTAGATGAAAAAACGTTTTACGTCAGCAGGTTAAGCAAATAAAAAATAAAGAAAATGTGATGCGATCTACCAAAATCCATCCCGCAATCGACCTGTTAGCTGCCCCTGACGTAAAGTATCTAACAGAGCTATAAGAGAAATGTTATGGATTTAACATTCTTTTAAATCACTCCTGTTTAACCGGATTTTCTCTTAACCGGCTTACCCTCAGTCCCAATTAAGCGGGGTTCTACTGTATTCTCGTCTCTGTAGCTGATGCCAGCACCTGTGCAAGTTTTCTAGCTGTCATCTCCCTATGTTATTTTGCAGTCAGATACATATGGTGGTTGTCTGTAACAGTTATGTCATAGGGAAGATCTAGTTCTAATTGTTTACAAACGTCCTATTTCTGGGAACTGTCTCCAGAGCCTCAAAAGAGCATTTTGTGGAATGTTTATAACCCCGGACACTTCTGAGAATGGCCAAATTTCATCTTTAGAATTGCTCTGTAATGTTAAAAATCATCCACATATTTTGTTGTAACATGATTGGCTATATGTCGCTGAACCACACTTACTATTGCATCATTACCAATTGAGCCTGATATAAGGGATGTAGGAACAAATACGGATTTTAAATCCATACATAATTTACATATTCAAAGTCATGTCATAGATTTACAAGTGAGCATTTGTCTTCTGCATTGTTACATTTTGGTGTACATTAAATTTCATCACATCTTCTTGCTTATACTGCAAGTTTTATATACTCTTAAATAATATTTTTTATTTCTGAGCATTAGTGTGTATATAAAAAGGTTAAATATTGGTAAAATAGTAAAAAAGTAGCCATTTTACCAGTATTTAATCCTTTTTGTAAGTACATATTTCCCCCCACCTAGAGTATAGTTTGTATTTCATTTCAACATTATTTCAAAATAAAGCTATTGCAGTTTCATGATGCATAATTAAATCAACAGCATTTTTAAAAGTCAAAAACTAAAAACAAAATAGGCATATATTGTGACAGAACTTTACCTTAAAAATGTAGCCATTCATTATTCGTTCTTGAACACAAACATATTCTCCCAATGATCCTACAGTAATGGCATACCACTTATGAACTTCAGAATGATTTTTATCCAATTCATAAGCCAATTTTGAATAAGCTGATGCTGTAAGTTATAAAACACCAATGTAATAAAATAAAGACAAATATTTTATTTGTATCTTAAATATATATTATCTGATCAATGATTTCACTTACAGGTTACAATTTTCTTACAGAGGTAACTTTCAATCTTTTTTCATTAGGCTTATGACATGCAAAATTTCATTCTTATAATCACTGACAATTTCTGTAAAAAAAAAATCCCTAACTGCTTGTAGCTTATACAGTGAACACCCACAGTTATAAAAAATTTGTATGTGTTATCCGGAAAGGGTATGTGATCACATTACTTAGTTATTCAAATTGACGAGAATTCAGTTAGTTAGTCAAAATAGTTCTTGTTAAAAATAATTTGCGTTAATGAAGTTTAACTGTACTGGAAAATAAATTGTCCTTTCAAAATCCACCAGACAACTTAAGAAATATGAAAGGAGTTGATATGTAAATTAGGAACAGCAAATAATCAGCAATGAAAAGGAATGAAATGCTAATTATAAAAATATTACAGAATTCTTCAAAGGGGTATGATTATTGGATAAAATATGAATTTATTTAATAGTGATGTATTCTTAAGGAACAAAACAACATATTTCACCAGGAGATTCCATAACAATTGCAGGGCTCATACTTTCATCAATACCCTTCATATCAGTTTCGTAGTAGGAGAAATGACCTTTTGTATCAGTTTTGTAGCAGGAAAAAGTTTTTGCATCAATTTCCTATCAGATAAATACACTTTTTTTTTAATATATATAGGTCGTACAAATGAAAGTGAGACTGCTGTCAGTTTGACAAATGGTTTAATCGTATTAGTGTGTTACGTATACAGAATAAAGAGTGATACATATGGAACATAATGGCTAAACATTCTTGTTGTGAAGGTTAAAATAGACATCCCAGCTGTCTACGAGATGGTGAATACCTTGAGTGAAGAACCTCAGGGGCTGGGTGCTGAACCATTCTTCAACAGTCGCCCGGACCTCATTATTGTTTGCGAATTGTCTCCCCTTAAGAGCTTTCTTGAATAGTCCAAAGACATGATAATCGCACAGTGAGAGGTCAGGGCTATACGGGGGGATATTTTCAGACTTCCTATCGAAATTGCTTCAACAAACCTTTGCACATGGTAACCACACGAGGGCAGGCATTATCATGAAGAAGAGTAACAACTTTGGACAGCATGCCACATCGACAATTTTGATTGCTGTTTCCAGTTTCTGTACAGTGGTACAATAGCTAGTTCCATCGCCAGTCAATCCAAGAGCAACGGGCAGGGGTCATAGTCACAACTTAAAAAAATATAGGACATTTATGAAAAAAATATAGGACGTATCAGTAGCACCAAAAACTAAAAAACAGGAGGGGGGCAAATTCCTAAATCTTCTGATTTTCCTTGTGAAAAAAAATCTTTTGACGGGTGGGTTTAAAACCAACTACCCCCCACCTTCCTATGTCAGTTTGACACGTATAGTATGGACGATATTCAATTCCCACTACACAATACACACGTTATTATACCAAATGATAGGCGTAAGTTCAAATGTGAACCTGTGCCAGTGAATTAAAGGGCAACAAACATATCTAACTGTTAATAATATACAGTAAATGCAAAAAAAAAGTAAAAAGAAAGAAAAATGAGAATTATACTACTAAATAAGGTGTTGATGAAAAATAAGACATGGTCACCCAAGTAGTAGAAGGACTGAATGAAACCTTCAGATAGTTATGTTAACAATTTATATCACATGTGGTACAATTTTTGCAATCATAATTCGTCCATCCAACTAGAAGTCGGTACCATAACGTTAACCAAACTTTAGATGTTTTAGAAACAGTCATTCATGTGATCATTTCAAAACCATAATGTTAGATAAAGTTCCCTAAAAGGATTTATTGTTCTATACTGGCTACTTTTTAGCCCTCTTTATCTGTGAGAACAATGTAGTTTCTGCATGCTTCAATTCGTCTGTATTTGTTATGAGTTGTTTACGCCCCGACTCTAGCAAGGCCTGTGCAGCTGACATTTTTTTCATATCCGTTCTTTTAGTACCTTTTGAAAGTCTTTCATTAGCTTCCCGAATCAGTGAATGACTTGTTTTGATTAATTCCTGTAGCCTTTTAATTTTTTTCTCAAGTATTTCAACATCTAAAGAATGATTCCTTTTCATTTTTTAGCTTAAAGTCTCTTCTTACGCTCTTCCAAATAGTTTCTGTACTTACTATGTGCTTCTCAGAAATACTTCAAGCACAGCGGGGTGATAGGTATGTCACAAATGTCATTCTTTACTTTTACTGCAGCCTGCACAGTTGAAAACGATTCACTTATAATTCATTTAACAGTGGACGATTTGAGTTAAGAAAGAGTCTGTTAAGCGAAACCCTTCTCTCCTTCCCATGGGAAAGTGCCAGTGCCGCTTTGACTAAACGAGAAAGTAGAAGGTATTTCTCCCCAAGATTCTTCTTCTTCTTCAGGACATCAGACCAATATACATCTATTCTTGTTACAGGGATGGAACTTTTGTTTGCAGATCCCTCATCATCTTGAATCTCTGATTCTTCACACAGATCATCTACATTATCAATTCTATTTTCCCTTGTTTCAGTTGTCAGAGCATATCATTCACTTGTTCAATCATGTATAATTTCCATTCGTAAGAAAGCTTAACTATATTATTCTCTTGAAAAACAAGTGGCATTTCTTTAGCCACTCTTGCTATGCACTTCAAAGACATTGGTTCCATCTTAAATAATGGATGAAGGCCCTGCATATTTTCCAGTAACTTGTTGCTCAGAGGAACTTTATTAAGTAAATATTTAATGATTGTCATAATAAAATATTTCGCCTCATGGAAAAATAGTTTTAATTCTTTTTCCTTCAGTCTTAAAGCTTCATTCCTGGCAAGAATTCCAACATCAATTTCAGTTGTTGGAAGAATATTTTCCAGGTTATTGAAATCAAAGTTCTTTAAGTTCCTTCCAAACATATTTCCCAATGGTTCTGGTTTAACAATTCTTGAAACAAGGCCTTGAATAACACAGCAGATTTCATCATATAGAATATGTATCAAGGATTCAGGATTTCAGGAAAAGTAAATGGGCTAAAGTTGTTGGATCCTTCAGGTGAGATCTAATACTTAGATAAAGTTTAGACTTGCCCTAATTCTTGCTGTTTTTGAGGATGTACTCAAGGAAATACTCCCCTAAGGCAAACCATTGCTTTGTTATTACTGAAATAACAGGGACCATAGAAAACCAGCTATTGTTAACAAAACTCAACATGTGTTTCTACTCCATTTCAAGGTTATTCTGAATATTGTGAAAATCCTCACTTCTGGCTGGATACTTATGTACGGCATCCAAAAAGTCTTCGATCTCCCAATGACTTAAGCACTGAGTTATGCCATTCCTAAAAGAATTATGCAAGATTTGCAAATTGCATATACCAATATTAATTAAACCTGGCAAACCCTCGCTTTTGAAAATAGAATGAATATCCTTCAGACGTTTCACATTCACTGGAGGCCCATCTGAACCAATCGCAAGTAATCATCTATTAAGAGGCAAGTGATCTTTTGATAGGGATAACAGTATCTTTTCCTTAAGTATATCAGCAGTTGCATGGCCAAACTAAAAGCGACACAAGAAGTGACATACAACAACAGTGACAACTGATCACTGTCCCAGTATCAAATGTGAATGTCTGTTTCTTTCCAGCTTCAGTAGTTGCCTCATCAAATGATATGGTAAAGTAAGAGCCACTTTTCTTAACAAAGCTAATTAACTGATTATGAAAATATGGTCCAAGTCCGTGTGCAATTTCATATGAAACCTCAGTTTGTCCTAGCGTAAATGGCTTAGAAATTTTGCTGTCTAGAAACATTTTACAAAACACATTTTTCTAATTTTTACAAGAACTGAATGGGTAACCAGCTTCAACAATTTTCATTGTCCATAAACATTCTGCATTAGATACTCTATCAGCATCATTCACATTCCAACACTAGATACAAGATTTGCAGACTTCTGTCCAGATGATGAAACCGATACTGCGAATTTTATTTGATTTTTGTCAAAGCAGTTGTCACCAAAATCTTGTGTTTTGACGTATTTGCATGTTGTAGTACTTGTTATATTCCTGAATTTCTACCCATGAAAGTATTTTTACATATGAAACAACATGCCATAAAGTCAGTATGCTTTTCACACCACAATTAAATTAAATGTTTATTTCCATTCTTTTCACTCAGCCAGTTCTCTGGAAACCGTGTATAACGAGGCATGTTTATACTTATACATCAATTTTACTACATATATCAAATTCACACCTTAATCTGAAAATACTAAAAAAGTACTACAGTTAGTATCTAAGATAATCTTAGAAGTCAAAAATAATCCAACCTGAAAGAAAATGGGTTATTATTAGAAGAGAAATCAGTCATTGCACTAACAAGGAAATCTGTTATGTTCCTTGCAACAATGACAGAGGAGGAGTGAATGTATTAATTTATTTAGTACCCTAGGAAGTTGAAAAAAGTTTTATAATTACATCTTCAAGTAGCTAATAAAATGGCTGCTCAAACGAACGTTTGCAAGTGAAGCAAGCTAAAAACTGAAACTGTATACTCCATATTGAGGATAAAAACTTGGAATAAAGATAACCTATGATAGTTAACTTTTATACCGATAACTCAAAAAAAATTTTAAAAAAATGAAAATATAGGACAGTATCTAAAAATATAGGAAATATAGTACGAGTGAGACCCCTGAACAGGTAATTGACGTCGAAGAAGCATGTAAGCATAACCTTTCCAGCTGTCATGGATGAACAAGCTTTCTTCGGACCAGGAGAAAAAGATTGTCACCATTCCATGCTCATTTGTTTTGTTGCTGGATCAAAGTGATGACACCACATTTCTTCCGTGGAAACAATCAGTGAAAGGTAATGGTCCCCCTTTCATGCTAACGCGTACGATGTTGCATGGAAACACCCATTCGGTATGCCTTCTGCTCTGCTGTCAGATGTTTGGCAAACCATTGGGTGCACACATTTATGTATTCCAACTTATCATGCAGAATTGTGTGAACACTTCCTTTGCTGATAAGCATTAGTTCTGCTATCTCGCGGATGGTGATTCACTAATTATTCCACACCAGATTGTCTGCTGCAGTACCCTTGACAAAATTTACGACACCATCAGAACACTGTAGTGCGTGACAGACACTCAATCCCATACACATTTTACATATGATGATAAATCTCACCCACACTCATATCTTCCACCATTAAAAACTGAATGACTGAACATGTTTGGAAGCATCCATGATACAAATAGTTCTAGTGACTTTGCTTCCACGCTGACTCACAGCCAACTACCATGTTCCACTGATATCGCCTGCATTCATCACACTTAGCACCCACTATGGGTGCACACCCAGCGTTCTGCCTCTACAAAATACGGATGCACTATCAACAGTTTCACTTTCATTTGGGAAACCCTTATATATAGGATATTTTATTAGCTTTCGCAAAGTTAACACAATTGTTAAACTGGTCAATACATGAACCCACCAGGGCATATCTTTTGGGTATTTTTTACCATAATTTTACTATTTTGAACAAAAAAATTGGTTTTCACATCAGTTTTGTAGCAGGCAAAAAATAGTTTAATTAAATGAATGAGCATAATAAAAACGAAAAGTGAAATGTTTCATTTAAAAAGTATGATTTCATAAACATCAAGTTCTTCGTTCCTTTTTCTGTAATTTTGAAACCTCTTCCCTGTTCTTCTCTTGAAAAGCTAAAATCGTTGAAATACGCAAATTAGCTTTTGTCAACAAAACTTGGCCACTTTTCACTGCAGAGATATTATTTCTTTGGATGCAATTTTTTATTGCACGCTGAGCATTAGTAAGCATTAGTTGTGCAGCTTGAAGTCTCTAATTAAATTCATATCCTTCTCTTAACTAAGTTTTTCTATTACACACAGCTTTTTTGTTCGTTTTTTACCCTCTCAGATGACTTGTGTTCTGTCCATTTTCTTTTGTCTCAAATTTTCAGCATACTTTAAAACCTTTGGGTTTATGGGCAAATTTTCCATTTTGTTGTCACAACAAGACTTGACATAGGATTTAATCTGAGTGCACATTTATGCTTTCCAAGCTTAATGCACACCTGCTCTGAATCATACATTTACCAATATTAAAAGCCACGCTCAATACCAGCATTGCCATGGGACCATGGTTTCACACATCCACAACAGCTATATTTTTCCAGCAAAAATTCTGTTCTCATGGCCAGTAGGCCACCAAAAACCGGTGAGTCACATTTCGCAGAAATAAAGGGCTCCACAGACAATTTTGTACAGGAAACTTCTCCTCAAACACAGAAAAACAGGGTTCGCACTATTGCATGGGATCGCGCAATTCCTGTAATTTGTTACTAAATCCCACTCAAAACAAAAGAATTTGCATGCTTTTCCTGTAATCAAATTCTCATACCCATTTCAGCTCCCTCCCCCTTCCTTTCCCCCCAGGCAGCCAATATAAAAGGACACTCTCGCACACGCATTTCCTCAACCTTGTGGTTTCCGTTCTGAACCCTCCTGACTAATCCTTCCATTCAGAACTAGACCTTAAAAACTCAAATTGCACCATCCAAAATGATATACTGTGCATGCCCACAAACTTCGGTGCTTCTGAATGTTTACTTAGGGGGTGGTATTATTATTAGGGGGAGAGGAAACACTGTATTTCGACAAATTAGAAACTCGAAATGCACCGACCAAGTCATCAAGGGCATATTCAGGAAGGAGCTCAGAGCTCCCATTCTTTATCTAGGCTGCTATAGGAGCTACGACTACAATATTCCATATCCAGAGAACGTATGCGAGGGCACTTGAAATGTCAAAGGTCAATGTTATATCGGTGGGTCCCGAAACCGCCATCCTTTTTCCAGCCTGCTATTGGAGCTACAACTATGATATTTCGTATTCAGAGAGTGTACGCAAGGACACTTGAAATGTCGCATATCAGAGATGTAACGAGAGAGGGGGTCAAGAGCATACCTGGAACAATTGTAATCATTTTATATGACTATGATTACTCAAGGTGAGGTTACGATTACGCAAGTTTCAAATTTTAGATTATAACTAGGGCCCGGATTTCTATGCATTTGCATGTTTTTGCATATTTCTGCATATTTTGCTTCATGTGTGCATATTTTTCGTATTTTGGATATTTCTGCATATTTTTGGTATTTTGGATATTTCTGCATCATCATATTCAACCATTATCTATCCACTGCTGGATGAAGGTCTCTCCAAATGCTTTCCACACAAGTCTATCCTGGGCCATTCGTTTCCACGTCACCCCAACCTGTTTTCTTATTTCATCCACCCATCTAGTTTGAGGACGTTTTCTAGGTCTTCGGTGGTCTCTTGGAATCCAGTTCAGAATTTCTGTTGTCCATCGTTGATCAGTTCTTCTTGCAATATGCCCAGCCCATCGCCATTTCAGCCCTTTTACTTTAACAATGATGTCCTCTACTCTAGTTTGCTCTCTCACCCAAGTGTTTCTTTTTCGATCTCTCCTAGTTATTCCAAGCATGCACC
>QLNU02015360.1:316807502-316824482 GCA_006491805.2 Dysdera silvatica
TTAGTGATAAAAAGAATTAATCTAGATGGTCGGGCTTATTATTGGAAGGACATACGATGAGAATCTCACACTCTTTTCTGCCACCAACAAGGTGGATCATCTGTCATGGTGTGGGCAACATTCTATTTGAATGGTACCACTGACATCTCTTACATGCAAGGTCGACAGTGCTCCAGGGATTATCAAGAAGTACTCCAAAGTGATTTACTGCCTTTTGGAAAAATGTTAACAATAGGTGTTCTAACAGGACAATGCTTCTATCCATGTCTCTAAATTAACAAATAAGTGGTTCGTGAAAAATAATGTTACAGTCATAGAGTGGCCAGCATCCAGCCATGACCTCAACCCCATAGAAATCCATGATGTATATGCCAATGGTCATCAATTTTACATAGTGGAGGAGTTAAAACAGCAAACAGAACAAAGTTGGTCCTCTTTGAAGCCAGAATTCCTTCAAAAACTTGTTGAAGGTATGCCTGATCGAGTCTGTAAAACTGTTCAAATTAACGGATACAAAATATGAACTGAAAGGGACAAAATGTACAATGTCCATATATTTTTGGGACAGCTTTCCCACAAAATATGTGTGTGTTAAATCATATTTAAATATTGCATCATATATGTCTTCTGATTTTCTATATGCATAAAATATTTTTCATTCGTTTCTGTGTACTTCATCTGATATTCCAAAATAACGGTTATTCATAAACTTATGAAATGCGCTATATGTACAAAGATAGATTGAATTCATTAGCAATTTTGTGTATTGAGTCTGATATAACAAAATCAATATCATATGATATAATCAGATATTTAGCTGAGGAGAAAGCTAGGTACCATGCTTTCCATGTAAATGCCAGTGTTTGACAGGATTTATTTTTTCACTAGAATTAAAATTTATTTCTATAGAATTGAATTTATCACATACTAAAAACAAATAATACTTCAATATAAGTTAATATTGTTTAGTGTTTATGTTTCAATTTATGAGTTTGTTTTTCAACATTTTACTGTCAATGCAGAGTTTTGGGTATATACTGAATGTAGCAATTTTTATAATCTACCACTAATTGGGGGGGCAAATAGGTAGGAAGGGGTGGCAAAATGGTAAATCCACTCATGATCTCATTCATAACATTTCTACTATCAGACACGTTTCCCCAAACTTCTACTACCATAGACGGCTGTTCTAACTCAGTCTAATTTTCTTGTTTACAACACATTTATACCTATATCTGTAACTGCCATTTACAACACTTGTTGGCATCGTACATTGTGTCATATCATTTGCCGTTCTGATGAAAATAGCACAGAGCTATTGACATGGATGTAAACGCTTAAATGTACAGTATAACCTAAATATAATGATTTTTACGGGACTAATGTAAATAATTAAATCAAGGAATTCATTAAATTGGGAGAACACATTTATACAGGGTTCATACTCCATTGAAAGAAAATAAAATAATTACTTCTTAAGGACCTATCGCAATAAAAAATTAAAACTTTTTCCTGAAAGGGAAAACTTGAGTGCAGTTTTTGGTAGATGTTTAATGACAGTTTTATACTTAAATTCTATATTGTGAATTAAAAATAATTACTGATGTAAAGTAAAAATCCCATAATAAAAATTAGTCTTAAAAACAGTAATTATTACTGAAAAATCTCACCTTACAAAGACATATGAGATGTGAGGTAAAATGGTAAAAATTTATTTATTTTCAAAATTGAACTAGTGAGATGAACAGAAAGTTTTATGTTCATTCTATCTTGTGCATAAACAGTGTAAGTCTAACTTTATTATTTCTCTGCCGAAACACAATTTTCTAAGGGTGACTGACTACATACACCTCCGTGGCAGTTAATTATTTCAACAACAGACATATCTCAAAACTAAAATGTTCGACTTACATCACTACCTCTCAACGGCTTACATATATATATATATAAAAACATATTTTTGTTGCCAGTCCATATATAAAAAAAAACATTTATTAAAATAACTTTTAATCCTCTCAACAACTTCACATGTTTCAAACAACATACACAATGTAACAGCGATTTAGCCAACATAAGAAAAAACATTTTCTAGATAACAAAACAAAAAGTAAAATGCATTTGATTTTATGAAATTAATTTTCATTAATTAAGTTTAATATTTTTCTGTTCAAACATGTTTTTTATTTCTTCCAGTTCTGCTTTTTTGTGTTTAGCCTGTTTCCTTAAGTTGTTAGATTTACTAACACACTCAAAGTCTTTAAAACAAATTACACACAAACGCAGTTTAATTTGAGCAGGAGAAACATTTTACAATTGTTTCGGTGGAAAATCAAGCGTCCACCATCGTCAGAAAATTCGTCCAAACTGATTTGTTGCCACTAAATCAAAAACGAAAAAGTGAAAAAGGCGAAACAGATAACATAACAAAAAGCCTGATTTGTGTCGCCATCTATTGTGCAGAATGCTAAGTAAAAGGAAAAGGAACAATTATTGTTGGAAGAAGAAATTATGTTGATTGAAAGAGAGGTTTGTAACAAGAGGGGAAAAAATTGTTCTTAGATGGTTCGTTGATTTTTGTACAGGAATTACTGAAGATATGAAAGGCCTCGAAAAAATTGAGATCTGAGGGTGAACGGACTTTTTCAATTATTTTTGCATCGGCAAAACAGAAACGATGGCTATGTTTCCATGAGTGTTTTGCTATGGCCGATTTTTTGTTTGTGAACGTACGATTGGTGCTCTTTGAGTCTGAAACTCAGGGCTCTACGCGTTTGGCCAACGTAGGACAATCCGCATTCACAATCTATTTTATAAATGCCAAAATTATTGTGGTCAGGAATCTGGTCTTTTAGTTGGGTAACACCAAGTTTGTTACCTGGCTTGAAAATAACGCGGAAATTAAATTTACGGAGGATGGAGGAGATTCTAGGTGAAAGATTCGGCACAAACGGAATGCAGATTGTTTCTTTGGTGGGAGCCATTTCTTGGCACAAAGTGGATGTGAACTTGGGAACTCTGGATAGTTTCTTTACTGCAAGGTTGATCACTGACGGATGATATCCCCGGTTTGAGGCGATGTTGCATAAGTGTATAAGTTCTTTAGGGAGCGTTTGTTCGGAAGAAGACAATTTCAGAGCCCGGGAGGTAAGCCAATGGAAAGTGCACATCTTTTGGGATTGTGGGTGTGCGGATTTGGCATGTGGTGGTAGGCAAATAGCACCCGGTTTGTGATGGATGCTGGTTTTGTAACCGGTCTCCGTTCGCGTAACCATCACATCCAAAAAGGCCAATTTCGAGTTTTTCTCCTCCTCGAAGGTGAACCAGATACAGGTGTCTACTGCGTTCAAAATTCCGACTGTCAGTGCAAGATTTACATTCGGATCAGTCAAGATCGCGAAAACATCGTCAACGTTTCTGATCCAGCAATCGAAGGAGAGAAGGTCTAAAATCTTTATATATATTCGCAAATAATCGTAGTACATATATATATTCGCAAGTAAGGGAGAGAGGGGGTTCGCCTTTTTCATTTTTTCGTTTTTGATTTAGCGGCAACATATCAGTTTGGATGAATTTTCTGACGATGGTGGACGCTTGATTTTCCACCGAAACAATTGTAAAATGTTTCTCCTGCTCAAGTTAAACTGCGTTTGTGTGTAATTTGTTTTAAATATTATTTTTGCGCAGTGTATCGCTCATATTTCTCTCACACTCAAAGTCTTTAAGCACTTCAGCCTCCTCTATTAAAGAATCGGCATAGATCTCAAGTTCTTTGATGCCTTTTTCTATTTTGCATTTTTTGTGAGCAAGTTCATTGAACTCTTCTTCTGTTTCCTCTTATTGCCAGTTTCAGCAGTCAGTTTCTCTGTTCATTGTTTATCAAGGTAATCCATATACCTTTGTCTTGCAGAAGAAACCAAATCCCTCGATTCTTTGGTGATTTTAATATTTTCTATTCCACCACAAAGCAAAATTTGATCATAAATTACTTTTTGTGCGGCTGATGTGTGAATTTCTTTTTAAATTTTCAACTTCTATTTATTTATTGATAGAAAAACTCCTTTCCACGGCTACTTGACTATGTGAAAAAACTAAAAGGGATTTCACTACTCGCCATAAATTATTATATTCTCGTTTCCTTAGTTATTTCCCTAAAAAGATATCTAATCTCATATGAATGACATTAAAAGATGAAAATTCTTCTTTGTTTAACTTTACTTTATTACTTAAAAATGTTCTATATTGCAACATGATGCTTTCACATTCATCAGCTTTAAATTTACTACATTCAATAAGTTTTTCCAACATTTTCTGTATTTTAGATACACGGGTATTTTCCTTGCTTGACATTAATTTTAAATTTAAACACATCAAAAAACTTACAAAAGCATGATTAATGGGACATTTTTCAACGATATCATGTAACATCTTAATAATAAACTTTTGGCAGCCATGTTTAAAGGAAAGAATTTCATAGTCTGTAATTTTCTTTTTTTTTTAAATCTACGTAACATTTTTTCGGCTGCAAAACCAACATTAATGTCATTAATTAGAGAAAAATCAGCTTTGTCATTAAATTTAAATTGACAAATACTTAATGGAGTTGATAAATTTTTCATTTTGTCACTCTTTAAAATGTTAAACATTAACATGCACTGTTTAAAAAGATTTAAAACACATGTTGCTAAAAATGGCAACAAAACTTTTCACTCTGATAGAGTTAAAAATGGAAACAGGAGTTTGGCTACTGAGAGAAAGTAAGTTAAGTCTTAAAGGCATTAATAGATCTTTAGAAGCATTTGGAATGACAACAAATGAATTGGATGTTTTGTTTTTTTCCATTTTAAATGCACCCTTTTTTGCACATTCAACATAATGAATCACATCTTGCCATATTTCAAGGGCACATTCTGCACATGGTACATTTTCCAGCGAACAATGACTTACGAATTTTAAAGGAAACATTTTTAGTTTTGATGAAATAAAAAATCATTCCGCCTTGCTGGAGAATCCGTAAACAAATAATACAGTGATGACAAGGTATGGAAAACATCCCAGTCAGTTTCTGATTCTCCATTTCTGAAACTGTTATTCATGACATGTAAACTGCAAGAACCCACATTTATAATTTGATATCCATAATTTTCTTCTATTTGCTTTTGTAGAATATTGTAAAATGCCCAATCAACTGCAGGACCATCCATTGAAATTCGAATGATTTTTTTTAAATTCAATTCATTTGCAGATTCATAAAAAGCTTTTAGAATGTCCTGGGCAGTTGCATGGCCCATAAACACTGATGTGTAATAACGAGTACACACCCCCTTTAATTCACTACGCCAAAACTTCACATTAATGTCCATTTCTTTTTCTTGCTTAGAATGATTCAAAGTTTCATCAAATATATGATATAGTATAATGTTCACTTTCATTAAAACATTTTATCATGACTTTTTGAAAGTAAGGGGCAATACCAAAGCAACACATGTATGCCAGTTTTTTTCCACCACAAGAAAATGAACTCGCTATCTTACTATCTGGAAACATGATGGTGAAAAGTTTACAGACATCCTCGAAAGACTTGTACGAATAATGGTTTTTTTTATAGATTTTAAAGCCTATAAAATTTCTGCCATTTGCATTTCCTTTTTTATTAAATAGTTTAATGAGGGATTAGATCCACCAGAAGAAGACACCTTTCGGACGTCACTAGAATTCGGGATATCTTCATGCAAAGATGACCCTCTGTTGACAAAATTGACCAGCAGAGAACTGTTCTTTTTTATGCTGACAAAATCTCTATGTTTTTTACCTGTGAATAGAAAATTGTATTGAAAATAAATATTTCAAAAAATTCTGAATACAAGACAACTATAACCAACAAACATTTAAATATTTCGTATTTATTGATGAAGATTCTAAATAAATGCCAATTAAATGTTCTTTTATCTCTTGAGAAACACAGTGCAAAAGAACTTTTAGAACTGGCTATTTTTGTCAAGCACCAATTAGGATAGATTCAATATCAAGAAGATTTAGAACACTGAGATACATTAAAAACATACTTCAATTTTACTACTTTTTTTTTATGTAAGTTTAATATTCCTGATAAAAGGTTTTGACTGTAAATTTTTTTTCACATTTTTCATTCCAAAATTAAGCTATCTGACAACAAAAAACGGTCACCAAAAAACGCCAAGGGGTACAGACGGTGGCCTCCCAAAAATCGGGCTGTATTATACTCACATTATTACAGTCGAGTAGATATGATAAAAAAATTAAAAGGTATTGTCTCTATGCCTGCAATACGATGACCACCATTTTCTATGCAAATCTCGATAAAAATTGTTAGACACTCGGAGCGACAGGACGGCCATCTTGAATCAACAACCATGGCATCAGATACATCTAAAAAACAGCTGTCCTGCTCCAAAACAACAGGAAAGTCCTGTTTTTTTTTAGGAGCCAGCTATGGCACTCTTTCCAAAAAAAGTTTCAGCTTTGAATTTCAAAAGCATTTGTATATTGCAATTAAACTTTATAATTAAAAAAGGAAGAGGGGGTGGAGGTCACTAAAAAGCGGAAATCCGCTAAAACACAAGGTTCTCATTGATATTTTTTTTTGGGAGAAAGCACTAGTACAGAATATGGTAAGTTAAACTTTTGTAAAGCTCCGCCAACCCTGCCGCAATTCTGTCAAGTATGGCAACCCCACTGCAAGTCCGCCATTTTGAAAAAGTAATTTATTTTTGGTATAGAAAAACGTTCAAAAAATGCAATAAGCAGAATAAATTGATCAACAACCATTACAAAATAATCTTTTATCAACAAAAAAACAATGCTTATATTAAGTATTTTGTTTGTGTAATTAGTACTCTGATTTGCTCACGTTCAACCATCCCAATTTTGTTATTTGCGATATGGATACTCCGTTAACCCTGAAATATTTTTTCGTATTTTTTTATTTTTTCACTGAAGACTTGTAAATTATGCAAACGAGAAAGACTAACAGCGTCAGCAACATCTGCTATAATGAAATGTAGTTTTTCAGAACTTTTTTAGGCCTAGTACTTTCGCGAAGGTCATAGGGTATTGCTGTTGTGACGCAGAACATGCTTTGTGGTCCATCAATGGACGGGCCCTTCGCCAAAGCTTGGGAATTCCACAGATATTTTTTTAAATCGAAATTATGGAATTAGAGAAGAAAAAAAATGATAATATTAAAAAAGTAGGACAAAACCAAAATCAAAGTAAGAAAAATGCATGTAAACAAAAAAAAAATTGCTAAAACGGAAGCAGTTACTCTGTTTACTAGCGCCTAAATATTTTACATTTTCCAGTTACTACTACATTAAAACACCTCTTCATTAACTAAATAACGTATTTTTCCAAAATGACAAGACCGTGAGATGTGTCCCAAGCCGTAATGGTGATATTTAAAAAAGTTGCCAACATTTACTGTATTCTGTACTATCGCCAAAAATAAAAAACGGGTAAAAAACGAATCTTCTTATAAAAGAAAAGTTCATACCTGTAGTAATTGTCTTTATTGCTGCTTCTCCCATATTTCCCAAATCGATCACTTTGGAACAGAGCACACATCATGCTTTGTACTTGCTTTGTTCAAATCGCATTAGCCAAACTTTATACTCATCCTTCTGTAACCACAGTAGATTAAATGAGCACTTTCCTGGCATTCCTGTCGTTAACGTAATTTATAACGAAAGTAAAGTGCTAGATAAAAATATCTCAATATTTGCAACGAAATAGCAAAAGAAACGATGTACAATCCACAAAACATTAGCGCTGCCACATAACTTGCTGAAGACTAGCCCAAATTCAAAATCATGGAATTAAAAGTTAATTCCGTAGCTGAAATAACTCAACTGAGTGAGAAAACTGCAGAATTGGCAACATGCTCTCTAATAAGGAAGGCCATTGATGTTCAGTAACATCAAAACATCGATGACTCACCTTCAAACTAATATTGTCGACCATTGATATTTTTGTTACCAGTTACCCTTAAAGCTGCACATGCGTAGATCGCGAAGGGCTTTCGGGAAATTGTTTTGAGAAGAAAAGGGCAAAATGAGTATTTTTCTTCGCAGATCATCATAAATATACACACTTTTTACGGGCCTTAGAAACCAAAATAAAAAATCAGCACATTCTAAGGTTTTTAAGCACCGTACGAACCCTGTTTATTGGAATCAATGATGCAGGGATAGGGGATGAATTATAATATAATACGCTCTTCCTTGGGTTGAAAATTTACATGTAAAATACTTTAAAAGTAACAACTATTACATTAATAAATAAGTTTTTTACACTTTCGGCCTTCCCCTGAGCAAAAAGCATGAGTGCACTACTGATCGGAACTGAAATAAGAAATTATCGAAAAGGAGAACAATAAAAATGCTTACCAGCATTCTGAAGAATACATGTTAATTTTAATAAACATAAGACTAATTAAGATAATTATGACTTCAAGAAGAAATATTTTATGTTTGTTTTGATTTTTCTTGGGAGTTGGCATTTAACATTGCCTTTTCGATTTTTTCAAATGCATCGACAAGATCATTGTTGACGTCAAAACGCAGTAAATACTTCTTTACACACTGTAAATCAGCATTCGCTTCAAGTGAGTGAAGTCAATTGAAGTTGATTTTCTGACGACAGTTGATTTTCTAACTGAAATTCTACTTACAGCTACTGGCTAATGATGAAAAGTTATTGTAAAATTGAGAAAAGCAAACGTTAAATCAAGGAAAATAGAACACGGGACTCAATGTAACTTTATCTGGACCAATAGAAACAATCGTTCAATCGAAGTTAGGCTATATTTTTCTGCTGTATTAATTTATTATCTTCGAAATCATTTTAGTAATGTGATAGCATGCCAAGGAAGTTTTCGGAAACAAATCAATAGATAAATTGCACTCAATATATACAATATGAACAATTTTAATTAACCATATATCATCAAATTATAATTTAATTTAAATTCAACTCCTTACTATATTTAGCATATTTTATAATTACAGCAGAACCTTCATCATATAACCCCTGTTTATTTGGAATTTTTTGTTAACCAAAGTTCATTTTCATAGCAACTATTTTTTTCCCATAAAAGAACAACCCTGACTGAAATGTGCAAATGAATATGTGACTTACAAAATTCTGCAGATTTACGACCCCTAATCATGAATTTGTAGTCAGATTTCCGTAAAAGTTATCCATTCTAATTTTATAGGGCTTCAAAAGTAAAAAAACTGTTTATATTTAGAGTTTTAATTATTTATTAAAAACTGAAATTTAAGAGAAATTAGATTAAAAATACAGGAATTGGAAATACATAATATGGTTAAATGAATAAAAATTTTAAAAAATCCACAGATACTTATAAATTCAAAAAATCATAGCTTAAAATATGAATAAAAACCATTCAAATTTTGCACAATTCTGTTACGACGTTGGTGAGTTTGGCAGTAAAATCAAGTCAGTCATTCAATGCATAATTGATGTCAAGTCACAAATTATTGTACATCTCCTTTTCGTACTTTACGGGTGTTGCGTTATCGTGTTTCAATGCATAATGAATGTGGTTAATATTGTACTATCTGTTTTAAATTTAACTATTGAAAAGTATGAAACATTACCATAAATTCTGATCATCCATTTCTGAGGATGAATCGCAAAAAAGTAAAGAGATTTTTGAAGTTGCAGAAAATTTGATTTTTAATGAAGTAGAGAAAGAGAAATTAACTTAAATTTTCAGCATGTAAGTAACCATGATGATTTTGATAACTCCAGCAATGAAAATGATTCTATTTCAATATAAAAGAACATGATTGCGATGCTGATTTAACGGAAAATGAACTAGAGTACAAATTTAAGAGAAAAAAGCACTTAGAAACATTAGTTTTAAATTCTATGATAAAAATCGTTCAATTTTATAACTCGTGCAAACGAAGGAAATTATTAGAAACTAGAGAATGTTATCCTAAAATTACTGGTCATGTCCAAATTGAAACATTATATATCCCACAGAGGTACGATCCAATATAAATACAACAAAATAAAATCAGCTGTATTAAAAATGTTTAAAAATGCTAAGAAACATAAAATACCCATCCATAACATAGATTTAAAGCTTTGAATGATCATTAAATCTAAAGAAATTGAATTTCCTAAGTTTGTAATAAAATTTGATCATTTTATTCAATCTTTGAATAAAATTAAAATTGTAGCTTGAAAGGTTAATAAGTATTACAACTTTTAAAAATAGCGATTATGAAAATACCGAAAATAATAATAAAGCAATAGAATTCATTTTAAGAATAAGGGATTTAATATCATCTGGTTATGAAGCGAATCAAGTTTTCAACGCAGGTCAAAGTGCTTTTAATTACTTCATAACTAACGAACTCTTTAACACACATACACGAAAAACATACTATACTTCCATAGTTTCTTCCAATTTCGGAAGAACCCATTCATATACTGTAATGCCTTTTATTTCAATGAATGGCAATTAAAAGGTAAAATGTTTTTAAGCCAGAGGGAGAATATGGGAAAATTCAAACCAGTAGTAAATAAACGTTTATTTAGACCGCCAAATTTACACATCACCAGTTCCAAATCAGGTAAAATGAATAAAACAAAAATGCGAGAATGGGTTGAAATTTGTGTATCGCCTGTTTTGAACGATTCCCCATTGATTTTATTATTAGGGTCATTCCGTGTCAAGTGATCCAATGGAAAAACTTTACCCCTTGGATTTTTTTTCAAACTTGGCTCATTAGATGTACACCCAGAGATAGTGAAAAATCTAAATTTTCAGATTTTGAACTGCAGTATTTTTTAAGTTATAGGCCTCTGCAATCAAAGAAAAAGGATGATTTTCTACTTATGTGCAGTTACAAAAACTATTATTACTCAAGCTAGAAATGAGATAGATGGATGAAATAAAAGTCATGTTACAATTTATTTTATAAGCTTTCATATGACATTCAACGTGACTAGTTTGGGCAATTTGGAATTTCAAGACCATGCGATAAACTTTTTAACCTTAATCTTCTCAAAAAGCGTTATTTTTAAAATTTTTAAAAAAATCACACATAAATTTGCACATATTAGCATCATTTCTGGAAAGTTTCATTTTGGGGCGGGAATGGGATCATATTTTGGTCATTTAAAAAAAAAACTATGCCAAGGAAAGACCATCTGCATAAATGGAAATTTTTAATTTTAGTCCACACTTATCAATTACTTTGGCAAGAACAACTGTTTTTAAAAGAAACAGCATTATCACTTTATCATGCTAAAACAGATGAAAAAATTTACCCAGTTGAAAGGGGTGGTTGATTGATTGATTGTTTGGCTTTTTTATGGCGCAAGAGCATCTGGGCTATACTGCGCCAAACATGGTAAAATCAAAGACTGTAGTAAAAACCAGTACTTTTTAAAAATTTTAAAACGTGCGTATGGTCAGCATGGTCATTTAAAATGTCAGACAGTGATGAAGAGTTAAAAGTAAGAGTGCGGGCAAGTCTATAATAGGGGCATTGAGTTAAAATGTGTAAAACACTCATGGGTTCATTGCACACTTGGCAAATTGGTGCTGGTTTTCCTTCCAACAGATGTCTATGGGTGAGATGGGAATGCCCAATGCGAAGTCTAGCAAGGAGAACCTCCTCTTTCCGATTTTTACGGTATGAGGAGGGCCAGTTACCAATTGTATGTTTAATATTATGCTCATTCCCTTTGATACCAATGTGAGCAGGGATCCAGCAGAATTTAATATTGGAATGATTGTGCAGGTGCTGCAGTTGTGAATGGATTTTGGATAAAATAGGATGAGGTGAATATTTAAAAGATTCCAGGGCTCTTAAAGAGCTCTGAGAATCGGTACAAATTATACAAGGAATTAAGCTATGAGTTGAAATATACGCAAGTGCCATGGAAATGGCATAAAGTTCTGCTGTGAAAATGGAGTATGATGGGGGGATTTTTTCTGCAATGGCACTGTTATTAATGACAAATGCAGAACCTACATTTGTTTCTGTTTTGGACCCATCTGTAAAAATGAAATTGGAGTCTTGAAAATGATCCCGAAATTCAGAGAATAACTGCTGGTAAAAAGCATTAGGTGTAGTGCTTTTGCTGTGGTTAACCAGATCGCAATGGATGTCCACGGCAGGTATGACCCATGGCGGTGATAAATGAGTATGTGTAGGAGCAATGCTCCGACAATCTATACCTAATTCTCTGGTTAGTTTAACCATCCGAATACCAAATGAAGGGATGCATGAAGGGCGAGCATTAAAAAGTAAGGTGGAACGAGGTTCGAAAATGACATCCCTAAGAGGGTGAGTGGGCAGTGATTTAAGTTTCGTATAATAGTTAAGAGACAGCTGCATATGCCTTGATGTTAAAGATGGTTCGTTGGCTTCCACATAAAGACTTAAAGCTGGTGAGGTACGGAATGCACCTGTACACAGTCTGAGACCCTGATGGCAAATAGGGCCAAGAGCTTTCAAGATGGATTGTCGAGCGGAGGCGTCAATGACAGAGCCATAATCCAGTTTGGAGCGGATGAGAGCACGATACAGACGAAGCATTGAATAACGGTCTGCTCCCCAGGATGTATGGGAGAGTACTCTGAAGATATTAAGGGCTTTATGGATTTGTTTTTAAGAGACTGAATGTGTGGCTTGAAGGTAAGTTTATGGTCAAATAACACACCAAGAAATTTTGCCTTTTGAACAACTGGAATACGATGATTTCCCAAATAGAGTTCTGGTTCTGGATGTAAGCCTCTCCTCCGACAAAAATGGACACAAACCGTCTTCTCTATTGAGAAAGTAAAGCCATTTTCATTTGTCCAGTTAGTGATGTTATTGAGGGCAATTTGCAACTGCCTTTCTAGCCTGCTCATGTCACGGGATTGACAAGAGATTTGGAGATCGTCAACGTATAGTGATGTTTGTACAGTGTGTGGGACCTTTTTGATGATGTTATTGAGCCTTAGAATGAAGAGTGTAGCACTCAAGACACTGCCCTGAGGAACACCCTGTTTTTGGTTGTAAAGATCAGAAAGAACCGATCCAAGACGAACTTGGAAAGTACGATCAGTGAGAAAATTTTGAATAAAAAATGCCATGTTTCCTTTGAGACCGCATTCCTGAAGGTCACAAAGTATTCCATGACGCCAAGTTCTATCATAGGCTTTCTCAATGTCAAAGAAAATAGAGACTAGATGTTCTCATTTGACAAATGCTTCTCGGATCCTTGTTTCAAGCAGAAGAAGGTTATCTGTAGTAGAGCGTATGCGGCGGAAGCCATTTTGAGAAGTCATTATGCAGTTATTGGATTCCAAGGAATATGAAAGACGCTGATTTACCATCCTCTCCATTAATTTGCATAGACATCTTGTTAATGCTATTGGCCGATGGTTAGTTGGATTTTTTGGGTCTTTACCTGGTTTTGGGAAAGGGATAATAATTGCTTTTCGCCAAGAATCTGGAAATCAATGTTCTATCCAGATTCTATTGTACAAGCAAAGTAGATTTTCCTTTGAGCTTTGGGACAAGTGTCTAAGCATGGAGTAATGGATGTTATCATGACCAGGAGCACTATTTCTTGAAGTTTGCAAAGCACTCATGAGTTCATACATTGTGAAAGGAGAATTATAAGGCTCATTTGTGCTGGAGTGGAATTTGAGTGGAATTTTTTCAATCCTGTTTTGAATTACGTAAAAATTTGGATCATAGGTATTATTGCTGGATGTTTGGGAGATAGTCTTTCCCAGTAGGTTTGCAATATCTGGAAGATTGTTTGCAACAATCCCATTGCTATTGAGGGTGGAGGTTGGATAAGATGTATAGTTTCCATTAATTTTTTTTATTTTATTCCAAATGATTTTTGGGTTTGTAGAAGATTTAATGCTAGACACATACTGGTTCAAGGACTCCCTTTTTGCTTCCCATCGGATGTGTCTACATTTTGCTCTTGCTTTTTTGAACTCAATAAAATTATCGTTTGTTGAGTACCATCTAAATCTATTCCAAGCCTTTTTTTGTTCTTTATAAGCAACGCTACAATCAGAGTTCCACCATGGTTTTGGAAATTTGGGGTACTTTGTTGATGTTTTAGGTATTGCTTGATGGGCTGCTTGCATTATTGTCTGTGTAACAGATAATGTGGCTTCATTGATATTTCCTTTCAAGACCAAATTTTCTGTAAGTATGGCATTTATACAGAAACTGTCCCAGTCTGCTCTTTCAATTTTCCATCTTGGAAGTCTAGTGGTGGTACATGGAGAGTTCTGATTATCGATCAAGATGATTGAGAAGTGATCACTACCGAAAGGGTTATCCAAAACATTAAAAGAAAAATTTGGCATGATATTAGGTGAACAAATGGAGAGGTCAATCACTGAAAAGCCGCATGATGCAGGATGGCAGTATGTGTAAGAGCCATTGTTAAGACATGCCAAACTGTGACTAATTAAAAGGTTTTCTATTATTCTGCCACGAGAATTTGTATTAATACACCCCCAAAGCTGATTATGGCTATTGAAATCACCCAAGAGGAGGAAAGGAGGTGGAAGTTGTGTAATCAAAAGAGAGAGCTGGTTAAAATTAATGGGTTCGTTTGGTGGCAAATATATTGAGCAGATGGTAAGGGATGCATGAGTATACATGCGAATTGCAGTAGCTTGTAGTGTTGTGTTGAGTTGGAGAGCAGAAGCAGGAATACTATTGGGGACTATGAGGGCAACCCCTCCACAAGCCCTGTCACCAACTTCATTATCTTTACGGAATATAACATGGTTCCGAAGTGTGGGATCACGGTCAGGAGTTAAGAAGGTTTCTTGGAGAGCAACACAGATAGGTGAGTAAGTGTTAATAAGGTGTTTAATATCATCAATGTTAACTTGGAAACCGCGGCAATTCCATTGGAGAATGGAAGAACGCGCCATTAAGGGAAGTGGATAGGACTCTTGGTCCTATTAATTTGTGTGTCTTCATTGTGAATACCAGAGGTATCTATCCCATCTTCCTGGAGACAGGAGAAGGCATTAGAAATTTCAATATCAGATGCATAATCAGTGATGTCATTTTCGGCTTCTTTAATTTTTTTGCTTTTCTGTTTGGACTCTTTTAAAAAGTCCTTGGCTGAAAGGTGTTTGAAGTTTGGTGCCGATCGGAAGTTGGCCAACCTAATTTGTTTTTTTGAAGAACTTTGGGTTTTTAAATTTATTTTCATCTTTGGTTTGCTGAGTCTATTTGCTTCCGAGGAAGTACGTTTTATGAAGTTGGTTTTTATTGGTGTGCTGGTTTGAACAGAGTTAGCTGTACAACTACTATTTTGAGGGAGTGTCTGGACTGCAACACTCACCATTGAGGGTTGTTTATTTGTTTGGACAGCTGCTGCAAAATTAAGGCTATTGGGGGGTTTGTTAATGTTTAACTGATTTTTAGCTTCAGTATAGCTGATATTATTAGTGACCTTAATTTCAAGAATGCGTTTCTCCTCTTTCCATTTAGGGCACGATTTTGCATTTGATGGATACTCACCCTTACAATTTGTGCATTTAGGAGAAGTGTTTGAGCAGTTGTTGTCATCGTGGTCGTGGGTTCCACATTTAGCACAAGTTAGTTTACCTCGGCAAGAGATCTTGGAATGGCCAAATTTTTGACAGTTAAAGCATCTAGTTGGGTTAGGGATGTATTCACGGACTTTACAGATCAGGTAACCTGCTTTGATGGTGCTAGTGATTTTAGGTCTATTGAAAGAAAGAATTACATGTTTTGTTTTGATGATATTGCCATCCTTTTTTATTGTAATGTGCCTTGCGGCGGTGATTCCCTGGTCTGCAAGTTCGTTCATAAAGTCTTGCTCGTCGACATCAATCAAATCCGTCTCTGATATTACACCACGAGAGCTATTTAAAGTTTTATGGGGACTGATTTGTACCGGAATAGAAAGAAAATTTGTGCATTGTAGAAGAGAAGAGGATTGATTTGGTGTGGCCGTTTCTATAAGCAGGTCGCGTGATTTCAAACGTTTTATATTTTTAAACATTCCAGCAACGCTTTTAACGGTTTTATCGATAACGAACGGTGACAGGTTTTTGAATCGTTCATCATTAGATGAAACAATTAAGAATGATGGTTAAACGGTTGTCAGACTAGGTGTATCAAAACGTGCTCTTTTGGTCATTGGTTCGACATTCGGTGAAGAAGTTTGTTTTTTTTGATTTATCCATAGAGAATTAGAATAAGATTCAGGCCCCACCGGCCCCACCCACCACGGAGCCCTACAAGGGGACATTGCAATAATGCCAGAGCTAACCAGGACCTATACCCTTTCGGTTATCCCCTAAGCCGTGAGGTACGAGTGGTCAGAGGAGCAAAATCGATCTCAAGAAAAAAGGAACTATAATCTTGGATCATTCGACTGACGTTTCAACTGAGACAGAGTAGTAGTAGGACCAGTAAAAAGGAAAACCAATAGAAAAGAAAAAAGTAAGAGTAAAGTAAATCAAATCAAATGAGGCATGTCACAGTAACAGTGTGTTAGAAGAAAAACAAAAAAAACGAAGGAAGATAAGAAAGAACGTAACAGATTTTGAGGTCTCTAATGCTCCTAACACCAGTAGCACTCGCGACCAGCTGATTGGTCGATACCGGGGACAGGCCGACCTCCCGTTTACCAGGGGCCAAAGTAGCGTGTTGGGGACAGTACCTCGCCCCTCAGCCACCAAGATCCCCCTTTGCTTGGACAAGGGTCTCCACGCACGGCAAATACGTGGGTGCTACACCAAAAGGGAGCACATAAGTTTCCCTCAGTAAACCATCATCGGGAGTGAGAGGGGTGGGGAAGGGGGGTGACTGAAGCCAAGGTAGGTTATCTTAAGAAAATTACATCCTCAAATAAACGTAAATTGTGAATTTATGAAAAATTTCACCTTTT
>QLNU02015360.1:316824582-316838678 GCA_006491805.2 Dysdera silvatica
AAATCATAACATGATAAGTTTCTTGAATTAACTTTCCTTCTCTTTTGTCGCTTTTCATTTTGTTCAGCAGTATTTGATGTTGATAGCATCATAAAATCTGTATAAAATTATCCTGAATTGCTTGTATGATATTCCCCAGGGATGTTTCCAGCTCTTTATTAAATCTATATCTTAAAAAAAATCGGGTAAAACAATCTTAATAAGGGGTCCAACCAACTCACTATTATATTGGTGTACCTAATGAAGTTTATACTCATTGTATGTATATCACAAATCATTTTTTTATTACCAATTCATGTGCATGTGTAATTTATAAATTATCTGCAATAATTATATATGCGCTTGTTATATGATGTTTAACTGTACCTATGACACAATAACGGCAAGAAAAGTTGCAAATATGTAGTCAAGCTGTCAGTTTCATTCATAAAGCTGACAAGCTAGCTAAGTTGAGTTTTTCTGGTTTCTTCAACTTATATATATATACAGTGCGTTTGGTATTTTAGTGGACACCTGATATTTTTACGTAAATGCTAAAAAAATACAAAAACTGCGAATTGGCTTTTGAAGAATGCCGAGACACCATAATGTCTTGTAGAAAAATAAATTTTATATAAATATATCGTCACATAAATGGGGAAAATGCAAATTTATATAACAAATGTTGTTTGTTAATTTAAGGGACACTATCATTCCTGACTAACAGATGGCAGTGCAGGCGCTAAAAAATTTGCATATTGTATTCTTTCGATGCGTAGGTTCGTATAAATACCCGTGTGAACAGGTTTGAGTCTGCGAAAACAGCGTTTGTAGTCATGTCAGAAAGGAAAATACTTACGGATTTCGAGAAAGAGGAAATTGTGGCTTTTAAACGAAATGGAAAATCCATTTTCAAAATTTGTCAGCTTATTCAGCGTCCAAGGAGTACTATAGGGGCCTTTTCAAAAAGAAACCCCAAAAGGATCCACCCAAAAAGCGGGGAGCGAAGCCAAAACTGAGTAAAAGAGATAAGCGGAACATTAATAGAGAGGCCAGTAACACAGGAAAGTTGGCTGCAAAAGTCCGAAACGACCTTAGTTAGCTCCTAGTTAAACGTTGGATAGTATGGAATGTGCTCTCTAATTCCAAAAATTTATCTTTTCGGAAAAAAAAAGGCAAACCACTTCTCACCCAAGTTCACAAACAGGAACACTTAAACTAGGCTCGACGACTCATGAAGTGGAACGATAAATGGTTGCAGGTACTTTTCACGGAGGAAAAGAAATTCAACTTAGATGGTCCGGATGCTTTTCAACATTATTGGCACGATTTACGGAAAGCGCCGCAATACTTTTCTTGTAGAGTTCAAGGAGGAGAGTCGGTGACCATTTGTAGTGTCTTTGGCTACAACGGTACTACGCCTGGAGCTTTCATCGGCAGTCGTATGAATTCCACCTGCTATCAAGAACTTTTGAATGAATATGCCCTCCCATATGCCTCATAAATATGTGGGGAAAACTGGATTTTGCAACAGGACAACGCACCGTGCCATGCATCTATCTCCACCAAAAGATGGATAAATTCAAAAAAGTTTAAAAGTATGATTTGGTCGACACGTAGTCCTGATTTAAATCCTATCGAAAACGTATGGGATTATATTGTTCGTCAAATATATGCAAATGGGAAGCAATTCACGTCGGTTAATGCCTTAAAGGACGCTATTGTGGAAACTTGGTATCAAATCGATCCTAAGTATTTACAAACATTGATAGAATCAATGGATTCACGTGTCTTTAAAGTTATACGCAAAAACGGAGGATATCTCGCGTATTAATGTACATAAAACACTCCAATTTCAGTAAGTGTCCATTAAATTTTCAAACAAGATTGAAAGCCTCATCTTGATTTTGTTACATTTATGAATGATTTAATAAAGATTATTAATCTTCCACTTTGCAGAATACTGTTTTATTGTAGTATCTTTATTTTCATTTTCAAATTTGGCATTATTTCTCACGATAGTGCACTGTTATCAAGTGTCCACTAAAATACCAAACGCACTGTATATATGTAGCGCGAATGCGGACTAGTTTCCCTTTAAAAAGTCCTCCAGAAAGGCACTCTTTCCATAGTATACAGCACATTGTATATGTGATAAACATGAAAACAAAATTTTCATTCTGTATTTATGATCTTGGTATTTGAAAAATACCATTGTGTAATTAAAAATGAGAATAAACATTTTGTATTTAAAATTGTATTTGTTTTATCTTTTTTTTCACAATTGGAAAAAGTAAGCTACAGTAAAACCTGTAAAGTTGGGCACCTCTATATGTTGAACAATACCCTAAGTGGGACACAGTTTGGTGGAACCACAATAAACTTTTCCATTTCATTCATATTGTCCACGTTGGACACCTCCGTAACTTGGACACGTTTAGGGGAAACCGTGAGTATCCAACTTCCACAGGTTTTACTGTATAAAGTTACTGAGCAAACCATCACTTTTCCCCCCTAAACTAACTTTTATACTTTACTTTTGATCATAAATATAATTTTTAAATTTAGTTAAAACAGCATGGTTTCACTTGAATTACTTAAAATCATCCTGATAATATGTAATGGTACATAGTATATAATGAAGTAAAAGTTTAATAAAGAAAATTTTCCAACTTCCCCTTCATTTTCTCTGATATGCAATGTACATTTTCTATGAAGTAAAATTTGTGATTTGGATTATATGTATTTTGAATAGCCATAACACTTAGATTCATGATATTATTTACTACTAAAATAAGAGTTGTAAGATTGACTTCTGTCTGAGCCACTCTAATCTTACAACTGACTGGGGTTCAGTTTTTTCAATTTTGTAAGGAAAATAAGGGCCAGTTACCTTAAAACGTGTCATCTGGAAAGGCATTCCTTCAGCAAATAACCTTGTAGCATTGCCACATTAAAAAAAATATGTACATTACTATGCAAACGTCCAAATAAAAAGTTGTAAAACTGAGTGAGAAATTAAACGTTCTTAAAATATTTTTGAATTAAATGTAAACTTAATGCTCCATTTTCCGAAGACTACTTTGAAGTTAACTAGATTTTAAAATTTCTGTATAATATATAAAAATGGATTTTATGTTAGTTATAAAATTGATGATAAAAGCTATACATGTTACCTGCTTTCGTTAAAGAGAGGAGGGCAGGCAGAGCCCTAATTTAATACATTTTAATATCTTAAACTTCTATTTCATTTATCTTGATGTATATAAAAAGTAATATTAACTATGGTTGTGCGCCGATATACAGAAGTAATTTTTTTGTAACAAACAAACAATTACTCATTATTTTGAGGTTATCTTTTTGATGCTTAAAAATAAAAGCATCTCCATGTTATTAAAGGTGATAATAAAATTTGAAAAATATTAATGGCTTGTTTAACTTTCTAGTCAGTTTTTAGAAATGTAAATGAAATGATAATATAAAAATCTTACATTTTTTTGCATCGGCTAAGCTTCCCAAAGTGCACACATTGGGTAAGTATCAGGAATATAATTTCCTTGATGCTGCTGTTCCCTGTTCATAACCATTGCTTAAAAACATTCTAATAAAATGCCTTCAAATCTAATGAAATTAATACGTTCCCTGTATGCATTACATCTCTCCTGTTATACAACATTTGCATTCATTGAAATGAAAGCAGCAACTAGCCAAGTTGAATGCTTCTTATTTTAGTATGTTGTGTCATAGAGACCTATAATAGATTTATGAACTTATATCTGCATGAAAGAGTACAAAAATGAGCAAGATTTATTTAAATATTCACACTAATTTTAAACTGCATACATTTTAATTAATTTTTCTGATTGTCTAAAAACATGAACAGATGCTGTTTACAACATTTTTGCCTTAAGCGACACTTATGAAAGGGTACACAATTTCTTAACAAAAAGTACATTTAAACCTTGGTAACTCGGTATCCCAAGGAGAACAGAAAACGTGTTGACTTAAGCAGATGTCGCTTTATCGAAGTTTCACATATATGAGAAAATAAGTACCCCTACAAACAACATTAAAAGATTGTTTACTATATTATTATGTAGTTAAATAATTTCCTTTTATTTTTAAGTCTGGTATGTTACATATTGAAAATTTGAATTTAAGTTACTCCATGAAAAATAATCCAGAATTTTTTATTGTTTTTCATTTAGAAACAAGAACAAAAATTCTTTAACGCTCCTTAATTTATAATCCACTGTTCCGCTGATAATAGCATATAACTCTAACAACTTTGCTTTGCATGGTTGTTGAAAAATCTTACAGGTAAACAAAAAACTTTTTTGTGTGTGTTAAAATTCTAGTCTACTCAAGTGGGTTTCATTTAACATGTGTTGCGAGTTACAGAATTTTGTAGGAATTAACATTGTGCTAACCGTGGGAAAAATATGTGTCTAGTTATCGCGGTTCCACTGTGTAAGCATGATCCTGTGACCTTAGTGTAGTGCCTATTTCATTACCTTTGCTGTCCTTGAAGGAGAAACCTGTGTACACCACTGATAGTTATGGTTATCAATCGATTGTGGGAAATATTATTCACACATAGTACAAAGAATGGCCAATTAAATTCAAAATTATGATTACTGTGAATAAATTCGTTATTTTGGAAACAAACTTCTATATCTTTTCTTTCTATAATTGGAAATCATTTAATCAAGTATATATATAAAGCTTTCAATTCTGAAAACTCTTCAGCTATTTGCTGATAACATGTTCGACACATAATATCTGATTGGAAAATATACTGAATTTGAAAAAGACAATAGCACCTTTACAAAAGCAGATTTGAGAGGGGGTTCCTTTTTTAACCAAAAATAGCATTAACTCTATCAGGGATAAAGCAGAAAATGATGTTTGGGCTCCCTCCTTGTTTAAAGTCTGGATCCGCCAATAGCCTTTAAAATATTCTAATAAAAATAAGCAACTTTACTTAGTGACAAATTATGAAGCCAGTGGCAGACCCCCAATTTTTTTTTCTTTTTGGAATAGGAGGGTGATAGGAACTGTTTTCCCTTTTTCTAAATAATTGTAACACTTACAGATTTTGGGGACTCCCTCCTCTGAGTCCGCCACTATTTGAGACCCACGGCATACTAAAAGCTTAGAGCTCAGTATCTGGGCAGACCCGTAACGGAAATTTTCGGGCCTCCCGCCCAATAAAGGTTGACGCTACCAGCCCAAAACAAGCTACAATATACCCACCCCCCTGCAGGGTCTATGGAGGCGATTATTATGCCTTTGGATAGAGACATAGAAATTAGGGATCACACTTTAGAGGAGCATGAGCGGTTTTCAAATATCACATCAGCAAGCAAGTCGTTTATGTCATTGGGCCTATAAACGCAGAGCCGCAAATAAAGTGTAGTAGGCTGGGCACGTGCCCTGAACGCCGTGAAATGATAGGAGGGAAGGGGTGCTACTTGGAAGGTGGTATGACTCAATAAAAAATTGACTTAAAATTATATGATAGGCTAGCTTTAGTTTCAACTCATCATTTTTGAGGGTGTTACCCCATTTTGGTAGGTTGTAAAAAAATATCTGGCTGGAGGCACCACAAGCCCGTAGCCAGCGCAAAAGTGTAAGGGGTCCACACTAACCTTCGATGGGGCCATAATTTAAAAAAAAGTTGTTTTTGTAGCCCTTGTGTCAAAATTTTAGGGGGCGACAGTGTATTTAATATGAACTATGAGCATTCTACCCCACCCTCTCTTATACTTCTTATGGTCCAGGAACATCGGAATCTTACTTCGCCTCGGGTGCCAAAGGTCTTTGTAAGGGCACTGCATAAATGTTACGTATGGGCAGTGATGTTAACCAGAGGATTCTCGCAAGCCCCTTATTACAAAAATAAATTCTCAGCGAACAAGGGGTTCACTGAGAATTTATTTAAATTACAAATTCTTGAAAACCTACTGTTTTGAGTTTGTTTTCCAATACGTGTGTGCTTTAAGGGGTACTCTTTCTTTCCCATTCTTTAATTTAAATAAAAAACGTTAGGGAAATTTAAAACACACCCATCCTCGCTTCACTTTATACCTCTTCTTTCTGACTAAAAATTGTTTTTAACATGGCGAACCCGTTGTTAAAAAATTCGGGCGACAACACTACTTATGGGCCGAAAAATTTCATTTAGGTTATTCTATGTGGGTTCATTTTTGTTATAATCATAGAGTGTAAAAAATCAAAATTTGGAAATCTTAAATAGGTCCAGAATCTGATCTCCTGGGGCTAATCAAGACCTTGATTCACCCCAGATTTGATTTTTTAAATAGAATAAGTAACTTTAATTCCAGCCCCCTAAGAAAAATTAGTGATTCTAAAAAAACTTTAACGACGACCAAAAATAACAATTTCTTATAAAAAAAATGCATTTCTCAAAAATAGGTAAAATACATAGCATAATAGATATCCAATTGTTTGAGGAAATCAATTTGGCGAATTATAATTATTTTAAAAACAATTACTTGATACATTAATCAAATTGCTATTCGACAAATTTATCTGTCACAGAATGCCAGAAAAATTGTGGAATATGAATTCAAAAGTTGTTCACTTATGCTGTTCTTGAAGATTCCCGTAAATCAGTGTTGCGTCCTTATCTCATTATATGTTTAATGTCTTTACAAAGAGGGGCAATTGGAGTTGCTGTTTTTTCTCTCGATTATTTTAATTATATCAATCTATCAGATGGATGTTGAAGAATAAAACCACTTCAAGTAGGGTAACTTAAAACTGGTCCCCTGTTGTGCTTCATTGATAAATGAATAAGAAAATTATAATTTTTTGTTTGAAACATACTATGGTATAATATATTAATAACAGTCAATAACAGTACTTATTATTTTGAAAATAATATTATTAATTGTATAATGTAAATTTATTAGAAATGATTTTAGTGATCGGCGTAACAAAATGTTTGAAATACAATTCAGCAAAATATGAAGATTATTATATATCAGAATGTAGTTTATTACTTATGCATCTATTATGAAAGTATTCCATTCAATTTAAGTATAGATTTAAAAGTTTTCAAGAACGTTTATTTGTATAATACATTCAGGGCCGGATCTATCGCCCGCAAAATCCCACAGCGCTGGGGGTTCAAACAAAAATAAAGCGAAGAATTACGTAGAAATAATGCACAGCCGTTATTCGGAGGTTTCTGTTTTCCGAAGGTTTCGTTATTCGAATATTGCAAAAGTAACAGTTGCAGTTTCTACTTCTTTTTTCAGTTGCATGCAGTATTTGAATTAGCGAATAATTTGAAACGGGTAAATAGGTAAGGGGCTGTTTAAGTATTACGTAAGCACATTTCTGGCCATTTTATACTCCCCCTCCTCCTTGTAAGAAAAAATAAGCAAATGCCTGACTCACCCACTTCATGCTACGCACTATTTTAAATATATATATTTATAAAATATATATGTGTACATATATTATTAAACTACATATATTATACATATTAAACTATAAAGGATAACAATATATTTATATATAATATAATATTTTATTATAAAGAATTTTGTGACATTTTTATTACATATATTAATATTTCATATATTGTAAGTAAATAGTGGATAAATAAGAAGTGGATTTGATAAAATGCATTTATTAAAAAATAATATATTCATTATAATTTAAAAATGTTAGAGATACCAAACGGAGTATAGAAGGTGGTCTCCGAGAGAAAAAAGATTGACAGCCATCCACTGGTTTAAATAATTAAATATTTAACTGCGATTACGATTACGTGTATTTTACATCTTTTACTCCTAGTGTGCCTGTTGTGAATCCTAGTGTTGTAGTGCAGTTAGAGCGGCTGTCGCTTCCTGACTATGTGTTGGTTTTATTATTTTCTGTGTCTTACGTAAGCATGGTTCAGATTCCTCCCCTTCCCCGTTGTCACCAAAAATAAGCAAATCTCAAACCATAATTGAACGGCCCCTAATAAGCAAATAAGTAAATTAGCGTCAATTTCTTCTTTTAAATTTTTTTCAATCTGTTGGGGAATCCAGTGGCTTGGTTGTTTAAAGCGTTAGCCTGGCAACTTACTCGAATGGCAGTTCGAATCCCCGCGTGCTGTTTGTTTCTTTGGAAACGTATTGTGTTTCGGAGGTCATGTAAAGACAGCGGTCCCATCTAAGACAGCCCAAAGTGTAGCTTTGGGACGTAAAACCAACAAACTAAACCAAATTTAAACCTTTTATGTCACCGAGAGTCTACTTAGTAGTAATGGTTCGATATCGGTTAAAAGGATAATTTTCCAGAAAAATCAATTTGCTTTAGTCAATAGAACAGGGTATATTTTAAGATAGCAAATCATAGGCAATTGACCCATTTTGCAATATATTAGTGTCATAAATATCCGCGAATATAACAAAAAGGCCCTCAGTCTTCTGTCCAAGGGCGCCGTTAGCGGGGAGACAGGCGGACCCGTCCCCCTAATGTTGGTATTAAGGTTCCATGCCCCCAATTTCAAAACAACAAAATTTTATAATAGAATGTCATTAAAATTTAAAATATTTTCTTTTTTAATCTAAGGAATGCGGTTATATTTTTCGGCGTAGTGTATTTAGTACGAAATAAAAAAATACGCTTTGTCATTTATTTGATGTAATTATACCTTTTGTTGGATTGTATTATATAGCTCTCTTTTCTGCATGGCAGCGTTTTCATTGACGTGTTATTATTTCAACTTTCAAACGGAATGTTTTTAATAACGTTACAACTATAGTTTCTCTATTTTAATTTCGCAAGCTCAAGGACTTTTTTGTCCAAGTAATGACATTATCAACGACATAAATTAAAAGAACTGTCTACACCAGGGTTGCTCAACATACGACCCGCGGGCCACAATCCTAACCTCCGAGAGCTGTCTAGAAAAAAAACCCAAAACAAAATTTTAGATCTTTTAAAATAAGGAAAAATCGCGGTGACCCCCTTCCATGTCCTAAGTAAATAAATGAATAACCAGAAGCAACTTTGAAGGGAGACTGGAGTTCATCCCTTCTTCTTTTTTCCGAAACAGCTGACTTGCGAGATCGGTGAAAAACTTCTAAAAGTGGCCCGCTATCAAGAAAGGTTGGACAACCAAGGATAAGATTCCAAGTATAGGACTTCTGATCTAATAATCTCGTAATCTAGGGATATGTACCGTGCTCATTATTAAAACACGCTAAAAAAATCCCCAAATTTTGGAAATGTCCAATATGGGTTCCCAATTTTCATCTTTTTTTCCTAATTGCTCCTGGCAAAATTCCGCATAAAGGTTTGAATTTTCTATGAACGTTTTCATTACGGTGTATATAAAGAACAGGGAAAAATACGCAAATGATGTCGATCCTGTAGGCAAATCATGGATTGGTCCAGGAATTCCTCTAAAACCCAATTTTCGAATTTGTTCATTATTAATATCATTACTCCATGAATAATTGTAACACTCATTTTCCAGCTCACTTTACTCTTCGCTTTCCTTAGAATTAACAACTAAATCTCCGGGTAAAAAGGAATAACCTAATTCATCATTGAAAAAATCACTTTAAAGATCATAGCTTTCAAAATCACTTTGGCCATTATCAAATTATGTATAGCATATGGCGTCATGTAAACCGTGTTTACGAGAAGCCATTTCAAATAAAATGAAACAAAAAAAGCCATTGCAAATAAATGAACAAGCAAATAATAAAATTAATTTGCAAATAACAGAAAAGGAGATTGAACGAATGCAAAACAAATTCCCAAATAAAGTTTGGCGAGATTGTGGTTGAGTAGAGCTTACTAGATTTCAATCGCAACCATTTGTCATCTTAGGTCATCGAAGCGCATACCCATAAAATCAACCGCAGATAGTTAACGCCTCGGGAGGTGCGGGAGTTGAAGACGAGGGTCAAGCCCCTCCACATACCTTCAACCCCGGCCGTACAGCCGTTTTCAGGAAGCAAGCAGCTCTGGTGGATTCGGCCGTTTCAGAAAGCAGAGGGTTGCACAATAGTTATCTTAGAAGCCGATTTGAATTTACATAATTAACAAATTCGCTATTAAAAAGCTAAATATAGCTATTTTATTCACGTTAGCCTCATAAATTAATCGTAATAATCGGAAAGTTCGTTTTTTTCCTTAGTAACAGGAAAAAATACAAAATAAATTTGCTTTCTGATTAATAAATAAACAACGCGTAAGTAATCGTAGTTTTGGATAGACAATAAAGCAGTGAGAGTGCATTTAGTTTCACCTGATTTTTTAACTGACGTTTTATAATAGTAACTAATAAATATCTAATAATTTAATCATTCTCCAGATACAAAGAGCTTTAGACACAAACATTAATTTGCGTAATTAAAAGAAAAAAAACAAACTCAGCCATGAAAGCAGAAATTTAACCAGATCTCAGCACCCTGTTAGCCATATCTTGACAAAATATTACTAAATTGGCACTACTTGTTGGCAACACTAAAAAGCATCGATATATCGATATATTTGAACATTTATCGATATATCGAAATGTCCGATATTTTTTCCGATATACGAGTGCAGTCATAGACCTTTAACTAACACCTTTTTCACGAACTGACTCTATAAAACGAACAACAATAAATTCCCGGCCGTTAGCCTAATAAGACCTATGTTATTTATCTCTCCTTACATCGAACAGGAATGATCAAGATCGTTCTATAAAACGAACAAAACATACTTCAAATAAAAGAAAAGAAATCAAGAAATACAAGAAGAAGAGACCACTTTTGAAATTTTGGTTTTCTAAATGCTTTCGCCCATGCAAAGCCACAGGCGGGAAGTGGGGAGAGAAGAGAAAACGAGCGGAGGAATCCAAGCTTTCGTCTGCTATTGGTTGAACGCGGAGGAGGGCGGAGCTTGTAGAAGCGGCAGAGGGTCTGGCTTCCGGATTCAACCATTTGTTGTCAGAAGCGCCGCTTCAGAAAGGTTAAAAAAGTTGTCTTGAATAATGGCGCCGCGTGTTACTCTGTCTTTTAAAGTTAAGAGCGCAATTTTGGATGGTGTCTCTGGACTAAACGTTTAAGTAAAATCGAAATTGCTAAGAAGTATTCAATTCCGAAGAGTACTCTTTCTACTATAATAAAAAATAAGGACAAAATTCTGCAGTCGAATGGAGTTTCGCCCGCTCGTAAGCGATCCCAGGATGCCAAGTTTCCACAGCTGGAGTTTGCTTTGATGCGGTGGCGAAGCGAACCAGAAGATGAAAAGCTGATTAGGAGTATTGATTCAGAAATAAATTTTGACAAATTTGTGAATTTTGATGCGGAATTGGTTTGCGCAGAAGAAGCGACAGACGAGAGCATCGTTCGCGAGGCCCAAACGGTAGGCCTAAAAGTGCCAGAAAATGTGACCGACTCTTCTGACGATGATGAACCTAAACGTGAGCGAAAGACGTTTTTAATACAATTGCGATTGCGTGCATTAGACGTTTTTGTGAAGAGTGCAATTCGGAATGTGTGTTGGGCATGCTATTGAAGGTTGAGAACTTTGTCTTTCAACGCAGGACGCACATGCAACCACAGGTTTGAACCAGTACTAGTAATATGTACTGGTAATTCCCCGTAACGAATTTTCCGTATAACGAATTATTTTTGGGGTCCCCAGGTGTTCGTTATAAAGAGAGTCTACTGTAATAAAAATGAATACGTAAGTGTATTTCGATTTCCGAAGGGTCCTGTACAACGTCAACTGTGGTTAAGAAAGATTCCACGCAAGGATTTTACTCTAGGAAATAGAACAGTTATATGTTAAAAACATTTTGAAAAAGATATTATATTCGATGAAATTCCTAAAGATGGAACTATTATTAAATTACCCAGGATATACCCTAAATTGAGAGATGGGGGGGCTTCCCTCGTATTTTTCAAGGATGTCCAAACTATTTAACAGAAAGAAAGGTTCCTCATAGATCAAGTAGAGATGAAAAATTAAAAGTTGCTGATGAAAAACTATTTTCCAGTTTCCTTGTCAATGATCGTATATTGCCATTTGAAGAACTATCGGACAGCTTAGCTGAAAAGGTGAAAACAATTGATGACAATGCTATTATTCAAGCAAATGATGCCCGAATATTTATTTTGTTTGTAAACTACGACGATGTTCCTCTTATTAAAAGTAGCATCAAGATAGCTCCAGATCTTAGTCTAACAGTTTTTGTGGGTAATAGCATGTTGCCGCAATCATATATCTCTCATCTTTTGACTAATGAAAACAAATTAGCTTTATGAAGCCAGTTGGAAAACATACAAATTGTAAAAGCCTACAATGTAAAATCGGTGGAAATTGATTACCGTAAAAAAGCAATCGAACTAGGGGACAATTTTATCTTATCGTCAAATGAAACTACAGTAGTCTCTCTATTTAACGAAGTGCCATCGTTCCTCTGAAAAACTTCGTTATAAGGAAAATTCGTTAAATAGAAATTAACATAAATGTTGAAACTTAATTTCGATAAAATGAAAAAGGTTAAATTTGGACAGTAAAGACTAAATTCAGTAGACTCTTCTTTTTCAACGAATTTAAATATTTTTTGTATACAAGTACGTACAAATTAATAACAAAAGTAAAGACTGAGGATTACTTTATATCTGTATGATCCTCATACAACATATTTGAAACAGAGAAATAATCACTAATTTTGCTTTGTACAGGTTTCTTATAAAAAACGTTTTGTTCATAGAAATTCTCACACTTTTGTAAATATCGGAACACGTCATCTATAACATTTTCTTCAACAATGCAACACGTATGTGCGAGAAGCAAATTTCGTGGCTTAGCCACACCTGCAGAGTGATACATCCCCGCCGATTCGAAGTTCCCAGTTTAGAACAATAGAATTATTTATCACAACTGACCCTATGTCCACAATACAGAAGGCTACCTCAACTCCGTCTTTTTGCTTAAAATCCTCAACTACCCCTTCTACCTAACCATCCCGCTGAAAAATTGTAAAAGGTAAATTAAAAAAAAAATCAAATTCTTTATAAAAAGAACTTCGTTATATAGAAATTGTTTTTCGTAATATGGAGACAAATTTACATGTTAGTGCCATTCAAAGTCAAGGTTCCGCCGAAAATTTCGTTAAATAGAAAACTTTGTTAAATGGAAGTTCGTTATATGGAGACTCTACTGTATTTTTAAATATGATTGTAAACATTTTCTACTTGAACAAATGTATCTGTGTAATCGTCCAAAAGTAGGAAAAGGGTATAGTAATGATTTGTTAACCTTTTCATTTTCTGTGTATATCAAATCTCCAGTGATGTATAAATTATTATTTGAAACCAATATGCTATCTCTACCATCTGCTGATTATTTAAAACAACTAATACCCTTTAAGCTAAATCAAAATCTAATATCAGGAAGCAATCCTACATATGTAAAAGCCAAATGCTGTAAACTGAAAAAAAAACTGAAAAATTAATAAACCTTCCGATTGATGAAATTCATGTAAGGCTTGGTATTACATATAAAGGGAAATGCCTGACTGCTTTTGCTGAAAATGCACCATTTTCTACAGCAACAAGCGTTCAAAGTTACATAATTTCTTCCATATATTCAAAATATAAAGAATTTGTTGCCCTCGTTCCAGTTTCAAAAATGACTGCAGATGATGTATTTAACCATACATGTTAAGTTTTAGAATTGTTAGAGCATGCAGGATTTAATGTTCTTTATATCGTTTCGGATAATAACCGAATAAATCGCAATATGTTCGGGTGGGGGATTGGGCCCTTTAAATCCTGCTATCAGTGGGGAAGACTCCACATGGCATGGGGTCTCCCCTACAACCCCTTCACTGATTCACGAAAATTACAAAAAAAGCCTGAAACAACATAGCGGCTGGTCACTTTGCATGTTGGCAGTTATTCTTTGGCAACACTGGAAAAAAATTCAGTAGGTAACGTGTTAGGCAGTGACACCAAGCTGATGTGAAATAACGCAATGGTCGCTTCTAAAAACGTGAGTACTGTTTTTCCTAGAAAAATTCTGTAAATTCTATGCTAAAAATTTATATTTTATTATTTGCTGGGGGAAAAACAAAATGGCAT
>QLNU02015360.1:316838778-316882260 GCA_006491805.2 Dysdera silvatica
GGAAAAATGTAATATTTTTTTTAAAGTATTTTATAGAAGCTACAGAAATGATTGTACTGAAATAACACGGTAAATATGTAATACATACAGCTTCAATTACTTTCTTATTAAAACGAGTAGCAATATTTCAGAACATTTATAATTTCATGTCAAAACAATGACATTCAACGGTTTAAATATGCACACTGCTATGTTACAAACTATAATTATATGGTGCGTAATAAATCACTATTACAATGTATATAAATCATATCACTGGCAATTACCAAAAACTTATCACGGTCAGCATTTAGCTAACTTCCTCCCATGAAGAAAATAAACGAAGATTAGGACTGTGATGTATGATACTGCATAAATTAAGCATGTTGAAATGTTTTTAATTTTCTTAAAGCTCCTTTATTATTTATCATATTGTTATTGAAAATTTTTAAAGCATAAAATATTCGCATGGAAGAATATAAATTATGCAAATAATTAATTGGGAAATTTTCACATACATGCAACGTTGTTATATCTGAAACAAGGTTAAATCTGTTTATTAAAAGTTCTCTTAAGCCCCTTTCATGTAATGATGAGTCGCACGTTTCAGTAAATGCATATTCAAGAGAACGAACATATTTCATGAAATTAGATGTTGGTACATATAGACGGTTAAAATCTCCATAATGTTTCCAATCATAAGCTCTGAAATAAGTGTACAAATTTGCCTCATTTAAAACAGGATTTCTTTCAGCCAGTTTGCAACAACTATCACATAAGTGTTTTTGAAAAAATTTTTAAGCAAATAACCACATACATAAATAAATGAATTTTTTTCGAGAAGATCATATTTTGGTATGTCATCAACATCCAATTCAGAAAGCAATTTATATGAAGCATCATTAGCTCAATTAGAGATTTTTTGGTGCTGCTGAATATTTTAAATTTTCCAAACACAATAAAAACTGGCTACCATCATCATAATAGTTTTCTGATTTTATTGGTACTGTTAACATCATAAAGCATAGTTGTTTAAAATTATTGGCAGATTTTTGTGGTGTTTGGTTCATACAAAACCCACCTTGGAAACGAATTTTTGAGAAAAAGTTTTCTAAAGAATGTTGGTAGCACCTTCTTGTGAATAAAAATGGGAAATTATATTCTGTTTTTAAGTTTTTCCTCAGCATGCGTATACCAGAAATGGTCAGTAGTAAACAGCTTAATACATACGATTTGATTTGTAACATCTTTTTACATGTTCTGTCTATAACTGTTAAATTATTCAAAACTTTTTCTCATTTAACTAGGAATTTTGATTGCTCCGAATTATCACTTAGGGTGTTTTGAAAACCATTGGCAGATTTAATATTGCTTGAATTTAAGAGATCACATAAATTATTAAATAATAAAAGAAACTCTACGATACCATATGCAGAGTCACTTAATTTCCCCAATGAAATTAATGTTTTCATAACTGATGAAACTGTATGACTGAACACCTGTACTGCACAATTTACTTTCAATTTTGAAAATGGGGGCAGATAAACGTGTTTTGCAATTAATTTTTGAGCCAATCTGAATGACTTATTTCTATCTAATTCAAATGAATGTACAACATCATTCCACGAAGCAATTTTATCATTAAACATAAAATCATATTTATGGAGATCGTTTCGTAAACTCTTAATTAAGTGAGGGGTATCAAATATATATATTTATTATTCTTATATTTAAAATATGGTTTAGAAGAGGAAATTCCCAATATTCTTGAAAGCTGCGTAAAGTTTGAGCACTGGCCACGTACTACAAGCTTGATATGTAATCCAATGCGTAGAAGACTACCTAATAATTCAAACAACTCTTTTAAATCACCACTATTGAACGATTCTCGGGGAAAAACATAATTCAAGGGCTGTTTGCAATTACTTATAATTCCCCCTTACCATGAAAACTAAGGCACTATTTGCAATTTTATTGCCTTACCGTGAGCCAAAGTCCCCAAAGCCACAAACGTTGTCAGCCTTCAAAGAATATTGTAATCCCTCTCTTTATGACATTTCGTCGATTAAAATACAGCAGATGAGTTCATTGACAGACATTTCGGATACTTTTTTTTCAAATATTTGCAACAAACTATTATTTATACCTGGATTAATCTCAAATCCTGCCATTTCACGACTTAAAGTGCTTTGACTTGGTAATGACAAAACGTTGGTATTTGTTATAAATCGATACAATCTGGGACTTGAATAATACATTGATTGAGCTAACTTTTTCTCTTGGATTTTCCACTTTCTTCCCCGCTTCTTCATGGCAGAGAGTCTGATTTGTGATGCAAATAAGCCAAACAGTTCCCTTCCAGGTAATATGAGGCATAGGAAATGAGCTCATCTGCAGACGGAATACCTTTAGGTTTATCCACTTGCCCCTTAGCCCTTTTCCGAGATAATGAGAGTGAGGAACGTTCTGAATGTAATTTCTTACGTAACAAGATCTTTCTTGGTGACTGGTTGCTTGTGGAAGAACAAGTCATCGTGGCTTTGTTGCATATCACTTCCTCAACTCCTTTTGAACTTCCTTGATGATTATTTATTTCATTACCCTAGTAGCATAACGCCAAAAAATGGTTGGCCCAACGGCAAATTTTGGTTGGCATTGGTTGGGGAATCATCTAACATCGAAAATGGTTGTAATTGTTGAGAGGGCCAACCATGAAAAATACCGTTGGGCCAACATTGGCCCTACTAATAATTCTTCAGTTGGTCCAACCATGGAAAAATACCGTTGAGCCAACGATAGCCCAACCATAGAAAAATGCCATTGAGCCAACTATGAAAAATATTGTTCAGCCAACCATAAAAAATACCGTTGGGCCAACGTTGGCTCTGCCGTTAATTTTGCAGTTGGACCAACCATGAAAAAATGCCATTAAGCCAACGATGGCCCAACCACGAAAAATATCGTTGATCCAAAGATGGCCCAACCCTGAAAAAATGCCATTGAGTCAACGATGGCCCAACCACGAAAAAAGGCCATTGAGCCAACGATGGCCCAACCATGAAAAATGCCGTTGAACCAACAATGAAAAAGTGTCGTTAGGCCAACCATGAAAATATGTCGTTAGGCCAACTATGAAAAAATGTCGTTGATCAAACAATGGCGCAACCATGAAAAATGCATAATTATTACACATTATTTATAATTTTACTTGCATGTTTTGTACCCATCGCCGTTGGCGATTTTTGGCGCAATCTAAGGTAACGATCACGAATTTTTATTTGGCAGAATAATAAATCTTGACAGAACAAAGAATTTTGTTTTAAAGTTTTCGTAAAAAAAAACACATATATATCATTTGAATTGCTATTATTGACAAAAAGTTAATACACGATTTTAAAGTACATGATATTTGCATCATTGGTAACTGCCAGTCGTTTTCATTCATAAAATGTTCCTATTGCAACAAAATGCTTTGCTTTCATCATTTTTACATAACGTGCCATTATCACGATGCGCCGAGTACATAAAAAAAAACATGTCTTATTACATTTTGTTTTATTTATTTTCTTAACATTTTAGAAGCCACCACGGGGGAAAAATGTTTACATTTCAAGACTTGCGTCAAACATTTTATGCAAATTTTGTAAATAAAATTAAGTCCGCTGTGTATATATAAGTAACAAGTGTTTTAATCGATGCTTCTTACTCCCTTTTCTTATTTTTTTGCAAAAAGAATGTTGCAAGATAACAATATAGATACTTCTAAAATAAATATGCATGTTCCTTTCTCCTCTTTCCTTTCAAAATAACAAACTGTTATACGTATAAACTACATAATTTAACATTTATCACCTCGCTTTCTAGACAGAACGTACATTTTTCAAGATTATGAACCATTCATTAGCTAAAGCTGAAATTCATTAACGTAAATGTATTATTTATAAAGAAAATATATGTATTTTCCAGATTTCTCTTTGTATTAGGCATATTTTTAAATTTTCATTTTAAATATAAAATTAGTAAATACAAGTATTTTTGCACTTTGTGCTGATTAAGAAAATACCACGCAATCACTTTTTCTCCTTTTGATTCACAATAAAGTCGCCAAATGTTAAAAAAGAAACCAACAACTGAAGCCAAAATTGCCAAATTGTGTTTTCATAAACGTTCTTCTGAATTGAAATTTTTTGCGAATCAGATTCAGGTTTTTGATTTTTTTTTAATTTTACACGTTTCGTTTCGTAACTTTCTTTACTACTACTTAAATGAAAATAAAATTAATTGAAATACAGTGTCAGCAAAAAATATGAATATTGCTCTAAAATCGCACTTTCCCTAACTTCAAAGTCAAATAAAAAATCAAAATATGAGTCTTGCAGAAAAATAACACCACATTTGTAACTAAGGCAGCAGCCTCTACAAAATGTAATAGGTCTCGATTCTAGGTAAAGGGACCCACAAAAAAAGTTCCCTTGTGAGAATTGAGCAGAATATCGGCAGTTGTTGACTCTGTATGACATCCCCACAGACAAATGCTGCACCGACATATTCATCCACTTTTGATCCACATTGATTTTGATGACCACTTTTGATCCAAGTAGCCTTCATACATACTAGATAGATCAGCGAATGCCTGCCGATAGGCAATGTCTGGGGTATTGTCTTTTGGATAGATTCAAACAGATGTCTGTGCCAATATCAAACCATGGAGGAATGATGTTTGGCATAGATTCCGCAACCATGGTTTTTGAAATGCTCAATTCACTAGCAGCACTTTCCATTCTCATGCCAAAGGTTGGAGTACATGAGGGACAAGCATTAAAAAATGATATGAAATGAGGTTGATAGAATGATGACGATACAAGATGGTCTTTTAGTGATAGAATTTTAAGGTAATAATTGAGAGAGAGACATAGGCGACGTAAAATTAATGGAGGTTCTACAGCTTCAGAATATAAACTGGTGACTGGGAAAGTCCGAAAGGACCCATTACCCAGTTGTAGACCCTCAGGAAGTATGGAGTCAAGTTGTTTGAGTAATGATTGGCATGCTGTGCCGTAAATCGGACAGCCATAATCTAATTTAGAATGGATTAATGCCTTATAGAGTCTCAGCAGTGAGCATCGGTCTGCCCTCCAGGATGTGTGAGACAAGACCTTGATGATCTTCAAGGGTTTAAAACATTTGTCTCGCAGTTGTCTAATGTGGGATCGAAATGCTAGAGAGCGGTCGAAAATAACCTCAAGGAATTTTGTCTCCTGAATCACTCGGAGCTCCGGATCTAAATGTAAACCATGTTTGCAACAAAAATGTACGCAAACGGTTTTTTGTGCTGAGAAATTAAATCCGTTATTAGCTGTCCATTCAATTATTTTGTTTAGTGTCAACTGAAGTTGTCTTTCAACAAGGTTCATATTTCCTATTCTGCAAGAAATTTGCGAGTCATCAACGTATAATGAACTTTTTACAGTGGTGGGGAGGTCCTTAACTACACCACTAAGCCTTAAAACAAAAAGTATAGGACTTAGAAGCAGCCCTGTGGAACACCTTGTTCTTGCGGGACAGTATGAGAAAGAGAGGCTCTGATACTTGGAAAGTTCTGTTGTCCAGAAATTTTTTTATGAACATTGGCATATTACCTGTAAGGCCACATAGATGGAGGTCTTTGATGATGCCCTATTTCCAAGTCCGATCGTATGCCTTTTGTATATCGAAAAATATAGAAACAAGGTATTCCCTTTTAACAAAGGACTCTCTTATGGAAGTTCCTAAATTCAGAAGGTTATCTATCGTTGATCTCATCCGACGGAAATCACTTTGACTTGGTGGTAAACATTTTCCATTTTCTAGGTGATACATCAACTTATTACAGACCATTCTTTCTAATAGTTTGAAAAAACAACTAGTTAAAGCAATAGGTCGGTAATTTGAAGGATTTTTTTATCTTTGCCCGGTTTAGGAAAAGGTATAATAATAGCTTTGAGCCATGCCTCTGGGAATAACTGCTCTGTCCAAATCCTATTGAATAGAATCAGAATATTTTCGAGGAATTTGCAGACAGGTTCTTGATCATTGTATAATGTATTTGATCAGGTCCAGGGGCGGTATTTTTGGACCGATGTAATGCACATTTTAATTTAAAAAAGGTAAATGGGATATTACAGGGAGACGTTGTGTTTTCACGGAAATTAAGATTATGTTTTTCTTGATATCTTTTTATGGTTTGGAATGAGGGAATGTAATTGGTACTGCTTGAGATATTAGAAAAAGTAGCCAGTGTATTGGCTATTCCCTGTACACTACTGATTTTTATACCATTACTCTCTAAGATAGAGAGTGGATGTGAGGTGTAATTTCCATTTTTTTAATTTTGTTCCAAATATTACCTATGAATTTGTTGCAAATGTTATGCCAAAAATATACCTTTTACAAGAACCCTTTTTTGATTTTTGTCGGATGGATCTCACCTTGGCTCTGGCTCTTTGAGAACATAATTAGATTTGTTTGCGTGGGGTATCAGCAGAAAATACCCCACGCTTTTTTTTTGCTATTTATAAGCAATTTTACAGTCGTGGTTCCACCACGGTTTTGGTATTTTTAGAAAGTGTGCAGAGGTTTTTGGAATTGAATATTTTGCTGCCTGCAGAATTTTATTGGTGACCATTTTAACTGCTTGATTAATGTTAGGGGTGTTTATCACAGTACTAATGATGTTTGCTAAACTACCAAAAAGTTCGCAATTAGCCCTTTCAATTATCCGTTTTGGGTTCTGTGATGGCGTACAGGAACCCTACACAGTATATTTCAGGACAACGGGGAAATGATTACTGCCAAGCATATCTTGCTTAGCTTCCCATATCCATACTGCTGAGAAACTTTGGTTTGCAGAATGTATGCATGTGGATGTTCCGGTATTCAATATTGTCAGTGACTTGTTGTAAACAAAGACTTCTCCTGTCCGTCCTCTTTGATTGGTGTTATCACATCACCCATAAAGTTCTGTGAGAGTTAAATCACCAAGAAGCAGGAACGGGGTTAGTAGTTGGTTAACGAAATCAGAGAGAGAGAGAGAGAGTTCAAATTGAGATTTTGATTTGGTGGAAGGTATGTAGAACATATTGTGATTTCAGCTGCTATTGAGAGGCGAATGGCTATTGATTGTAATGTTGTATTGAGACTGATGCTTGTGAAAGGATATTGGTTATTGATAACAATCGCAACGCATCCACAAGCTTTATTATTACCCATATTGTCCTTTCTGATTGTAGTGTAATCCTGATAGAAGCCGTATCGTTATTTTTAAGTAGAGTCTCTTGAATAGCACGGCAGGCAGGTTGGTATGCGTTAATGAGGTGTTTAATATCCTCTATGTTGCATCAGAAATCACGACAGTTCCATTGAATAATAGAGCACAGAGCCATTATGGATAGGTTATAGTTTGGCTATCCCGTTTTACTCCCCGATTCAGCTTGTTGGTTGATCGGAGAGAAGGCATTTTTTGTTAAAATGTAGGGTATGATTTCGTCCTCCATTTCTGAGAAAGAATTTTCACCATCTTCTTGAGGTGTCTTCCCAATTATTTTTTGTTTCTTTTAGAGTCTGCTTTTAAAAAATCATCCCTACGAAGTTGGATTTTTTTGGTGTATTTTTCTTTAGCTTGTCTCTTTTAATTTGCTTTAGTATTGTGTTTCGGTGGTGTGGTCACTTTATTTTCTGTGTTGGCAGGTCGATCTTTGGTATTAATAGCTTGTGTTTGAGTGCCTATTGTTATTTTTTTTTTATGGCGGGTTGAACGACTGCTGAAGCGTATGATTTTGTTTGAATTGGGTGACTTAATTGATATTGTCTTCTGGCTTCAGGGTAAGTAATATGAATAATTTTTATTTCTATTATGACTTTTTCTTCTTGCCATTTGGGACAAGAGCGTGAAAATGCTGCGAGTTCACTCTTGCAGTTGATGCAGCCAAGGGTGTTTGATGAACATTCCACATCACCATGGCTTACCAATGCGCACTTTGAGCAGGTAGCCTTGCCATGGCATGAAATTCTGGAAATGTCCAAAACAATGGCATTGAAAGCATCTTTTTGGGTTGGGGATGTATGGTCGTACTGGACATGAGAGGTAGCTGGCTTTAATAGATGTCGATACCTTTGGTCAATTGAAAGTTAGGATGATGTGTTTGGTTTTAATGATACTGTCTTTTCTTTGTACTGATATTCTTTTTGCAGCTATTGCACTTTGTTCAGGTAGTTCTGTTACTATTTCTTGTTCTTCAACCTCAATCAAGTCTATATCAGATATTACACCTTTTGAATTATTTAGTGAGTTATGTGGCAATACCTTAATTTCTATATTGGCCATACATTTATAGTTTAGCAATGATTCTGATTGTTGTGAATTATTTATTTCTATTAATAGGTCACCGGATCTTAATCTTCTTGTATTTTTTACTATTCCGCATATTCCTTGGATGGTTTTTTCAATGGCAAATGAAGGTAGTTTTTTAAACTCCAGCTTTTCAGATGTGATTACAGTAGAAGTAGGGAGGATTTTATTACGTTCACTTTCTTCATTATTTTTTTTTGCAGCTGGTCCTTCGTACACCGTTTTTTTTTTAGTTTTTTGAGAATCCATACGTGTTTCAATAACTGGAAGAATGAAAATGGTTACCAGCTACGTTACCTCCATCGCAACCGAAAGGCTACTTACAACGGGGTTTCGCCTGTAACCCCCGAGGTGATCGTTCCTGACACTATAACCCCAGTGCCATTCAGCCCTCTGCACGATCTCACCTTGGCTTGGGTTGTAGGCATTCAGCACCCAGAGATACTAATCTGTAGTAAACAGCAGTATACCTGGCTGGCCCCCTCACCACGAGCAAGGACCTATATCGAGGTATACAGCTCCCTGGTGTATATGTGCGATTCTCGCTATGTCATTGCAATAAGGACCGTAGTAAGAGAAGGTAGTCTGCCTGTACCGTTGTTCCTTGTGTAATCACTGGTAACATTGAAGTCCATCCTTGTCTTTTGTTTAGTCTGAAAAGACTTGTTATAATAGAGCACCGAATTTTTAAAATAATAACTTGGCACAAAAAAGGTAGACAAAGTTACAGAACACCTTTATTTTGCGAATATACAATGGTTTTAATTTTAACCATTGCAGTCAATACATGGAATTGAGTTCAAATCAATTTTAAGTAATTTTAAATTAAAATGCGTCCCAAATGAAAAGCAAGTACCCCCACCACCAAAAATTACTATTTGATCTTTGTATAAGATACTTCTATGATTCCATAGTAAAATGGGATATTCCGGAACTTGTCCCTAAAAATACAATGTAATAAAAGCTGTAATATTTTTAAAAAAATGCTGGACATGAAAATTATTTTTATAACGTAAAAATTATATTAGTAACTTTGCATAAAACAGCATAACATTTGCACCATTGCAATATAAATAATTTTACGATTTTCATATTAAGTAGTTAGAATGAAGCAAATTTATGCTTGATGAAAAACTGAAAAATTAAAATATCTTAATTATTTAATATTTTTTTATATATTTGATACATTTTGTAAACAAAATATGTGTAAGTGAATTACTATAAATACTCACACTAAATAAATGTTTAAACATGTTCCCTAATTTAACTTTTTAGAAGTATTCACACTGTCCAAAAGAAACAAGCACGCAGTTTAATAAATAATATAATAAAAAACACAATGGGCACAGTTGCAACAATTTAATACAACTCTTAACGTCTTTTGATGGTTTTCCACCATCTCCCAGAGAAGCATTCATAATAATAAGAGCGGACACTGGTACAACAGGTTAAGATTATGGGCGGGGTTGTTTGTGAGTTGGTGCCCTCTAGTGGCAGAAAAATTAAGGAAGGTAAACTATATGAAGGGGAGATGAAAATTAAGAATAAAAATGTGGAACCGAAACAATACAGAGTTTCACCAGGAGATTCCATAACAAACAGTTATTTCGACACTGGCGTAAGGTTTAAAAACACGACGTTTCGGGAGCCAACTGCTCCCTTTGTCAAGTGAAGGCAGAATGAAGAGTTCGTGAAAGTCCTAAGCTTATATACCCGCATGTTGGGAATCCCCATCTGACGCCATTTGGTGCGGAGCATTTCCAGCTGGGGAAACCCCAATCGGGGAAACCCTCGCCGGGAAAGCCCCCGCACTCGACGACGTCAGATGAACACCCCCAACTCGAGGTTTTGCAAAAATCCTGTAAGGTTCTGGTAGAGGTTTTGCGATGTTTATTGCACGACTCCTCAAACCGTAGGTTTCCCATGATTCCAGAAAAAGTCTACTCCCCAGATTCGTCACATTCTGATGTAATATTTTCATCGAATGCCAATCTGGTTCGTGACCCTCCCTGAAGACATGTTCAGCCAACTGGTTTGAATCGTCTCCCCTAGCTACCGCACGCATATGCTCCTTCCCTCGTAGACGTATCGATCTTCCCGTCTGTCCAACATACACCTTGTCACAGTCTCCACACGGTATTTGGTAAATAGCACCAGATTTTTCCTCCTCAGGGACGCGATCCTTAACTTTAAGTAATAGATCACGCAGGGTGTAGACAGGTTTGTAGTAGGTCTTAACATTCACACAACTGAGAATTCGAGACAGCTTTTCTGAGACACCCGCCACATATGGCAAAACCACTGATGTCTTCCTAGTCTCATCCTCTACATTCCTGTTTCCACCACTAACACCACATTAGTTACGAGCGATAAATTTAGTCGGGTAACCGTTCTTTTTCAACACGCTTTTGTTGCGTCGTAATTCAACATTGCGAAGGTCATCATTACAACAATGTGTAAAGGCTCGTCGGTGCAAGGCTCTAATGACAGATGCTTTGTGTGATGCCGGGTGATGAGAACGAAAGTCAAGATACCTATCAGTATGTGTTGGTTTCCTAAACACCGTAGTCAACAGTCGCCCATCCACATCTCTATTTATCCGAACATCTAAGAAGGGTAATGAACCTCTATCTTCTTCCTCTAACGTAAATTGAATATGAGGGTTCAAGCTGTTCAAATAGAGATGAAAATCAGCAACTGAAGACCTTGGTAGGATAACAAACGTATCATCGACGTATTGCTTCCACACCTTGACACAGTAAATTCACTCATCTAAAGCACTGTTTTCAAATGCCTCCATACACAAATTTGCCACCACACTCGAAGCAGGTGACCCCATCGCCGTACACCTCTTCTGTCGGTAAAATCTACCCTTGAAGCCGAAAACCGTGGAATTCAAGCAGAACTCGAACAGGCAATATATCTCTTCCGGACTAAGGCTAGTTCTTTCTTCCAGGCTTCCATCATGCCTCAGTCGCTCCAATGCTGTTGATACCGCCAAATTTGTTGGAATACAGGTGAAAAGTGAAACAACACTAAAAGGCACCATAGCATCATCGGGAGCGATTTTTACGTTTCTGATAGAAGAAATAAACTCCTCAGAGGTAGACACCGACTGTCCAGAGGGTCCAACAAGAGGAGATAGTATACCTGCAAGATATTTAGAAAGTGCATATGTTGGCGAACTACAAAAACTCACAATAGGTCTAAGAGGAATATCGTGTTTATGGACTTTTGGGAGTCCATAGAACAATGGTATTCTTCCAGACGAACAACGGAGTCGCGAGTAAAGTTTCTCATCCAGTTTCGACTCTTTGTGAAGTTTTAGCAGGCAACCATTCATCTGCCTCTCAATACAACCAGTAGGGTCTTTATCTACAACGGAATAGGTATCGCCATCATTTAAAAGTGACATTACTTTATCATCGCAAACCGACCTATCCATCACAACAGTAGTACGACCCTTATCTGCCGGTAAAACCGCAACCTTTTTACTGTCTCTGAGGGCTTTCCGCTTAGGAACAGAAAGATTGTCCACAAGTGCCTTACGTTCAAATAACACTCTCGAAACCTCCAAAAATGTGGAAATTAAATTAGGAAGGAAATTGATATGAAGAGAATGTGACCACAACAGATGGGCATTGGCTATAGTAGCAATAGTTCACCTTCCTTAATTTTTCTTATGTTATTTTCTATTATAGGGTACCAACTCCTGAACAACATCCATAACCTTACCTGTTGTACCACAAATACACAAGGCGTTAGGTTTCGCAACTGACCCTGAACGATTATCTAATCACAGCATTGCTGCCTGTGATGCCATAAAGGGGGCAGGATTTGTTATTTTTACTTTAAACCGAGATGCTGGAAAAAATATTTAGAAACATGTCCAATAGATAACCTTGCTGCTCGATCTGACACGTTTTCAACTTGAAGAATGTAGTCTTTAATTCTTTTGTTGATTAAGAAGCCATACCACCACTTCTTCTAGTTTCCGTTCCTTTATAATAACACAAATATCCTCTTTTAAGTTCCACCAATTCTTCACATTTGCTTCTGACTTCACTGAGTCCTATAATGTCCGATTTGATCTTTTCCAGTTCCTCCAATTACTGAAGTTTTGCTTCAGAAGCAAGGGATAGTCCATTATACATAGTCAAGGTCAATAACAAACGGTAGCCTGGGCCATTCCAGTGATTCTTATCACCCCCTGCTTTCATGCCACACTGTCCGCTGCCTTGATCAGGATCACTCTAGTACCTGGAGACTAGGGGCCATGGTTTCTGGTATGTGAACATAATGGAGGAATAAGCCATAATTTCACCATGCTGGCTAGACGGGTTGATGAATTAGCCCTCCACTTTTCTATTCATGCAGCAAATATTAATTTGCTTTATTAATAGAAAGCTTGGCCCATACCACTGGAAGGTTGGGTAGGACTCAGGTTACTGGCCTGGCCGGTTCCACACATCGTCACATACGTTCAGCGTGTGGGTCTCCTTCCAGTTAGATACCAGCAACCTTTTTGCAGGCCTGATTGTGTGTATGTGTATATACACTCTATAACAAAAAAATCGATGCACCAAGAAGGAGTTGTCCGATTGTAATGAAATTTCGTATGCAAAGACATTTTGACCGAACATGCAAATGATTAAAATTTGGTGTCCAATGAATGAATAGCGGGAACTCCAGCGCATCGGAACTGCGCATTCAGCAGGTGTATATAAGGAGCGATTCTCAATATGTGGTCAAAATTTCTGTTGCATTTTGACTGCGGATATCTTACGTCGACTGTAACAATGCCTCGCCGAAAGATTCGTGCTCATTACGAGCATATGTCAGAGTTTGAAAGAGGTCGTACTATCGGATTGAAAAAGGCTGGTTGGACGAATCGAAGAATCGCTGGACATGTGGGTCGAAGCGATGCGGCGATTGGACGGTGCTGGCAAGAGTGGGTCAACAACGGCAGATGTCAGCGTCGGGACGGCAGCGGTCGACCTAGGGCCACAACAGAACGGGAAGACAGAGCGATTGTCAGAGCAGCTGTCACAGCACCGGATTCGTCGTTATCAACTATCCAACGTGTGGCCCGCACACATGTGTCCAACATGACCCTCTGCAGACGACTGAGAGAGCGGAATTTACGCTCGCGTCAACCGATACGCCGCGTACCTCTCACGCCTTTACACCGTCAAGTCCGATTACAGTGGTGCCGGGCTCGATCAACTTGGAACTGCGCTGACTGGGGACGTATAGTCTTTAGTGACGAGTCCCGTTTCCAACTGTGTCCTGACGACAACCGCAGACGTGTCTGGAGACGTCCAGGGCAGCGTGGGGATCCTGCCCTTACTATCGCACGCCACACATGCCCACAACAGGGCGTTATGGTCTGGGGTGCCATCTCCTTTGATAGCCGGACCCCTTTGGTGGTCATTTCTGGCACACTTACAGCACAGCGGTACGTAGACGACATTCTACGACCGGTTGTGTTACCGTTCCTTTTGCGACACCCTGGACTTACGTTTCAACAAGACAATGCCCGGCCGCACACGGCACGTGTTGCTATGAATTGTCTTCAAGCTTGCCCAACACTTCCTTGGCAAGCTAGGTCTCCTGATCTCTCTCCCATAGAGCACATTTGGGACGCTATGGGAAGGCGATTGCAACCATCCCGGAATGTTGACGATTTAGCCCGACAGTTGGAGACAATTTGGCAAGAAATTCCGCAGGACACCATCCGGGATCTTTATCAGTCTATGCCACGCCGGGTGACAGCTTGCATCCAGGCCAGAGGTGGACCAACGCCTTATTGACTTCCTCCCTTTGTAACGGTCAAACTCTGCAATAAATCATTCAATTGTTCTGAAATTTTAATCGTTTCTTTTTCTATGTATGTTCTTCACATCCACCAATTTTTATCGCAATCGGACAACTCCTTCTTGGTGCGTCGATTTTTTTTTGTTATAGAGTGTGTATGTGAGTATGACCGACGAGGAGGACGATGCGTGATTTAATAGCGCTATCGGTCTTCTTACTAAGGTATCGACCGTTAGTGGAAACCTTCGTAAAGATCTTAAAAACGATATCCTAAAAGCAATTAGTGAACTAAATATCGTCGTCTACAATGAGAAAAAGCGAACCATAAAAGATCTGAAAGTGAAAGCAAATTCAATGAGGAGTGAAGAAAGTCAAAACGGCGATGAACCCATGCGACAAACTCGTTATCGAAGTTATGCGGAGACAGCAGCTGCACCATCGCCGGCAGGAAGACGCTGTGGTTACCGCTCCAAAATATCGGGATTTCCCAATGACAGAAAGCCGACAGTGAAATTCAAGGCCATCGTCAAACCACTTAAGAGCCAATCAGGAAAAGAATTAAAAAACGTTATAAAATAAAAGGTTGATTCAAGTGAACTAAAGCTGGAATTGAAAAGATGAAAGTTATAGGTAACGACAATTTACTAATAATTTGTAAAGAAAAGAACGCTGTAACAAAATTATGCCAAGAGGTTAATGAAAAATGCAGCCAAGTACTATACGCATAAGCAAAAGCAAAAAATTGCTGCCGCGAGTAATTGTTTATAATATTCCAGAGGATATTAATGTTAGCAATGCAATGGAGGTAATTAAAATTCAAAATTCAGAAATTATTCAAGAGAATGATGGAATTCATATTCACGGGGAGGAGTAGCAATAGAAGAAATTTAATTATTGAAGTCACCCCAGTTTTGACAAAAAAGCTACTAGAAAGCGGAGGAAAATTAAAATGGAGTATTTGTAATTGCGCAGATTATATAACAATTTTGAGATATTACAAATGCAACAAATATAACCACCACACTAAAAATTGCGATGCCAAAACCATTTGTCCTGTTTGCTCTGGTCCATACTATCTGAAGGACTGCGAAAGTCCAAAGCAACTTAAATGCAGCAATTGTATTAATCACAATAGATATGCCAAAGACGGAAATAAGTTCAATATAGATCACACAGTTCTGAGTCATGAGTGCCCTACTTATAAACTTAAATTAGAGCGAAAAATAGAAAACATAGACTTCGGCGTCTGTTAGCCCCATGCTTTCATTCAAGTGTTTCTAAATCAAACTACAGAGGTCTATTAGGACTACTCACGATCTTTGCGATCTTATCAACTCTAAATAAATTGATACAGCTTTCTTACAGAAACCATATTGCATAAACAACAGAGTGGCCGGTTTCCCAAAGAGATATAAAATCATTCAAGCAGGGCAAAATCGTGTCAGAGCAGCCATTCTAATCATTAACAAACATATTGACACTATTCTCTTGTCTCAGCATTCAAACGAGGACATGGTTTACTTAAAAATTCTTACTAATAGTTTCCAAATGCTAGTAGCAAGCATTTACCTAGATTGCTACACAAATATCAAAGGCAACCTCATAAAACTGGATTCCAATCCGCAGCTTGGGTCAAACAACTTTTGCCTTCTTACATTAGATAGCAACGCTCGCTTCACATCTTGGTTTGACACCCTAACTAATTCCAGAGGAAGAAAACTGGAGACAATTCTATCTTCAAAATCAATATGGGTGATAAATAACAATACAAATGAGCCAACTTTTCAATCTTTAAACGAGGAAAGCTATATTGATTTGACAGTAGATTCATATTCTCTCCTGCCATTCATTAATAACTGGGTTGTGGAAGATGAAGAAAGCTGTTCTGACCATAGAATTCTCAGCTTCACAATCTCAACATCTCGATATAAAAATACCTCAAAAAACATGGGACCGAAAAGCTATAGATATATAACAAAAAATGCAAACCGGGAGAACTTTGGTAAAAATCTCTTTTGCGAACTCTCTAATTTATTTTTTAATGAATTTCAGATAAATGTCCCTGTTGACCTGGACATTCTCGATACCAAACTCGCTTCCATACTTGAAAGCGCAGAGGATATTGAAACCACCCAGGCAACGTTCAATCTTGGACTTAAAAATGCTTGTAGAAAATCAATGCCAATTGTTAAAAATAATAATGGATATAACACAGGAAATCAGAAACTGTTAGTTGGTGGACGAAAGAATTAACTAACCTACATAAAACTGTAAATGCAAAGAGAAGAAAATTTCAACGAACTTACAATAATACTAAATTGTGAGATGCGAGAAAAAAGGATTACTTTGACTGGAAAAAACAATACTCGAACCAAATTAATACCTCAAAATTACAATCTTGGAGAGAATTTTGCTCCTCCACAATAGCAGCACAAACATGGAACATATTATACAAAATAGTCTCCAACAAAATTAATCCTCAAACAAACTTACACACAATTAAGAATTCGAACGGCGATTATACAAATAACCTGAAAGATACCGTTGACGTCATTATGGACCATTTCGTACCTAATGATGGGGACGAGGCAGATACAAATTACCATAAATACTGTAGATAATTAATGAACAACGAAGTAGACACGGAAAATGATTTAAATTTTACCTTGTGCGAAATTACTTCGATAACGAAAGGCATGAACCCCCAAAAATCCCCCCACGGCGATGGAATATGTAGCGATATCCTTGGTAAAACCATCGAATTCTTCCCTAAATTTCATGAAACACTTTTTAATGAATGCCTAAATAGAGGCCCTGAGGGCGCAGTGTGGTAACGCGTTCTCCTATTGCGCGGCTAATCCGGGTTCGACTCCCAGCAGTGCAAAAAGAACGCTTACTCAGAGATCTCATAAAGATCGCACTGCTCACTGTAGTCCGGGGTTTGGTTCCCTAGGCCTTAAGAGGTTCGGATTCCTCGGAAAACAGTAGGTCCCGGCGCAGCATGACCACTGTAGTCTTTGAGCCGTAAAACCAAAAAGAAAGCGAAAAAAAAGAAAGCAAAAGCCTAAATAGAGGCAAATTCCCGAACATTTGCAAACAATCCATCATTAGGTACCTTGAAAAACCTGGCAAGGAAACTTCCGACGATGCCTCAAAATATCGCCCCATAAGTTTGCTTCCTCTCAGCGGTAAACTACTAGAAAAGCTAATGATTAACAGGATTATGTATTTTTTAAACAGAGAGAAGCGCTTAAGTGAGAACCAATATGGATTCACAGCTCAAAAAAGTACTATTGATACTGTTTATAGGGTAAAAGAGTTTATTCAAACAAACTTATGGAATAAAAATGATGTATGAATGGTTTCTTTGAACGTCAAGGGAGCTTTCGACGCAGCATTGTGGCCCACAATATTAAAGCAACAGCGTACCTTCCAATGCCTGAAAAATCTTTTCCAGCTGGCCAAAAGTTATTTTAGCGATAGAATCGCAACTCTTGACACGACAACAATCTCTGTCAGCAAAAGGGTTACCAAGGGATGTCCGCAGGGATCATGTTGCGGACCAGGATTTTGGAACATTTTCTTTGATTCTGTATTGAAGTTGAATTATTTGATCAGTGTAGAAGTGATTGCATTTGCTGATGATCTCCTACTTCTAATTACAGTGAAGACTGGGTTAGAATTAGAAATGATTGGAAACGTTTGCTTAAACCAAATTTTTGAATGGTCAATCAACAACTAAGTTATTTTCAATGAAAATAAATCAAAAGCCATTCACTTCACACGTAAAAGGGTAAACCACTCTGTATCGGTTTTCATGGATGGCGAAAAACTTGAAATAGTTAAAGATCTAACCTATCTTGGTGTACATTTTGGCAGTAATTTGAATTGGAACCTCCACGTCAATGATATTTGCAATAAAGCTCTGAAAATAATTAATTCATTATCAAAAATGGCTAAGGTCTCCTGGGGAATAGGATCACCAGCATTAAAAATTATCTATGAAGGTGCTATTGTTCCCTTGATGACCTATGCGGCACCTGCATGGATCACAGCTTTAGACAAACTATACAACCAAAGGAAACTCAAGTCAGTTCAGAGAAGCATCGCCATTCGAATAATCAGAGGTTTTCACACTGTGTTCTACGACGATGTCTGCTTGTTGGCGGGAATTACTCTGATCTGTTAAGTAAACTGTCTGATCTGTTCAGTGTAAAAATTAAAGGAACACCTGAAACTTATTTCTATAAGAAAGAAGCTAGAAAAACACAGAGTCACAACTTACCAATTCTCTTCAACAACTGGTTGCATCCTGGTAAAATGTTTGACATATTTGATACGAATGATGTCAATCATGAATTCCAAGTATTTACAGATGGAAGTAAAATTAATAACTGCGTTGGATGTGCTTACATAATTTACAAAAATAGTCACGAAGTCACTAAACGAAGTTTCAGGCTTCACCCTCTTTGTTCCAATAACCAAGCGGAAGCAATAGCAATTGAAAAAGCCTTAGAAAAACTGGAAGACTCTGTATTTAGTGATAAAACAAAAACAGCCATTATTTTCACAGACAGTCGGAAAACAATCGACTCGATTAAAAATTACAATTGCCATTTTCCCATTACGGAGAATACACGGCATCCTTTATACAAATTGCATCTATAAAACTGGAAAATAAAACTGAAATGGGTAAAAAGACACAACAGAACAGAAGGTAACGAAAAAGTGGATGCATTGGCCAAGCTGGCAGCCCAATCAGAAGATTTACCATTAATATATGAAAAAGTCCCTGTCATAGAAATAAAAAATATGATCAAAGATTCATTATCCAGCAAATGGGAGGATCATTGGCAACAAACTGAGAACGGAAGCCTCACAAAAAGATTTTTCCCTTCCGTCAAAGATAGGTTAAACGCAAATCACTTAAAAATCACATATCAGCTAACGCAACTCCTAACAGGACATGGAAGATTCGGTCAGTACTTTCGACGTTTTGGCATTCGAGAATCGTCAGCATGCTCCTGTGATGGAACTGTTGAACAAACCGTGGATCATGTCATACTACGCTGCCCAACTCTGGAAGCAGCTAGAATTGGCCTACTCAAGAAAACAGTTGCCCACGGTGAACTATGGCCATCAGAATTAAAAGAACTGGTCTCGGAACGTTATTTTGGCGACTTTTTAGCTTTCGCTAAGAGTTTGGACATCATGCAAATTTAATTTTTTCTGTACACTTCCCATCGATCATTCTTACTCCAATTGATTGTTGTTGTTTTTGTACATACCTTGTATATATTTTTGTATGTGTATATATATATATATATGGCCTGCAAAAGGGTTGCTGGTATCTAACTGGAAGGAGACCCACACGCTGAACGTATGTGACGATGTGTGGAACCGGCCAGGCCAGTAACCTAGTGTCCTACCCCGCCTTCAAGTGGTGCAGGCTGAGCTTTCTATTTATGTGGCAAATTAATATTTGCTACACGGATAGAAAGGCGGAAGGGGAGGGCTAATTCACCAACCCGTCTAGCCAGCGTGGTGAAATTATGGCTAATTCCTCCATTATGTTGACACACCAGAAACCATGGCCCCTAGTCTCCAGGTGCTGGAGTGCTCCTGATCAAGGCAGCGGTCAGTGTGGCATGAAAGCAGGGGGTGCTAAGAATCACTGGAATGGCCCAGGCTGCCGTTTGTTATTGACCTTGGCTACGTTTAATGGACGATCCCTTGCTTCTGAAGCAAAACTTCAGGAATTGGAAGAAGAACTTGACAAGATCAAATGGGACATTGTAGGACTCAGTGAAGTTAGAAGAAAAGGTGAAGAGTTGGTGGAACTTAAAAGTGGACATTTGTTTTATTATAGAGGAACGGAAACTGGAAGAACAAGTGGTGTTGGCTTCTTAATCAACAAAAGAATTAAAGACTACCTTCTTGAAGTCGAAAGCACGTCAGATCGAGCAGCGAGGCTCGTTGTTCAACTAACCCAGCGATACCAACTTCAAATAGTACAGGTATATGCACCAACATCAAGCCATACCGACGAAGAGGTTGAAGAATTTTATGAAGAAATCAAAGAGTTACACACCAAAGGGAAACAACATATCAAGCTCATCATGGGGGATTTCAATGCAAGAATTGGACAACAGGAACAAGGAGAGACATCGGTTGGTAAATACGGATATGGGGAAAGGAATGAACGTGGCGATCAACTCATCGAATTTGCAGAAGCTGAAAATCTTAGCATCATGAATTCATTTTTTAAGAAGAAACCGCAAAGAAAATGGACATGGAAACACCCAAATGGGGGAACTAGTGAAATTGACTATATCCTGGCAAACAAGAAATCAATTATTGAAGATTGCAGTGTACTGAACAGATTTAATACTGGAAGTGATCATCGAATGGTGAGATGTAAAGTGCACTTAAATACTAAATTAGAACGACAGAAGCTCATTAGGAAACAAGTAAGTAAGAGGGTGGATTTAAAGAAATTAAAAGAAAATACCGAGGCATTCAAGTTGGAATTAAAAAATCGCTTTTCTGCGTTAGTTATTTGTTAGTATATTGTTTGAATAGTAGTACTTGTCGCTCGGTTGATTACCAGAAATCCAGACCTTGCAAATTTCCCACAGGGGTGCTAACACTTTTATGATGAATCAACATCACCATTTGTTGTGCAGCAGGATATTAGAAATTTTTCTACAAAAGCATGAATGTGTATGAAAGAAGCATTAAATACGTTTTCATTTTAAGGTAAGAATTTTTTTTTTTTATATGCATGTATATTTCACATTTAAAAACGTACATTTTTAAATGGTTGAATGTCATTTATGAGAAACAGTCGTTTACTGAAAAACGGGATTTTAATTGTGGTATCATATTGCACTGCCCTGGTTCATGAATACATCGTATCTACATAGTAAATTTTATATATGACCAATATTTTTAACAGAACCGTCAATTTTGTTATATGCAGGTTCTACTGTGTGTGTGTGTGTGTATATATAAATAAACTCATGTTTGTAAAAATTGCAACACCATGAAGGAATCATGTGATTGAGCTGAAACTTTCAGGAAATGCAAATTAGGGTATGCTATTCAAATGATTAGAATTTCAGAGTCATCACGCATGCGTGGGCTGAGCAGCGCCCTCTGAACTGCTGATGGATCCGTATAAATAGAGGGCTGTAGCGGGGCGTGTATGGTTATCTGCTAGTGGTAAACGTTACATGAGACGTCACTATGCCTCTACGACGAAAGAGGGCGACATTTCAGCAAGTTACGGAGTTTGAACGGGGACGAATGATCGGCCTTCGTGAAGGAGGGTTTTCTTATCGTGCAATAGCAGCTCGTATGGGGCGTAACAGCAGCACAGTGATGCGAGTGTGGAAGCAGTGGGTTCAAGAGAACCAGACAACTCGGAAATCCGGGAGTGGACGCCGAAAGGTGACGTCAGCACGGGATGATAGACACCTGGTCCGCATGGCGGTGACGGACCGTTTTGCTTCATCTGGACAGTTGGCAGAACGTTGTTGCACTGCTACAGGTGTATCATTGTGTGCTTCATCAATTCGTCGGCGTCTACTGCACCGTGGACTGCGTGCAAGAGTTCCTTTATACAGGATCCTCCTGACGCAAAACCATCGACACTTGCTGCTACAATGGGCTCATGGACATAGAGACTGGCGTGCTGATTGGCAACAAGTGGTGTTTTCTGATGAATCCCGCTTTAATTTGGGGTACAGTGATGGCCGCATCCGTGTTAGACGCTATACCGGTGAACGCCACCTTCCGGAGTGCGTTATCCAACGTCATAGTGGACGAACCCCCAGCGTTATGGTCTGGGGTTCGATTGCGTATCATGGACGATCTCAGCTGCTACGAATTGTGGGTAATCTTAACAGCAACCGGTACATCAATGAAGTTCTGGAGCCCGAAGTTGTTCCCTTCCTTCAAGGCATTCCCGGAGCTGTATTTCAACAGGACAATGCCCGCCCACATATTGCCAGGAATGTTCAAGACTTCTTTTCATCACAACAGATACAGCTTCTTCCTTGGCCTGCCTATTCGCCGGATATGTCGCCGATTGAACATGTGTGGGATTTCGTTGGTCGGCGTCTCGCTCGTGATCCTCGTCCCATAGCTACTACAGATGAACTTTGGGGTCGCATACAAGCAATCTGGAATGCTCTTCCTCAGGCACACATTCAACATCTGTTTGATTCCATGCCACGTCGTATAGCATCACTTATTGCAGCGCGTGGTGGCTTCACCAAATACTGATTTTCGACATGTAATATTGTTTTTTTTTGCTTTGTAATTTTAATCGTTTATTTGTATCAACACAGGTCGTTTGTACATTAAATTCGGATGGGTCCTTCATGGTTTTCAATTTTTAAAAACATGGGCATATAAACATCATTATCAACAAACATTTTCAATCCACTACAGGATGGAGATGACTCTGTTATCACATATACATGTAGTGAGGTAAATGAAATACAGAGGAAGTGGTCTTAAGCTCACCTTGTTGGTTAGACAGGTTAGCAAGCTGGACTTACAGTTGAAAGAAGATTACGAACTTTGGTCATCACAGCCAAAGTCACATGCCAAGGCTGGACTCATTGTGTCACCCCGCAACGAAGTGGCCACTACTGGGGCTACTTATATATATATATACACCATGCTGTCTCCATAGAACTTGTTAACTTTTCAACGGACAAATAGTACTATCGGCATAAACAGTGCGGATTAAGATCCCTCACATGTCTCAACAGGGATAAGGTCGGGATGCATGTTGACCAATCTAAATGTACAATACGATTTTGCTAGAACCACAATTTTGTTGAATTCGAGATGCATGGAGTGGTATACAGTCTTTCTGAAAAACCCATTTTTGACCCCCCCCAGGAAATTCTCCAAAGGGCACCATACAGCTTTCAAGTGTCCCTTGGTAGTCTTCAGAATTATGTTTTTCGTTTATAAATACAAGCGATGTTTGTCCATTAAATCCAAATCCATTTCGGATTGTCTTTCCTGCCGCTTACTGAAAACACTATGGGGAGTTTTTCTTAAATCATGTCAATATGATGCTCAACCACCCGGACTCTCGAGATTTTCATCATTGAATGTGATTGATAGCCATTTGTCACCAAACGACATATGCTTACATGCCACTGTAATCTCTCCATCTTTGGTCGAGTTTCAACAATGGTTTTTGAGCCATTTTTTGGTAAACTATTTCATTTGTTTGTCTAATCCTTTGGTGAATAATATCCTTTAAAATTTGCAGCCCACTTTGATTTCTATTTGTTTTAGGGATAGTCTCTGGGAAGACACCATGTTCACAATGCCTTTACCAGAACGTAAGGGGTTGAATGTGGCCTTCCAGAAAAAAATTTTGATCTCTAATTATGACAGTTGATTAATACTCTATAAATACTACACTTGGATCTATTGAATTGCACCACAATTTCTGATACAGTTTTTCCATTAGACTTCAATCTCCACATTAGAACTATTTCTCCGTTGTTCAAAATTTTGCATTCTTATAATGCTTTTCAAAAGAAAGCCTAAGCTTTATATAATCAGGGTTCATACTATATGGGTAAAAAAAAATTCAATGACTTTTTCATTACTACAAACTAAAAATATAATTTTGGGTACCAGTATTAAATTAAATTCACAAATAAAAATGAAATATTAATTTTGAAACGTATTCTACTGCAAAATATATAAAATAATGACCAAAATCAAATTATTATCCATTATCCTATATTAGAATAAACAATGAAGTTAGATTGAAGATTATTGCTTACACCTTGTAATGTATGCACACATTGCTTAAAAAAAGATTCACACACTAATGTTTGTACTAGGTATTTTTAGTTTTGCAACTTTTCATCAATTTGCATTTGCACATTCAAAATTTGAACCTTCTTTTTGGAAACAATTCTAGAAAAACTATTTGATTTTGATACCGATGTGAAGTCATGGTTAGTGTCGGATTTAACTGCAAAATTGTTTGCAGATTTTTCGAGTTTCAAAACATTAGATTCTAAATGTTTCAGTTATTTCCGTACCTCATGATTTGAAAAATACCGGGCGGTTACTACGCCACACGTGCGAGATAAAATGTCCGAATCCGAAGTGTGTGGTCACGTATAGAGATGTCAACCTGAGAAAGTAGTCATCAGTAAAAAAGTCAAGAATTTTCAGCAGTTTTCAGTAAAAAAGTCAAGAATTTTCAGTAAACCCACGCTCTTTTACTTCCCGCAAAAAGAATTTTTATCAGTAAAGCACCTGTATTGTTATAGAGCAATATGTGTACCTCCCCCACCTTGAAACAACATGAAAATATTCCTGATAATGTGACTCAACTGCGTATGTTTATGTACGTACAAAATGATCACACTCTCACCACTACTATTCGTAGCAGGAGAAATTACCTTTTGTATCAGTTTCATAGCAAGAAAAATGGCTTTCGGTATCGATTTTATAGGAAAAAAAACTTTTGCATACGTTTTGTAGAAGAGAAAAGGCTTTTGCATCAGTTTTGTAAAAGATAAACACCATAATTCTATTTTGTACAGGAAAATTGGTTTTTATTGGAGTTTTGTAGTGCATATAAAATAGTTTAATCAAATGAATGAGAATGAGCATGATAAAGATGAAAAGTCACATGTTTCATTGAAAAAGTAAAATTTCGTAAATATCAAGTTCTTTGTTTCTTTTTCTGTAATTTTGAAACCTCTTCCAGATTCTTGAGAAGCTAAAATTGTTGAAATATGTAAATTAGTTTCTGTCTAAAAAAAAGAAAAAAAGAATTCCCCACTTCCCACCGCAGATATGTTATTTCTTTGGATAGAAATTTATAGGTGCAAAAATATGACTAACGACCGCGAATTTCGTACACCACCGGTAGGTGGTGTATCAGGGAGAAATTCCTCTATTTTGATGGAAAAATACTAAAAAATTACCAATAGTGGTTAGTTAAGCACATATAAAATGTTCACAATTTTGTCGATAGGTGGCACATCAAGGACGTAATCACGCATAAAAAAAATCATTGTTTAAGTAATTTTTTTTAAGTTCCAGAAACAGGCACCAGGTGGCGTTTTTTCACGGAATAGAATTATAAATTACGTAAATTAATTAAATTTATTTATTAGTTAAATTTACTTTTAAATTAATCTGCAAGCCTCTGCATGTGTAGATAACGAAAGCCGAAGGGGAATTATTACGAAACATACATCGCAAAATCTCGGCGCAAATCGCGTGCTATTTTTTAAAATATAGTGAAGAACTTTTCTTAAAATGACTTTAAAACTTTTCTGAACTTTTAATAAAATGCTGCGAGTTCACATAAAAATTTAAAAACTTTTGATGCTTCGCAAAACGGCCATTCCTTACTACATATCGCGATACACTTGCAGGTAAATTGTCTGCCCCCTTTTTTTCCCCCAGCTGTTCCACAATCACGGCTGCGTTTCATTTCGTTGTTTTAATCCAAATTTGAAGCAAGTTTCACATACAAAGCTGGACGTAAAAAATAAGAGAAACAAGACAGAAGCATCGCATCCAAGCATGGAAGGTGCGGGCCATCTGCAAAGTGCGTTTTATTTTACCAAAAAAAATCATAAAAAGTATGAATTATTGAGAGGTCAGTAGAAAATCGCATGTGAGGATCTTGAATGAGGTTTTCCATAGTTTTCTTGGTATCGACCGTAAAAACGCAAGCTTGAGTTAAAATCTGTACAAGTTGGCATCTCTGCACGTGGTAACTTGCAGAGCGAGGTAGGCCACAAGCAGCGGCTGATTCCACTTGGAACCAAGAACAGACGGATACTCCCTCCCTCCTGCGTTTTGTGAGTTACGTGGTCACGTGCATTAGAAGACACTTTGGTGCCGTAAAATGATGATTCGATCTCGTGATGCGATTTTCACCACAGGCAGCATTTTTAATGTAGAACTTTAGAGTTTTAGGTTAAATTGCTTCCAAACAAATATTTCATGACTTTTCCATGACTTCCATGTGTTTTTTTAAATTCCCTGACTTTTCCATACCTGGAAAATGCAAAATAAAATTCCATGACTTTCCATGACCCATAAGAACCCTGTATAATAGATGTTCGTCATTACGTCGTTCATTCCATTACATTCGTATTTAATAAAAATTCACAAGAAAATCAAACTGTATCTAAACTTTCGAAGCAGGTATTTTTGTAATTTTCATTTTAATTAATTTATTAATTAATTATCAGAGTTAGTGAATTTATATATGCAAGCAGCATGTCTTGTACAATAAAATGGACATATATAGCATTTTGTTTCTATTGTAATTTTCTTTTTAAAAGTTAAATAACATTTGTTACTAAACTTTTGAGACACACTATATTTTGGTACGATTGAAATATTTGTGAAATTTATTTTATAAAGGCCATGATTCATGATACAATTTAAAATTTTAAGCACATTTTGAATTTTTTTTAACATTAAATGCATTTAAAGTTTACAACACAAACATTAGAATAATTGCTAAATTAGTTACAAAAATGATTTTTAAATTTATAGATACATACGGTACAAGTACACAGCTATTCATTCAGCAGTATTAATTAGCGATGTCCTAAACTGTTACTTTCGAATAACACATTCCAATGTTCCTGTGCTAACCACATAACAGGTTTCAATCACCGGTGATTGGAACGTCTGCGTGGCTTTACAGGTAATAAGAATTGAGGAACTTGGTGATAACGTATTTCAACGAGCCATCTGCAACAGTATATAACGCCATCTCCATAAAATAAATCCTTTGCAACATAAAAATGCAAAACTAAATAAAAGAAAATAAGGCTTTAGGATGCCACTGGCATAGTCAGAGGGGTGTTGATAGGGGTTGTAACCCCCCATTGCCAACAGCGTAGAGTTCTCAAAATTATTGGGGGGCCCAAGCACATTTTATGTACGTTTATACATTACAGTATATGTAAAATCGCAATTTATTTCAGATTATTAGCAGGGGGGGGCACGGGCCCATATAACTCTACGCCTGTGCCCATTGCAATGAAATTTTGTACATTTCGTACATAGGAATACGTGAGTTATAGTTCTGAACCCCCACTTATGAACTTTCTACATACACCTATGTGGGATACTGAGACTTAGATGTTTGAAACCGGGAACGATATTGCAAATCAAAGAACATTTAAAAAGAAAAAATTGAACGTAAGATAATACAGCAAAAAAATTGTTACTGCTGTAAATTAATTGGTAAAAGATATCCAAAGGTAACAATACCAAACCGGTTAAACAGGATAATTATAAAAAACGTGTATCAGATAATGTAGTAATACACAGGTGTTTATTTGGGATTCTTCATGTGTAAATCTCGGTAATGTAAAAATATTATACTACTATACACATATAAAAATTTAATTCCATCAACTATGAACTAACGTTTAAGAACAACTTTTCGACATGAAAAGGCTGTTTTATTCAATCCATTAAAAGCTACCAGCCTCCGAGGAAACTACACAAGATACTGATGCCGCCATAAAGTTAAATTTTCTCTTCACTAACTTGGATAGATTTGGGTATAATAAGAATAGGTTCTCCACCATGACAGAAGAAGTTTGATTCGCTGCAAGTAACGGGCCATTCAAATATTATGCGTAAACACCTTTTGGCAATGTTATACCTCTCCTACTTATAAAAAACAAGTATAATAAAAAAATTTTTTTTTAAAGTCAATTCCTTCAATGCGCTGCTCAAATAAAAGGGAAGAAAGGGAAAAATTGCGAAAAGCAATTTTGGCGACATTTGGCTGTAATTGGCGGCAAGCATTAATCGCCAAATACACCAAAGGAAAGCAAAAAAAAAATCATTTAAATTTAATTAATGAATTAATATTTGAAAAAACTGTATTAACATCAAGTGTCATCCACTACAAGTTTAAAAAAATTTATTTGAACTTGATTGGATGGATAGAAAGTATTTTATTAACGATTGAAAATTTGAACAAGATATATATAGGGAGAGTGTGAGCTAATAGAAGGAATTGAATAATAAGCAAATGCCAGCTTCCCATCACGTATAATTTCAGTTGTATAATTTTGAAATAAGAATGCAATATGTGATGCAAATTATAATACTTATTTACATTTTTATTGTAATATTGAGCACTTATTAGTAAGTTTGTTATAATATTAAATGCTTATTTATAGAGTAATCTCAACAAATTATAGCATTTAAAAATATTTTTAATATATTGTTAATAGCTATTTTGGTGGTCATATGCAACGTCATCAGATTTGTACACCAGCTATTAACAGCACTTAAAATTTTAATAAATAAGAAGATACAAATAAGAATAAATAACTTAATAAATAAGAAGTGGATTTGATAAACTACATTTTTTAAAAATAATTCATTATAATTTAAAAATGTCAATGGGGCTAAGAGCAGTGTAGAAGTCCCCCCCACCCCCGAGAGAAAAGTTTGAGAGTCACTGGTTTAAATAATTAAATATTTAACTGTGATTACGTGTATTTTATATTCCCTACTCATAGTATATCGTACATCCAAGTATTGCAATTCTGTCAAGGTCGGGGGCAGTTGCCACTTCGTGACTGTGTGCTAGTTTTATTATTTTCCATGTCTTATGTAAGCATGGTTCAGACCTCATTTCTCCATTGTCAGACAAAATACGCAAATCTCAATCCCCCTAAAGATGCTTACGTAATACTTGAACGGCCTCAATCATCGTCAAGACAGAGATTAATTTCACTAATTACCATTGGTGTGGAAGTACCGCAATAATCAAATATTAATTGAATTTAAATTTTAACTAAATTAAATAATAATAATTTAATCAAAACAATAATTGATTAAAATAATAAACTGAACAATCTGAACGCAACAGAAACTTGAAGTGTGTTTTGTGTGAATATAAAGGTAAAAATGGAATTAGAGTGCAAAATTTCTTCGAGACTTTGATCCATAATGTTAAGAAATTAAAAAGAATTGCAGCAAGTCTTGTATTCTCAAATGTTAAATGGGCGACAAGCACCAAGAAAGGTCTTCAGGTGTCAGTTGGAACCATACCAGAAACCAGATGTTACTTTGATAACCAGTTGTTGTGCATCTCATTTCCTTTGTAACAAAACAAATTTTAATTCACTGGAAATCTGAAATAACAGCTGTTATTTGAAGAATAGGGGTTTCAGAGAAAACAGGGACAGTGACCTTCACTCCGATCAACAAAATAGGCTTTTCTCATCTTAAGGATAACATCCCGGATTCTGACAGCTGGGGCATATATATATTCCATTCCCTGCAGTATGGTCAAATACGAATAGCACTGCGCCACAGATTAAAATAACACGAATCTTATATCAGAAAGCAAGAATTACATAAATCGGCTCTGGCAAAACATTCATGGGAATTCGGACATCAGTTTCTATTCTCCAATGCACGTATTAATAAAAAAGTCAACTCAACACTTGATCTCAGTTTCTTTGAGGCATTTCACATTCTAGCAAACATCAATGTTGCAGTTAATGATCAACTCCTTAGTAACTCTATCTCACCCACTTGGAAAAACCTTTTGGGTCTCACGGCTAGAGAAGACAACACCAATACACTTAACTCGTTTACCCAATCAAGTTTCCAACCAACGTAATAACAACACCAATTAACATCCCGGACATAAACAGAAGCCACCATGCTCTGATGAGGACAGCCGTTGAGCTATCAAAATAGCCATTAGCAACATTGTTTTTAAATTATTTTAACATTTTATAAATTAACTGTCCAAAATATTTATGTGATTTTTGTTTCTATTAAGTGCATTGTCAAGGGCAACAGAAAAATCTTATAAAGGAGTGACGAAGTGAAAAAAAATAGCAACTTTGTTAAGATCAGTACCACCAGTTTTTCTGGGACTTCGCAAACCACATCGAAGGGTGAAGACTATGATACTGATGATAACTCTTTCCCAGGGACAGATGAAATTTCCATTGATACAATATTTCCCAGTGACATAGCAGATTGGCCTAAGCAAGTAAGTTCAGACTTTCAATGGTATTTACAACTAATCGACCAAGTCAAAACATTGATAAAATTAGAGAATATACCATGCAATTTTACAACAACAAATTATGACACTTATAAAGCTTCACTTTTCATAAAGTTGATGGTGAAAATGTTCTTCGCGAGCAGTTAGTGTGTAGTCCCAAATCTGGTTGTGTATATTGTTATGTGTGCAAACTGTTTTCTAATAAAACTGTTCATCTTACTGTTGATGGCTATAATGACTGGAAGAATTGTAAAAAACAGATTTTTGAATGCAAGATTGTGTGAAAATATAAACAGAGTGTAATTACTCAAAAAACTTGACGTTTCGGTTCGTCTCGATGACTGAAATGTCTCAACTTCGAAGATGAACTGAAACGTCGTTTTTTGAGTAATTAAACTCTGTTTATATTTTCAAACAGTTTTGCACTTGAAAATCTGTTTTTACGGTTTTAAAATACGCTGTGAAGGTCTTGGTGAAACCATCGACTGGAAGAATGTTCATGTGAGTCTAAACCAGCACGAGAGATCTTCTGAACATATTTTATTTATTAGTGTATTGGTTAGCAAGAGTCGTGCAGAGGAAAAATGTTTCCAACAAGAAACAGAACACTGGAGAAACATTTTCCAAAGGGCAGAGGCTACTATAAAATTTTTATCAAACAATGGATTAGCTTTTTTATGGATTGACAACAGAATTATTTTCAAAAGGAAATGAGAACTTTTTGAGCTCTTCAGAATTCCTGACTTGGATGCATTTTTAGCGGCTCATTTACATAAATATTGTAATTCGGGAAGCAGAAATGTAAGCTATCTCTCTACAACAGCTTGTAATGAATTTATCACTTTTCTTGACCACCAATTTCAAAATTTTATACTGGCAGAGTTGTGTTCAGCAAAATATTCTTCCACCATTGTTCATTCAATGCTTGATATTTCACACATTGATCAACTTAACATGACTGTAAGATATATTTTACCAAATAGGAAACCAGTGGAAAGATTTTTAAGCTTTGTATCCATCTTTTCTCACACTGCAAAGTCTTTCAAATGTGCAATTTTGGAAAAAGCAGAAAACCTTAATGTTTGTTTTCTTTGTGTGTGGTTTAACGGCTTAAGGACTACAATGGCCATGCTGCATTGGGACTTACAGTTTTCCGAGGAATCCGAACCTCATAAGGCCTAGGGAACCAAACCCTGGACTACAGTGAGCAGTGCAATCTTTATGAGATCTCTGAGTAAGCATTCTTTGCACCATTGGGAGTCAAATCTGGTGCACTAGGCCAGCGCATTAACACACTGAGCCACCGCAGTGCCCCAGAAAATCTTAAAATAAATGTCAAACATGTCCAGTAGGTATAGCGGTTTGCAAGCGAAAATAAAAGGTCAATCAAAAAGTGTGCATTTCGTACCATGTTCAAGTCATTCATTAAACTTGGTCAACAATGGTGTAGATGAAAGTTGTTTGGTAGCTGCTACTTACTTTGATTATGTGCAATGGCCAAGTAACTTTCTTTCAGAATTAACCTATAGATGGAGTATACATAAAATGCGTTTAGAAACCCCAAAATCTAAGCCACCAATAGTAAAAAAAAAGTCTGCAATACTAGATGGTCCATAAGAGCTGATGCCACTAAATCTATTGTACTTAGTTTCAATGAAATTAAAATGACCTTAATGCAATTATGTGAGAACTCAAATCAAAAAAAGGCCACGACAACAGAAGCAAAAGATATATTAATGAAAACAGATACATTTGAATTTGCCCTCATGACTATTATTTGGAGCACAATATTAGAACAAATGCGACAAGCAAATCCTTACAAGAAATTGATAGCAATTTGATTATGGCCTGTATAGTCTCTCATACTTTAATTTAATTCTTCAAAATTTTAAGAGAAAATTTTGAAGAAATTGAGGAACAAGCAAAAAAACTGCAACCAAACAACATGGCATATAAGTTGTAAGATATTATTACCTCTCACAGGGATAACACAATTGCCAAATATTGGTCAACACACAAAGCCACCGGGGCGAGATTTTTGTGAGTTTTTCGTGGGGGATTTTTTATTACAAATAAATTTGACACCCACGTATTAGTAGCTCAAACTAGAGCTATTTTTGTTTAGGAGAAAAAGAGACGCCGTCCTCATCCCGGATTCGAACCAGGGTCCCCGCGGTGTCTTGACCTACTAGACGAATGAGAACAAGAACAAACGCTTTTTTCTCCATATATTAAGTTGTAAGATATTATTACCCTTCACAGGGATAACACAATTTCCAAATATTATTCAACACACAAAGCCACCGGGGCTAAATTTTTGTGAGTTTTTCAAGGGGGATATTTTATTGTAAATAAATTTGACACTCATGTATTAGTATCTCAAACTAGAGCTATTTTTGTTTAGGAGAAACTCATCCCGGATTCTTTCCTTTTTGTTCGGATCAAGATCCGGAGATTTAAAAAAAAAAGTGGAGGGTATTTATGAGTAAATTTGTAAAGACTGGGTCCCGTCTTCTAAAAAGAGAATTTACCGGGCCCTCGTCTTATAAAACAGGAATTTACTGGGCTGCAGCTCCATAATTATTTGGGAAGAAATAGTCTACAAGGTGGAAAAAGAAACAATTTTTTTTGACGAATACTCTTAAAAATCTGAAGATATTTCTTGAACAGGACACGAAAACTTGAAGACTTTTGCTTTGCAATTCGTAACAAATTAATAGCAACGAGAAAATCGAACAATTCTGTGAATGCTCATTTGAATGTATTTTTTGTGAATACTAGTGCCGAAAATTTTAAAATGAATGTAAAAAATATTGAACAACATTATAATAAGGATGTCGATATAAATAATATCGCTCATGAAATGGCACAATTTAAAGAGCTTTATAAATCAAGTATTATTACCCGAAATCCAAAAGAGATAGAGCTTTTAATTGAAAATAACACTGTATCAACCCCTTCCAATATTGGGATATTACTGTGCATATATTTATCAATATCTATCAGTAACGCATTTGGCGAGTTATCCTTTCCCATCTTAAAGAAACTGAAGTCATAATTAAGAAACTCCATGAGCAAAGAAAATGTTTCGTCTTCGGCCATTCTTAATGTGGAAAGTGAGATACTATAAAAAATTGGTTTCAATCACATTATTAATGACTTTGTAGAATTAAAAATGCACAAAAGAAAATTTTAGTTCTTTTTAATTTTTATCCTAATATTTATAGGTGGATAGTATCATAGTAAAAACCTAATTTGCTCATACTACCTATTTAATTTTTTGTAAAAAGCCAAAAATCTATATTATTTTAGTTTATGACTATTTTCTTTAAGACCATTCTTTGTGTTTGTCATTTTTATACTTACAGAGAGGACTTTGAAGTAATGTTTACTAGTTTATTTAAAAATTCATTCAAAAGCTTTTTGCTCCATACTTGAAATAAAGTGTGAAAAGAAAAACAAAAATCGAGGGACTCGGAATTGATAAGAACCTAGGGCCTGGTCTGACCAAAAACACGCCTTGGATGAGATCAGAAAAAACAATATCAGATAAAAGCTCAAAATTATTTTGTGATTAAGAGAATCACTTAAAATGTCATGAAAGTTAAAATCGTTTTGGTTAAAAGAGTAAATAAACATTGTTGGTTAAAATTTGTCTAAATGGATAAAACATGCAAAACACTAAATGGTTCATTACATGTAGCACATATTAGGGTGTCTGCTCCCTTTAACAGATGCTGATGGGAGAAATATGTGTGGCCGATGCAAAAGTCTAGCAAGAGCAACCTCCTTGCGATGGTCGCTCCCATAGCTAGATTGCCGTGGTTTGATATGGTGAAATTTATTAAAAACTTGCTTGTCCCATTCCACCTGCCATTTTTTGTACAGGTGAGATGAGGCATGTATGTTAAAATTTTGGAATGGAATGGTCATACTATCAGAATATCGATATGTCACATTCTCAGAACCAATATACAAATTTCTAACCATGTGATTCTAACAGTTGTTTACACTAGCTTTCACCACCTGTGTGGTATTCCACTTCCCACTAAGGATATCACTGTCTTTGTTAATTAATATCCTTTGAATTAGCAAATCTAAATCAACTGCTACTTTTTGTTAACAGGAGGAAAAGTTCTCCTTAGCTTTTATCCTTCGCTTTGTTTTCATAGAAACCCCTCTAGTGAATGGCCAAATTCAAACATATTATGTCCATAAAGGGGTTCTGGTTTAATGGAATGCATCACGCAATTAGTATGTACGTTATTATCATTTTTATCATTTAAGTCAGCTACCCAGACGTTTGACATGATCAAGATAGCATATGGCAATGATTCTTTGTGTAGATTGCGAGCGTTTAAATGGCACAGAGCCTTTAACCGTTTGACAGCTATACATCAAAATCCTCATACATTCCAAAAGTGCTATAGATAATTTGGATATTTCAAAATAAAAAAAATTGTTTTTACTGAAAATTTTATAACTTTTGCAAAATATTTGCTCACGCGCAGAGATACAGACTCGTACTGAAATGACCGCGCGATAGCGCCGCTCAGCTTGTTTGGACTTGAAATCTGAAGCCGATAAGCGCTGCATGCCGTAAAATGGTTAAAGATGGCAGAAATATCACACATACTTCCGATATGAGCAGGCAAGTTTTCCACACTATTACGTTTCGATGTGTGACAATTTTGTTTTTTCGGCCCACCCTAGTGTGCGTGCTTCATTGAATACTGATCAGCGTTTAAGCACCTGCATGATTGCAAAACAGTTAGGGATTCCAAAAACACAAGTTCATGAAATTATAATTGAAGATTTGTAAATGCGCAAGGTGTGCACAAAACTCGTGCCAGAAGTTTTGAACCCTGTTCAAATGGGGACCCGAATGACTGTTTCTGCCGAATTGTTGCAATGAGTCAAACGCAATCAAAACTTTCTAATGAAAGTGATTACTAGAGATAAAACGTGGGTGTTTCAGTATAACCTAGAAACAAAAAAACAGAGTTCCAAGTGGCACACCAGTGAATCGTCCCATCTGAAGGAGGCGCGGATGTCGAAATCCAAAGTGAAATCCATGTTGATCGCATTCCATGACTGCAAGCGTATCTTCCACAAAGAATTTGTCCTACTCTACAAAGAATTTGTCCTACTCCACCCCTGAGAAGATGGTAAATGCAAGTTTCTATGTATATGTCCTCCAGAGACTGCAAAAACGCATCAAGCGTGTCTGTCCAGAGATCGCGATATCATTGATTCTGCACCAGGACAATGCTCCGTCGCACACGTCACTCGCTGCGAGAGAGTTTTTGAACTGAAAAGGAATAACCACGCTTCCCCAGCCACCATATAGCCCCGGCCTTTATCCGTGTGACTTTTCCTGTTTCCGAGAATGAAAAGCTCATTGAAAGGACACTGTGGAAGACATCCAAAGGGCTGTGACGAAGGTGATGAACGGGATTCCGGAAGAATACTTCCGAGATGACTACAAACAACAGGAAAATCACATGACTAGGTGTGTCGATGCTTAAGGTTCTTATTTTGAAGAATACTGGGTGTATTGAAAGATTTTACCAAATATAGTGTTTTTTTTTTTTTTTGTACCCAGTCTCCTTACTTTCAGGACAGACCCTGTACATTAATCACAACAGTAAAAATTATATACTATACACTTCTCCATCACCCTACTCTACTTTTATTAAATGAATACAGAAAAGACAAACCTCCATGCAAGTCTCTCGTGTTTCAGATTGTTTACAATGCAATACTTAGCTGAATAGTCACAAAGTAATTCCAAGAAACAGACAACATACTTCTGACCTTGATTCGTTGTTTATTTTCCATATTATTGGACACTGTGACTGAAATTTTTTGGTTTTCATAGTGTTAATTTTAATAACCGGCAATTTTACAATATTGCACTGATTTAAATCTGTTCCTGGAAATTTCTTTATAATAAGAGGTTCATTTTATTAACCAGTGGATTTAACAACTAGCAGACACTACCTCTGATACTTTACAATAGTAAAAAATGTGTAAAATGCATAGTAGCCTATAAACTTTTCTTTTCATAACAATACTATTAAAAAACAAAGACAAACAACCCTGTATTTTCAATCGATTCAGCTATTAAGCAACTTCATTAATTTCATACACGGAGAAGACTTCAAGTTAAGTCTACATTCAATGATTAAATTGACTTTTCCGAACTGTATGGTTGGTAAATAATTTCAATTGAAATGAACATGGAAAAAATATATTCACAAAATTTCTTCAAAGGAATGCACTGGACTATTCAAAAATTAAGTAACAACAGCACTTTTAAATTGATGGTATGTCTAACGAAGTTTTAAAATACTTACTGGCATTAAAAATTCTTCAACATTTAAAGTTATCAAATTAACCACAGCCAAAAATGGATCGTGGCCAGGAACAGCACTAACACCACCCACTAAGATCAAACGATTTCTCCATATATGGGAGGAATGGGAATACCTAAATCATGCATACATGAAAAAAATTAAGTATAAAATACTCACAACACTTGAATTATATGCAATGAAATTTTTTCTCATTTATGGAAATCAATACAAACAGCTTAAAGTATTAGTAATATACAGGGTGATCATTTACAAACAGCCAACTTAATAATTTTGGTTCTAAGATAGGTACGATTTTGAGCAAATCACATTAATTTTTATTTGCAGGGAGAAGTCCAAAATTAGTATCAAATTTTTTTGTTCGACCCCCAAGTTTAAAATTTCAAATGGCAATCCCTACTTTGTGATATAATATTTTAAACAGTGCAAAAAATAAAATATTTCTGTGAAAAAAACAAAAAACTGGTTTATGCACTCGGCAGAAAGAATTAAAACTAAAATCGTTATTTTGCGTTACTCGTGAAGATATCCAGACAGAAATAATATTTGATTTGACACCCAATTGAAAAAATCCTGTTAGCGGGCTACCATGGACAAGTCGTGGGTTTTTTTGCTCTCGCCTAGAAGGAAGAATGGAAGTAGGAAATTCTGGGCAAGTCACGTGAAAGCTCTACTAAAAACTTATGTTTTATATTCAAATTGAATTACAACAACATATCGTCATTAGATACACTATTCTGTTTCATCATCAGGACGAATATTGACCCGAGTATGCCTCCCAAAACTGAGAAGAAGGCATCCACCATGTCTCCACCAAGTATTGCACTGCAGGTTCGTTCCGTATCCACTTAAAAAATATGGTATGGTTACGGATTCTCAGCCACAGAAATTCGACTGACTTTCGTCAATAAAATTCGTACACAACTACCATGAACGAAAAAAAAAAAATCAAAATTAATGACTTTTTACTGAAAATAGTAACTTTAAGTGACTTTTTTTTAATAAAAATAGTGACAGTGACTTTGTTGAAAAAAGGTAACTTTTAGTGACCCGCTCTGACCCCTGTTATCGTGATGGAAGTATACTTTGTCGAGCTTGCCAGGATAGAGCTGTGGAAGGTATTGATTAAGTAATGGTCCCAAGACATGAGCAATATAATAATCAGCATTTAGTTTCATATTTGCTGGAATACGGAAAAGGGGAACAGTGCCACGATCTATTATTGCTCTGATGAGCATGTACCCTTTATCAAAACTTTTCATCTTTTGCAAACACCAATTTGCTGGAATTTTTTTTAACTTCTTAACATAGCAAATGTGCCTATCTTTATTGTAGTCAAGCAGATAGACAAGAGCTTTGTCTAGTGTCACCACACATTCAGCCCTGTCTCCCACTAGTCGCTTCTCATACAGCTTCTGACAATTGGTACGCCTGTTCTGTTTGTGCTTATCCATTAGCAGATAAACTTTAGCTTTTTTCTTTTTAACCATATCTAAATCCTGGTATAATAATTTATGTGCAGTTCCAGCACTAATGTCTAGTGACTGTTGTATGGTCCGATACGATGCTGGGATTTTGCGGGAGACCACCTTTCGCACTTTGTTCACAACCTCTTGCGTTCGCTTTATAGGTGGCCTAAGAAAACGCGGCGTCTGCGCCCCATTACTTATAACATTTCGACGAATCCCTTTACCATTCAAAATGTCACTGACCAATGCTAACCCAAAACAAATAACCACTTTAACCTTTTAATGTATTGAAAATATTGCCTATATTTCAATTCTAGGTGGGGCAGTTCCCCCTTACCCAAACGAGGCCCATGAGGTCTGGCAGCATCCACCATACAGTACTGATCTGTCACCTTGCGGTTTTCACATATCCGACAAGGTGAAAGAACATCTGGGTGGACACTGATTTGCCAACGATAATCAGGTTAAGACACCCGTTCCATGCTGGCTCCATGAAACAAGGAGCAGATTTCTATCGTCAGCACATCGAACAATTAGTGTAACGTCTCTAGAAATGTTTACAGCGACTTGGCGATTATATAGAGAAATAATGTGGTGTATGTGTGTTATATTGCACTGTAGTGCTTATCCAAATAAAGTATTTTGGACCCACATTGTTCAAGTGTAACATATTTTTTGAATGTCCCTAGTATTTACCAGTCAGGTTTGAAAATACTCGAAAGTTCACATGTGAAATTATTTCCATGTTTGGAAGTACTATGGGCATAGAAAACGTGAGGAACATGTCCCCCTCTAGTTCTCAGAGGTTTTATTCTAATTTGTACACATGAAACCCAAAATAAAAGTAATAACGCCACCAATACATATATACTATCAATTTGTGGGATGATAAATTTTCTTCAGTTCATATAAAATTCTTTCCCAGATATTCTTTGAAAACATGGGAGAAATTGTGTTTATAAATCCTCGTCTTTTTAACTTCTTACTTTCCCACTTCATTACAAAATTAACAAATTTCAGGTAGAAAGACTGATTCTTAAAAGCGGAAATGACGATTCTTTAAAACGATGATTTTAACATGATAAATCAGAGTCGTGTTCATTTTGGTCATTTTGTTATACACAGCTGATTCTTAAAAATGGCAGGCACTGTATTTTGAGTTTTTGGTCTATGCCTCTTTTTTTAAAATTTTGCACCCTTTGAAACCGACACGCCCTCGGCTACAGTCTAGTTAGCCTATTGGTTAATTAGGCCTGCGCTATATAGCATATAATTAGTTTTATTACCAGGCATATATCTGGTGGTGAATCTAAAGTTATGAGCACTTTGGGAAGAAAGACATTAACCACAGGGTGATTTAAGTTTGAAGGAGGAGGGAGAGCATGGGCACAGAAACCGTGGGGGACACAAGGGAAATGCCTCCCAAAAATTTTGTGGGAGGGGACATTCCTTCCCCCCAGTTTTCAGAGGTTTTATTCCAATTTGTATGAACGAAACTCACTATAAAAGCAATAACTCCACCAATATATATGTACTGTCAATGTGTGTGTTGATAAATTTTCTTCAATTCATATAAAATTCTTTCCCAGATCCTCTTTGTAACTTGAAGCACAAGAAAAGCTATTTGCACTTGCAAATGTGTAATTTTGTCTAAATGTTCATTGAAAAGTATCTTAAAATGAAGTTTTATTCATGAAGCATGAGCAATTGCAGAGGTGTACTGATTAGTCTATGTTCCCAGAGTTCCTTGGGAATGTTTGAGAACAGTACGTAATTGCTTGATATCTAGATTTCAAATGCGAAATTAATTATCACTTGTATATGCTGTGATTACTCAACCAAAACAATGAGCCATAACTGTGATATGGAGGCAAACTGCTAATTATTTCATTATCCGTTGAAGTGGATTCTAGAAAAAATGTTTTCAGCATAAGAACTGTAATAGAGAAAAATATACCATTCTAGAAATCACAACTATTGATATTTATATACTAGACTGCAGTTTATGCAAGCGAGACTCTAAGTTCAACATAAATGCTAACACCTATTCAAAACTACAATTCAACTGTAATAAAAACCGTTACTGTTCTGAATGTCAAAAAATAAGAAACAGAAAAGAAAACAGAAATAAAATCAAGGGAAAGGAGAGCAAAATAAATAAAAGTAAAATTAATAAGAAAAAAATGACATGTAAATTTTGTGCATATTTATAATTGCACATTTCCCTTTATTCAACAATTTCAATTAATTTCTCTCTCTCTTTATGCTTTTCTTTTTCATTCTTCTCATAATCATCTTCTGTTTAACTTCTATTTTATCTCTTTTGAGTTTCTCATTTTTTTTTTCCTTTCTTGCAGCTTTAAAATTCCATCCAGTGATAAATTTTACATATTATACATAGTAAGGCCTAATCAATGCTTGTATTAATTTTTGGAAATTCCATCTGCTTTCAATTATAAATTAAAAACTATAAAATTTAATTAGCAACTATATGGAAGCTGATGTTAATTAGTTATCAAAATAATCCACAGGTTTTCAAATTATGCATTGCAGGTTTCAGTCAGGGGTATTGTGACGTTGGCAGGAAAAGCAAAAGCAATATCTGGGACAGAGATGTTTACCCACAATGGATTATCATCATTAGAAGTACAATTTTTTCAAACTTTAGCAACAAAAGCAATGAGGGTCATCACTGTAATGGAATGTGTACAGATATAGGTGCTAAACATACTTCTTTACTTTATTTACTACTACAACTCTAATCAGTTCTCATGTGGAGATTTCTTGTAAACAGCATTTGAATTTGAAAAAGAGTTTATTATTATCTTGTTGAACAGAAATATTCCAAGAAGTTTGGGGAGAGCGTTTTTCTTTCAACAACAACAAACAATTTTTATTTATTTGTCACAATGGTTGTAGCAACTTTCCATTTCACTTAGAAAATACATATATAAACAATAACACACACACTGCAATTCAATAAACCACAAATAACCACAATCCATCGTGACGAGTCACCAGTAAAAATCATACGATTTAACAGGCTGAGGACCCTAACAATTTAATGGCGCAAAATCACCTCTTAGCAAATAATCTAATATTTTTTTTTCTAAATAGATTAATATTATTTATGTCGTTAAGAGTGTTTGGTATTTTATTCCAACTCCTTAAGCCCGAATATTCAATGTCCTTGTTATAAAATTCCGTTCTGATTTTTGGTAGTCTATATTGACCTTTTCTCTGGAAGCTCGATTGTTTCCATAATCTATTAATTCAATATTCTCTATATATTTATTTTCTTTTATTCTTTTGAACATTATTTTTAGTATACTATAATCATATATCTTATCTATTGGTAGAATACCATATTTGCTAAACAATATAATTTGATTTAAACTTTTAGTTTTTTCAATTATTTTTATAAATTTAATCTGTAGCGATTTAATTAGTCTGGTATTTTTCTTATTTAGATTTTCCCAAATGCTATTACAATAGGTCAAGTGACTGTATATAAATGGATAATATAGACCCAGTAATATATCTCCGGGGACTGTTCGCGACAATTTTCTCAAAATCCCTATTCCCAAACTCACCTCCTTTTCTACTCTTTCTGTCTGCCTATTCCAATTCAAGTCCTTTGCCAATACCACCCCCAAAAAATCAATTTCCTTAAAAATTTCAATTTCTTTCTCATTTAAATAAATTTTTCTGAATCTTCTATTCTATCAATTTTCTTATTTTTTGAACTAAAAATTAATATTTTTGTTTTAGATTCATTTATTTTCATTTTATTTATTTTAAACCAAAGTTCAAATTTTTTAATTACTTCATGACCAGTTCTAGTTAACTCATATTTGTCTTTACCCTGAATAAACACACTTGTATCATCTGCATATAATGTTAAATGACCATTGTTAGATATTTGCGCTATATCATTTATATACAATAAAAACAGGAGGGGACCAAGAATGAACCCCTCCATGTGAAAATTTGTCTAATAATACGTTCCTATTAATTACGTCAAACCCCTTGCTTAAATCGAAAAAAATCCCCATACTAATAAAGCCATTTTCCAGAGATTTTTGTATTTTTGTTATTACATTTATCAAGGCAGTTTATGTGGATCTGCCTTTCAAGAAACCGTGTTGGCTTCTATCCAAAATTCTAAATCTATTTGTGACATCAATTAATCTGTTATTTAATGAACGCTCAAATATTTTAGCAAATACTGATAAAATTGAGATGGGTCTGTAATTTGTTTTAATATTCTTGTCACCTTTTTTATAAATCGGAACAATTTTTGTAATTTTCATTCCATCTGGTATCTTTTCCTGTTCAATAATGTCATTATAAATTATCAATAATGGTTTTAGAAAAATGTTTGCATTTTATTTGACTAGTTTTGGTTTTATTTCATCTACACCTGCTCCCTTATTTATGTTTAAAGCTTGTAAAATTTTCAGTAATTCTGATTCATTTATTTCTCTGACATACATGGTCTGGTTATTTTCTCTTTTTAAATAATGTCTGTAATCAAGTTCGTTAGTTTTATTTTTATCTAATTTAGTATCTATTTCAGTATCAAAAATATGCACATAATATTCATTCGATAAATTCGCCATTTGACGATCGTCCGTTATTAGGATACCCTCATTCATTAGTCCTTCTAAATTTTCTTTTCTTGCCTTTGATTTTCCTATTAATTTATTTAATATTTTTCATTTATTCTTAGCATCTATATCCCTAAAACAGTTTTTGTAGTATTCCTGTTTCCTTGTTAGACTCAAAACTGATACATCTGCTGTTTGCCCTCAAAACTGATACATCTGCATGGTACCTTTGAAAAGTTCAATTTATTAAATGTATCTTTTCAAGGTAATGAAACCCACATTTTGCAGCAAACAAACAAAATTTCTACTCTGCAAAGAAAATTAGTCCTTTGGAAGAAAAAAAAAATGGAAGAGGAAGTTCTCTAATGATTGAATGGAATGACTGCTTTCTCACACTAGGACATATTTTGAAATGAAAATGATACAAAGTTAAATAAAGTAGAACATTTCATGTTTATGGACTACTGGTCACAGCTCATTAACAACTTGAACAAGTACTGTCCAGAAGAGGTTCAGCAGCACAATTAGTTCAAGGATTCCTTAGAGCACTAATTTCACATCAACACTCATTCACAACTATAGAACAAGAACAATAGAATGATACCTTTCCAAATCCCACATTGAAACTCAAGTTTGTATCATCCTCCCTACCAAAATTTTGGATATCAGTGTAGCAAGAGTAGCATGCAGTATCTATAAAATAAGGCTTTAGGACTTTGTTTCCCTTTGCATCATTATGTTTATATTAACGTGAGATAGG
>QLNU02015360.1:316886231-316909311 GCA_006491805.2 Dysdera silvatica
TAACTAAAAAATTTAACCAAACTAATTATAAAATACCTATAATAAATCATTTACATTTCATTAATTATAATTATAATCTACTTCATTTAATTTTCATTAATTACTCTATTTCACTTTAAATCATAAATGATATTAATGTTTCTAAATCATAAATAATATAAATAAATCTAATCAACAATTAATTTCCCCATAACATACGTATTGTATATAATATTAAATAAAAATGAAAAAAACGAAAGCGTAAAAATATTAAAATGGAAAAAATGAAACGAAATTTTGAAATAATGTTATTTTAATTCATTTTTTTTTAATATTCACACACACACTGTCTTATCTTCCTTCCCAAGATAGGTGGGTTCTTTCATTCCCACTTAAACAGTTCCTTGAGCGGAATATAAATGTAAAGTACTTACAACTTTGTAGGCTGTCCAGCATCTTAAATAGTTCCATGTTGATGAGATTTGTGGTATCCATTTGTGAGTTGACAAGAAAATGCATTTTTAAACACCAACAATTTATTTACGCAAATTTAAAAGATATTACAACTATTTCATTTTAACACATAAGAGGATTCTCATTTTCGAGTTATGCCCGGCCATGCTTACATTTGGTTCGAGACAGGATTGAAGGGCATTCTCCTTTGCGTAATTTGCACACAGTTCATCTTTGCCACTTTATTTCATCAGTTCTTATCTGTTGTTTATATTATCAGTTAGTTCATTTCGTTGTCATGTAAGCGGCTGATGCTGTCCACATTTGTATAGATTTTACCTTTTCGATATTGAATGGTTAATGGTTTCACTTGGAGTGATAATGACCATCTTTGCAGTTTGGGTCCTTGAGGGCAGGACATTGTTAGGTACGCCAATGGGTTGTGGTCTGAACGTATAAAAATTTTGTTTCCAAACACACAATGCTCGAATTTTTTCAACACGAACACAATCGCATAAGCTTCTCTTTCAATTGTTGACCAATTTTGTTGTGTTTTAGTCAATTTTTGGCTAGCAAAAGCAATGGGATATTCCTTCCCATCTCCATTGATCTGTGATAAACAGCAGCCCACACCTATCAGACTCGCATCAGTATCGATAGTCAACGGTAACGAATAGTTCGGAGTATGAAGCTCTAGGGCATCCATTAGTTTTTTCTTTAAGGTAGTCAGAGCCAGTTTGTGTTTTGCTTCCCAGGGAATTTGGTTAGATATTCTTTCTTCGTTAGGTCTGTTAGCGGAGATGCCAAGGTAGCGTAATCTGGAACATGATCCCTGTAATAATTTAGTAATACCACGATGCTTCTCAATTGTTTCTTTGTCGTCGGTTTTTGAATTTTCCCTATAACCGCCAGCTTTTCAGGATCGGGTCGTATCTTCCCTTCTCCTACAACATGGCCTAGAAATTTTACTTCTTTCCGCGCAAACTGAGTTTTTTCGATATTACCAGTAAATCCAAAGTGTTTCAATGCTTGTATAACACATCGTAAATGTATCATGTGGTCTTCCCAAGTCTGCGAAAAAACAGCAATGTCATCGATATATACCACAGCATACTTCTTATGTCGTTTCAGTGCCGTGTTTACCGCTCGTTGACAAGTAAATCCAGATCCTTTTAATCCGAATGGCATAACGTCCCATGTATAGGTCCCGTTCTGTTTGTGGAATGCAGTTAAATGTCGACATTTTTCATCTAATTCTATCTGCCAACAACCTCGAAAAATATATAATAATATAAAAATATAGAGAATAGAAATGTATCGGGCTCGCACCATTTTCTGGAGTAGTTCGGTTTGATCCTGCATCGGATAAGCGTCACCTTTGGTAATTGTGTTTAGCGCTCTGAAATCTACGCACATTCTCATACTAGAGTCGCGTTTCGCCACGCATATCACAGGATGTGCTTGGGTAACATATGCTTCTTGGATGGCGTTAGACATGAGTAATTCCTGGATTTGCGCTTCGACTTTTTCTTTTAAAGTTTCTGGGATACGATAGCAAGGAATTTTATTCAGTTGTGAATTCAGTTTTAGTTTTATAACATGTTTCATAGCAGTTACTTGCTCTAATTTTCCTGAAAAAAAATCATGGTTTTCGTATATAAACTGTTTCAATTGCCGTATCTGGTCACTCGTTAAAATATCTGTAGTTTTATTAGTTATCACTTCTTTCGGATTCTCACGTTCATCACATTGTAACGGTACAGTTTGTACATCTCCAAATTCTTTATCTTGTTCAAAAATCACTCCTAACGCATTTACCCGGTGAAAGTACTTTCTTAGCTTGTTTACATATACGTGCCTTACTGTCCGATCCGCTAGTTCTATAATATAACTATGTGGACTACGTTTCCTTATAATTGTCGCAGGTCCCATCCATCTCGATAATATTTTGTTGCTACTATCCGGCATTAAAACAACAACCTGTTCGTTTACTTCAAAACTTTTCGGACGTGTTCTCAAGTTATATCTATGTACATATGCGGATTTTTGAGGTTCGGATTTTAGTCCGGCCTGTTCCGCAGCTGCTTCTAATTTCCTTTTTAAACTTTCCAAATATTCTTGTACTGGCATAGTTAGCTTCACAAGTTCTGTCTCATCTCCGGTCCACGATTCTTTCAAAATAGATAGTGGCCCTCTCGGAATTCGACCATATCCTAGCTGATATGGACTAACCGAGGTTGTCGAGTGGGGTATTTCCCGGCTCGCCCATAACAAAAAAGGAATGTAATTGTTCCATCCTTTAGAATATTTCAAAATAATATGATGAAGCATTCTTTTTAATACGCCATTCCATCGTTCGCATAACCCGTTAGCCTCTGGGTGGCCTGGCGTGGTAAAACGTGGTGAAGAACCAATTCGTTTCAGCATTTCTTGCGTAAGTTGAGATGTAAAATTCGTTCCGCGGTCGGTAACAATAACACGGGGAATCCCAATTCTTGTGAATATCTTTTATAAAGTATCGCACGTGGTTTTCGCTGTGAGGGATTTTATCGGCTCCGCTTCGCACCACCTACTGTGTCCGCATACCATTATTAGAATATATTTGTGTTTCCCAGTCGTTGTTGGATCTATTGGACCAACAATATCGCAAAAAACAGTATCAAAAGGCAAAGGGGGAGTTTTTATAGCAGCAATCGGAGTACGGTCTTTTACAGATGTTCCGCGCTTCATTTGACAATCATGGCAGGAATTGCAATAATCCTCAACTTCCTTCCTTATATTTGGCCAAAAGAAGGTTAACTATATTCGTTCTAATGTTTTCTTGCTCGCAAAATGCGCTGCATAAATTGAATCATGTGCAAGTTTTAAAATGCGTTCCCTGTGTGATGAAGGAATAACGAGTTGCTTATTTTCTAAACCTGCTACCGTGTCTCGCTTGTATAAAAGTTCGTCTACAATTACGTATCTGAAAATAGCTGTGTATCTGAGGTTTTATTAATGAGGAACAAACACTATAAACATCGTAACTGAACTCACTTTACTTTAAATTGAGTTCTCTTTGTGGTATTTTGAGAAGTTTTTAACATACGAAATAGTTATTTTCTTGGTTCTTGTCAGTTACCGTCACTTTTATGGCAGAAATTAGTTTCTGTCATGCTAATTTTAACTACTCATAACCAGTGGCTTTAACTACCTTGGCAGAAACTTGCCAACAATTTTTTATGCAATTTTTTTATTTTATTACAGTAGGTTCTTTCTCTCCTTCCGTGTCCATTATGATAACGAACTAGGGTAGCTTGTTTTTATTTTAAGCATCAAGAGCTGAATTTTGTTTAAATATGTATGCATACATGTAAACTTTTTCTTTTTAGTTTTTTTATGTTAGAAAACTATTTCACTAACCTTTGACCAAATCCAGGTAACAGTATCTAGTAGATAGCAGTCATTTGTTGCTTTTTGATCAGCTGTAGAACCAGCGAAAAGGAAAACCATTTCTTGTCCTAAAATAAAAAGGTTATGCACCAAATTATGAAAAACACTAACTTTTTTACACAACATTGATGACATAATTTGTAATTTATAAGTTTTGGAAACGATTTTAATAGCCCTTTTTTTTAACGTTCAATGTAGACGTTGATAAAAATTTGTTGCTTAATAGAAATTGGCTTTTAGTTCAGAAATGTTTTATATATAATACTGCTCGAAGTTATAAAATCTTACATTACTTGCAAAACAATTTAATAATTAAATTTTTGCTTATGATTTCACTTTACACAAAATAAAATAATTTCATTACTTTGGAGACCAGTAATTAAGTGAAAATTTTAATTGCAAAAATCCAAACTAAAGTGAAATTCTACTATTTTGATGAATTGCTCTTAATACATTATGAGCAATTTTATAACATATACAGGGTGTATACAAAATGGCGGGAAAAGAATTCACTACACGATTCCTTGTGAAAAAAGGAATAAAAAATGTCCAATACAATTTTTGCTTAAAATCAATAGTTAATAAGTTATTTCAAATCATAGCTGAACCAATAATAAGGCAAAGCCAACCCATTTAGCATCGATTTAATGCAATTACACATGCGTTCGCGTATGTACGCCCCTTGCCACGAAGAGAGATAGGAAACGAAGATTTCACTGGTTTTTAAAAACTTGCTTAGGTCACGTGTTACTTGAACTTTGGGATATCGAAACTTCACTAAAGAGTTAGTTTAGTTACGTTATAATTAACAGCAAACTCCAGATTTGGTGATTTATCGTGCCAAATCAATCATACCACTGATGGGATGTATACGGATCGGAATGGGCTGTTTGCCACTAGATTCAACCTTTTTTCTTCTTTGTTGTGGGGAAAATATTAAAATTAATAGTATTTTTCTCTTATTTTGTAAGTAGTCACGTTCCAGTCTGACAGGCTTGAAATGTATTTTCCGGTATAGTAAAGTGAAATCCACACTAGCGCCTCGGCCCCCTGAAATGCATAATCCGTCACTGCCAGCGACGAGCACATATTCCAATATTTTAAACAGAATATAGTATATCTATGAGGCAAAGTTTTCAACAAGAGGGTCCAACAGCAGGGCCAGCGCAAATCACATATCATATAACTTCGAAACTAGTTCATAATTTACAATCCTTGGGTATTCAGTTTCGAAGGAAATGAAACGAGTTAAAGCAGATACTTGTTGATTCGGCTTTAATAGTAGTATTTTAGCTCGATGTTCATAACTATGAAAGATTTGCACAAGGCAGATGTTGTGGGTTTGGGAAATCTTATCTGAATAGAATCAATTTCCTATTAAAATCAAGTATTCACTTAAAAAAAGTGGAAGTCATTTGGTTTACCAAGTTCATTGGCGGTACTGAGTCGTTAGCCCCACTTTTGAAGTAGGTTCATGCTGCTTCTGAGTTTGCCATAGGCTATTTCCTTCCATTTGGAAACTGATGATCGCTATTTCATTTTTAAAGAAAATTTCATACGATTAATTTTTTGCCTTATTAATTGTAAAATAATAGATATTTTTTTTTTTCTCAAAGTACTTACTATAAGTTTTGTGGAAAATGAACAATGACGAACTGGGTCCTTTTCCTCTCGGGCTTTCCTTACTGCAGAGGTAATCAGTACGCCACTGCTGTCATATGATATGCGAATACAAAAACAACAGGATTAAATGCCGGGAAAAGGGGCAGATGACTTCAAAATGGCTATTCCCCTTCCTTATTGCCGTACTTCTGCTCACTTTCCATGAAGAAATTAACTCTGCATCCCGCCCCCCCAATGACAGCGGATATGGAAGAGTTCAAGTATTACGTAAGCAATATTTTGGCCGTTTTATACCCCTCCCCACTTTGGTAAGTGAAAATTAAAATTAAGCATAAAAGCCATCCCCTCCCTACAAAGTTGCTTACATAATACTTGAACTCTCCCTATGCCAAAAGATACATTTTTTATAAAGTTACCAGATTTAGAAAAAAGATTGGTATTCCGTTGGCTTCCTTTTCTAATATTTGGCGATGAAAAAACCTTCACTAGGTTGCCATACTTCGGAATTCCAATGACGTATTTGGACACGCAACTAAATTTTCAGGTTTGAAGTTAACCAATCAGATTCTCTTGTGCTCAGCCATGCCTCTCCAAGAATTTCTTTGGTTTGCTTTTCTCACGATGGGCGTATCTGGGGCGTGATTCATTCATCTTTGGCCTTAATTATCTTATTAAATATTGATTTTAAGCAAAAATTACACTAGACAATTTTTATTCCTTTTTTCACAAGGAATCGTGTAGTGAACTTTTTCCGCCATTTTGTATACACCCTGTATATAATATGTAATGACTCACTCCTGTACCTTGATGATAAAAAAGTTTACCATTAAACAGATTCCAATTGTGATTTTGTACGTATTTAACTTAAGTAGTGTGCTTGAAAAGCTTGAATTATTGAAGACATGAGGTCATTTTACTTTTAATGAGAAATTGCAATATAAATAAAATATTAAATATACACATTTTATTGTATAATACATACTGCTTGCATATGCAAATTCAAAACTGCTGTTATTTACTTTATACATTATTCAAAGTGAAAATTATACAAATTTCTCTCTCAAAAGTATAGGAACAGTTTGATTTTTCGGTAAACCATTGTCACCCTGTTTCCTTAATTCTTCGGTGAATAGTATCCTTTGAAATTTGAAACTTACATTCTCTAGGACAGAGGTCATTAAACTTCTTTAACCATCAACCCCTTTAAGAGTTTCTTGACCCCCTTTATTTTGTTATTACATAATTATAATAAGACAAGCACAAAAAGGCACGTGAGTTTTTAATTTTTTTTTATGGTCAGTGTTTACTGTATGTATAATATAGTATACAGGGTTCCTAGGAAAGTCCGGATGCGGCCAATAACTTTTGAACCAAGACAGATATTGCAAAGAAAGTTAGATATTAGTATAGTAAAATGACTATGCACTATCAGATGAGATGAACAGCAGCGCCCCTGGTGGCGAATTGAGGAAGTTAAAAATTTTATTTCGAAAAATAATGAAGATGAGGAAATATTTTCAATTAGAAAGTTGTAGAGCATCCTTCAGTTAGTAAGGAAAGATGTACGGGTCACATGCAGTATGTACAATACTGCCACAAAGTGAAGTGTTCTGAAAGTTTCAATGCATCGCTTTCAGTAATAGCTTTCTGATGTTTTAAATGTTGAGTCGAAGTTCGTATTGGGGGAAGATCACGGTTTCTTTCCTTTAAGAACTTCTATTCAACCTGTAAAGAACTAAAAAGCATTAACTGAAAGCTATGCATTGAAACTTACGCAACACCTCACTTTGTGGCAGTACGTGTACATAGTGCATGTGAGCCATATGTCTTTTCTTACTATACAACTTTCTAATTGAAAATATTTCACTATCTTTATTAGTTTTTGAAATAAAATTCTTCCTCAATTTGTCACCAAGGGCGCTGCTGTTCATCTCATCCGATAGCCCATATATATAGGGTCATTATAATTAAAGTTCCACTTTGAAATGGCCATAAAATGAAAACTACTGGACCAAATGTTATCAAACTTGGTAATAGTTTACAAGAGGTCATGGGATTTTATTTTCCGAAAAAAAAAGGACATTCAAAAATCAATACCAGTGGGAATGGTACTGTATGCAATATTGTTAAATGAAATGAGACATGAAGTCATCGGTTTAAAACGTTTTTAATCGTTTCTAAAACGATTAAAAGCTTTTGGCTATGGGGTAACCTCAAAGCCATTGTTCATGGTGACAAACAATTTGGCGGAATTGAAAGATGCGATACACCGACATGTCCGCAACATTCCTCCTGATATGCTAAGAGCTGCTGTTGAGAACGCAGTAATGCGATTTAACTTGCTTTCAGAAAATGGTGGACGCCACATTCAACATGCTTTGTAACACGTTTTAGAAACGATTAAAAACGTTTTAAAACGATGTCTTCATGTCTTATTTCGTTTAACAATATTGCATACAGTGCCATTCCACACTGGTGGTGACTTTTTTCTTTTTTTTTTTGACAGAAAATAAAATCCCATGACCTCCTGTAAGCTATTACCAAGTTTGATAACATTTGGTCCAGTAGTTTTCATTTTATGGCCATTTCAAAGTGGAACTTTAATTATAAAGACCCTTTATATATATATGCACTATATAACTATATACACTAGTATGCAAAACTTAAGCAACAAATTCATCTTTCAACTTACAACCATGAAATTGTTGAAAAGGGCTTTTTGCTATCAGTACAATGAAAAATCAGCTCAGTAGAAAGGTGATGCATATGCAAATATCAGCACTATGACGTCAGGGCATGCAAAACGTGTGGAGTCAACGCACGCTGTGCAAGGCAACTTGAAAAGAATAAAGGAAGGTGATTTTCAGACATTCTTCTGAGAGTGAAAGTGAAATTGTACGTGCAGTATGGCTATAAAAAAACATCAGGATGCCTTTACATGTGGTAGAATGATTGGCAAGCTTGAGGAGGGGCGTACTTTGACGTCTGCCGCCCAAGAGTTTGGAATTGATAGAAGTGTTGTTTCATTAGCTTAGAAAGCCTTTCAAAGGACAAGTACAGCTGTAAGAAAGGTTAGTGATGGTCGACCAAGGAAAACAATGGTGACTGATGACCGATATATAGCCCTTCAGGCGAAAAGAAATCAAAAGCAGACAGCGGGCAACATGCTCAGCAGTTTCTTATGGCAACCAGACGACAGGTGTCCCGGTATACTGTGGCCAGATGACAATGAAGGTGGCCTATTCACCTACCATCCTGAATGCTGTATACCATTGACAGCTGCCCATGGGTGACACCACTTACAATAACGTAGAGAACACAAAGACAGGACACCTCATCAATGGAGTCTCCTCTTTATCGATGAGAGTCGTTTCAGTCTGACAAACGATTTTCAGTGCTCATTGATATGGAGAGAGGTATGGACACACTTTCATCCCGCTAACATCAGGGAAAGAAACCGTTGAGGTGGTACTGACGTGCTTGTATGGAGTGGCATTATGATGAACAGACAGAGCTTCACATTTTTGACAGAGGTTTAGTTACCGGAGATCGTGACTGTAATGAAGTTATCCTCCCCCAAGTGCATTTTTTCTGGGGTGCTATTGGTCCAGACTTTGTTTTTATGAATGACAATGTACAGCCATACAGGACTCTTGCTGTTGAGGAGCTCCTGGAAAGTGAAAATATCCACAGAATAGATTGGCAAGCATGCTCCCCTAATTTAAATCCCATTGAACATGTGTGGGATACTTTAGAGAGACGCCTGGTGGCACGATCTTAACCTCTGGTAGAACACCAGAGAACTCAAACAGATGCTCCTTGAGGAATGGGAACTCTTACCCCAAGAACTGTTAGATAATCTCTTGTTGAGTATGGACAAACGGTGCCACGCAACCACTTCAGTTAGGGGAGGTCATGTCTCTTACTAACAAGGGAAGGTCAGAGGGTGGATGACGTGGATTTTAATGACAATAGGCTCATTTGAAAGCTTTCAAACAACTATTAGACACATATTCGGGCATTTTTCAGAATGGCCATAAATGTAGGTGTTATAGGGCCGAAGAAAGCAAAAATGGGACTATTTTCAGAGATTTTATGTTATCATATTTTCAAAAGTATTGAATATTTTTTTTCTTTTTGCTTCAACACATACGTTGCAAAAACCCATCGGATACATGTTTCATGGTTTTTGGGGGAAGTAACTTATTAATAATGTTTTTTAAAGGTTATAAAATGCATTCGGAAACGAGTAGCTCAGCGCAAGAATTCGCCAACTTGTTGGCTGCTTGGCACATTTGCTGGTGTAGTATAATCAGTTATTTTCAAAGGTAGTATTAGAAAGTGACACATTCGGGAGTGTTGCATGACAGTTCATTTAAACTGTTCTTATATATCGTACGCATAATAAATTGTTAGTTTCGTATTTAAAAAAATTTGACTTCGCATTCAACATATATTTTTATACTTGTTTAAAATTTATTAGTTTATAATTTAAATCTTTGTGATATATCTTGTTCTTTTAATATTAAGCTAAAGTTTAGCTTCTGCAGAAAACCACAGAAAATTTAATTTTTGGCAAATTAACTTTTTTTTTCCTGTTTACTGATTTTCGCTTTATACATTAAAATGGATTTATTGCTCATAAATGCAATTAATGTTACTCATCATTTGCAAAAAATAACCGAAGCAACATATTCAAATTTCTTGAACATGTCCAGTGATATCACCGATTGTGAAAAAGCTATAGCTGTGGAACTTTTTAGTGTGTTGGAAAATTATTTAACAAAATCGCAGTTTGAAGATGGTAAAGTTATCGAGATTTCCGAAAAAGATCCAGAACATTATTCTATACATGATGATAATGGGGTATAAATAAAATGTGAGCCTGGTTATATAAGTATAGACGAAAAGGAGCGTATGGTCGCTATTAAAGAAACTCATCCAACCTGGAAATGGGACACTTTAATCAAAAAGGGCTGTAAAAAAATGCCTAATCAGAAAACATATCTGCGTTTTAAAAAGGATAAAGTAGACAGAGGGTCACTAATCGATATGTATAAAGCAATCGAAATGGAAGTTTGGTGAAATTTATGGAAATTATGGGCAAAAAACTACGAGTTATACATGGTTTCGATATTCGGAAATAGGTAATTGAAACTTCTTTACGTTTCCCTAAATTAAATTTCCTTGCCTCAAGCACATGGGTAAAGGACTTTTGTAAACATCATGGCATAACATCTAGGAAGGTAACAAAACTTGTAACGAAAAAACTAGTGACTTCTCCGGAAATGATCCGAAATGCTGCACCAAAATTTTAAACAGTGATAAAACCATTTAAAACATATCCTTCCCATTGTATATTTAATACCCATCAATGCGGATTCAATGACGAATTAACAGATAGTCGAACGCTTTGTTTCCGAGGGGAAAAAATAACATTGGGTTGTGCATCATCTCCAACTAATCAGTGTACTCACTCGTACACCGTTCAATATTTAATAAATGCTGATGGCGAAGTTGTTGGTGATGCGTTTTTATGTTTACACGAAAGCACAAGCCAATTTGGAAAAAGAATCCAATCTTCTCTGTTTAAAGCGACAAATGTAACTATGACTTGCAGTTCATTAGGAAAATTAACGACAAACCTATTCCAGCAAATTTCGGACGAGCATTTTTTCAGAAATATGACTGAAAATTGTGTCCTTTTGTGTGATTCTTGTAGTGTTCATAAAAATCTGTAGATTTTTGAAAAGAGGTGTAGCATTGGGGGAAGCCAGATGGGGTAGTTAAAATTATTTCTGAACAGACAATTCCCATTTGCCAACTTTTAGATCGCTTTTTTTTAGAGAAATAAAGTACATAGCGCGAGAAATATGTCGATACTTTAAAATATCTGCTCATGGTTCTGAATTAAAAATTCGAAATAATATTATCCAATTACAGTCCTTGATACACTTCCAAATGTGTTCTGATATTTTTCAACCCATGATCAATAGCATGGATTACATCTGGGTTATCAGAAGACGAAAATCCTGATTTTTTAAATGTCCGCTAAATGTGTTTCACATTCACAGGAAATGTTTGTGATAAAATACCTAATTGTAAAAATTCTCCTTTTATTCGATGCAGCCAGCCACTGCAGGAAAAATTCATATTTTTCATGATTTGGGATTTTCATACAATTGATTGCTAAAAATCGTAATATTCGATAAAAATTGTAATAAATAGATTTCTCCTTTCTTAAATAAAAATGCAGAAAGTTCAATTTCATTTATGTTCCTTCCTTCTAATGATATAAATCTCGATTTTCCTTTATTACTTTACGTCTTCAAAACATCACAGATTTTGTTATTTTTATGTCATTATCATACCATAAGTATACAGGAAAAAGAAATGCAACATATTATATTCGCCAAGCAGCCAACAAGTTGGCGAATTCTTGCGCTGTACTACTCGTTTCCGCGTGCGTTTTATAACCCTTTAAAAACATTATTAATAAGTTACGTCTCCAAAAACCGTGAAACGCGTATCCGATGGATTTCTGCAAGGTACGTAATGAAGCAAAAAAAAAAATAAATATTCAATACTTTTGAAAATATGATATTATAAAATCTCTGAAAATAGTCCAATTTTTGCTCTCTCCGGCCCCATAACACCTATATTTATGGCCATTCTGAAAAATGACTAAATACGTGTCTAATAATTTTTTGAGAGCTTTCAAATGAGCCTAATGTCATTAAAATCCTCGTCGTATACCCTCAGACCTTCCCTTGTAAGGCTCTTTGGTTTGTTGTTCTCCCTCTTGGCCAGACAGTGTTTTGTACAGACGCCATTCCGTCAATAAAGCCTTTTCCACTTCGTTCCATACTGCATGCGTCCTATTCATTTTTTTGCTACTATACTTTCCTCATCCTTTCAGTACTACATTGTGCATCTGCAGTATGTAGTATTTCATGTCTTCCAGTTGATTTTTGCAGAATCAAGGCCAAAATCAGAAAAGTTGCTTAAGTTTTGCATACTAGTGTATTATATACTAATAAAAAATATTCTCTTGAAATTAAGGCGTAACGTCAAAGGGATATATTTTTGTTTCGACATCCTTCTTAACATTAAATATTTAATAGAAGGGATAAGTATTACATAAAATTTAATTCAGATAACAATAATGCAATCTTCTTTATATATGAAAAATTATACTTTTAATAACTTAGTAAACAATTCACTAATGTTGTCAATGTGAAGGGTGCACTTGATTCTTGACAAGATTAGCAATGTTGTGTTCAAAGTTAGTTAGTGTTTCAGCCTTATATATAAATCACCACATAATTCTATATCTATATCTGTAACTAATTTCATGACCTTGCTCCTTTAAAGATGTTTTTCATTCATATAGGGTATTAAAATTTTTCTTGCACTGCTTTTCGTACAGGAAATTGGAATATTTACAATGAAAGAACTTATGCTTTCAATAAGAAATAACAAATATTATACGTCCTATTCATGTCACTGTTCCCACGATTCACTCTTAATTGAGTTGTCAGCCAAAATGGAGGTAATCCAAGTTCACAGAATTGAATATTACTAGTAAAATAATGTTTTATATATTTCTACTGATCCCTCAGCCTGATTCAACCCCTCTAACCGACTCCTGGGGGTCAATATTGACCATTTTGGCATACTAATCCTTCACCTTTTTTCACTACAGCACCGGTAATTCTGCTGGCTACATGTAAGGAATTGAGTGTCACTTCTATTCTCATAATCCCAATATTAGAGCTATGGTAGAGAATATAAGGATTTAATGCTAATAGTTCTCAAATTAGTTTGTGCTTTAAAGGACTTCTCTTTATCAGTTTCTGAGAAACAGCCAACATCATTTGACATTCACATTGGAAATGGGCAACTTCACTATTCTTTACCCTGATGCCTTTTAAAAGTGTAGAAAGCATATTTTGGCCCCAGTCTTGATTTTTGAATAAAATTAAATATCTTCATATATTCGGCTTTAAACGTTTGGTAGTACCTTTTATTAACGGTCGACATCGTTAACGTTGTTTTCAAAAACACCTAAAAACAAAACTTTCTTTCCAGAGCAAAGAAATACCAGATACGTCTAACACATGGCTTCCCTACACAAAGTCACATGCTTGACCAAAACCTTATCGATATAACGCATTCTTTCTTTCCTTCCCCAACAACTACAAATACAGATGCATGATTTCGTTGTGCAGGGGCATCACTCTATGTCATAGCTGGAGCTACAATTCCACGTCACGCCACGCATGCACCACCAATGACAGATGAATTTTTCTGGCTTTTTTAAAGATATTTGTGTTTATGTACGTGTGTTTATTATTAAATATGCACATATGCATAAAAATTTAAATAAATATGCATCAAGAAAAATAGGTATTAAATTTTTTTTAAAAAAATCAGTATTTTAAAAAACACTGGGGGATTTTAGATGAAATCTCCGAAAATCAGAAGAAATCATTTTCCGATCTTCCAATCAGAAGACCGATAAAAAATCGGACGCCTTCCGGGTAAATCGGGAAAGAGTGGCACTTATGTATACTTATTAAATGGAGCTTGTATGCCAGTAGATTAGTAGGATCCTCAGCCGGTTAATTTTCGTGATTTTTACTGGAGACCCATCATGGGGAAGTGCAATTTGTGTCGTCTCGCCTGTACTTTGCGCAATTTGCTTCCATATTTAAATTGAATTTCAAGACTGGATGAAATATATAACCCTTGTAACAAATAAACATTGGTATTATTATTATCAATCCACTGTCAAGATTTTTCTGATTCCTTTTAGTTTCTCTTGAAACAGATTTGTATTCCGTGTGGCTATTTGTAACACTACAGAGTATATAACATGAAAGGCAGGGTAGGGAATATATGAGTAGAAAAAGTAGAAAAAACGTATAAAAACCAGAAGAAACATAAAAGAGTACCATCACCCCTCCTGCTTATGTCAATGCATCTGTAAAAAGCTATTTCCAAAAATAATGTGGATAAAATGAAAAGTTAGGACCAGAATAACTGACATCCACCTTGGAAACACTCTTAGAGTTGCAATATCAAACATAACACTGGCTTTTGTAAGAGTTGTTAAAAATAAGCAATGTCAAAAATCTATCTAAAAGGTTTGATCTCGCTTTACCTATTAATAATTGAAAGTACTGTGAATGTTTTTTGCTTCCATACCTATTTTACATTGTAATATATATATATTGAGTCCCAAAGGCGGATACAGAAAATATTTTTGGGTGGGCAAACAAAATTAACATAGAGACCTAAGGAAAATTATCAACAAAGGCTTATTCAGATGGGGGAGAGGGGTACCCCTTGGGTCTTCTTTGTTCAGTTATACAATAATTTTTGCCACCCACGTATTAATTAGCTCAAACTAGAGCTTATTTGTTTTGGAGAAAAAGAGACGCTTTCCCCATCCTGGATTCGAACCAGGGTCCCTCCGTTTAGCCCGGAGTGTCTTGACCTACTAGACGAATGAGGACAAGAACAAACGCATTTTTCTCCGTATATGAGGATGTAAGATATTATTACCCTTCACAGGGATAACACAATTGCCAAATAATGGTCAACACAGAAAAGCCTCCGGGGCGAGATTTTTGTGAGTTTATCGTGGGGGAATTTATTATACAATAGTTTGTGTTGACAACTGTGGTGATGATTACATCAGCTAAATAATGTATTTTACAGCACATTCATTTCATGACATTATTATAAACATTATGATAATTACGTTACTTAAATAATATGTTCTTTTACAAAATAACGTTTGCCATTGTTTTGAAATGTATTATAATGTTAATACTTCTTTCACTTTACCTTAATATACGTAATCATTTTCAATTTATCATCGTTAATTAATTTCTACCCTTCGTTTTGGCATAATTAAGCAATTTTTCTATCCTGGTTCTGAAATCTTTTTCTTCATTTTTCGAAACTAAAACCACCCTCCTAATAATGTGGATGTTGCATCTGCTACTCTTCAATTTGCATGTTTTGCCTTTAAACCCTCTTCATGATGATTCTCTGCCTCGCCTGCTACATATCTTCACCAGCAAAAGGCCATAAAAATACAAACTGATTTTAGTTCTGCATCAAATTTGCTTAGGAAATACTTACAGCTGTCATCTGCAAGCAATTGTAGTCTAATTTAACCCCTTCCTTCTCGCTCCCATCAAAATTACGGGGTGAGGTTTCACCCTCTATTTCTTGTGTCCATGATATTTCCGGGCTGGAATGTCCAAAAGTAACGCACCAAAAAGATTAAAAACAATCCATTTCTTATAGTCACAATAACCCTGATTGTTGGTTTTTCTAAAAAATTGAATTCTCCTGATTTCAAGCTAAAAAGAATTCCAAAAATTAAAAATGAATACATATATTTTTCGTACACTTACTTTTATACAATTTTCTTGAACAAAGAAGTAGGCACTTTTTTTACTGTTTTCTTTAAAATTATGCGATCGTTAAGGGGTTAAGAGCAGTACTAAACAGAACCGAACACCCATGCACCTCTTGGTGGAGGTGAAAGCATGAGTCATCCGGCAAGGGAGATATCTGCCAAGATTGGTAGAAGGCAAAGCCTATACAATCAAGGGGTCCCAATAATAATAAAAAAAAATTCTTGGCAGCCTTTGGTGATTTTTCATTTACTTGTGGCAACCTAAATTTCAGTTGAAACTTTGCAAAAGAAAGTGAGATTGCATCTGTGAGGCGTTATGTAAAGATTTCTCTTCTGTGGAGCCCAGACCCTGCGAAAGTCTAACTGGAACTTTCGTAGGGTCTGGCCCCAGTTGATAAAATTAGTAATATAACGACGCTAGGGTTCTTCCATTTATTTAAAGATAAAAATAAATAATGTTGCATACAAGAAATTTAATAACAAAATGTCTTACTTTTGAATACCCTGTTATGTGAAGTTTACTTGGGGAAGTCTATATGTACGTTTTATAATGGAAGGAATTTTTACATGTAATGAATTTTTATGTTTTATTAAAATTAATTCTATTAATTTGAGTATTCATTTAAGAGTGTTATTTATGTAGTAATTAATTTTTAAGTGCATGCTGAACATTGTAAATAACTGAAAGTTGTCATTCAAGTAAAATTTTAAATCGTTATTTAATATTAATTAAGTTTAACTTGATGGACTGTCCTGCCTTACCCTTATGCGCAGAACCCACAAGGTAATTGTGGTACCAAACATAATTTTATACAGCGACTATTCTGAGATATCATGTGCCTTTTTAATGTATCTTAATAATCTTAAATTGGAATTATATTTCTTTAAACATTGATGTTGGTACTTGAACTAGGAAATAAATTTCCCAAGTTCAAATTATAATTCAAACCTAAGAGATATTTATTAAATGAACCAAACCTGGATGTTTGTAACATTGTAAACAAATTGATGTCAACAATATTTCGCCAAATTGACAACTTACTAACTTAACATAACAATCAACGTAATTAACATTGCAAATTCTAATAATTTAACTTCTATTATTCTGGTACCAAAAATAATAATTAAAAATTATTAACAATTAAAATTCATAAAATATCAATTGAAAATAAAAATTTTAAAGGGTAAAAACACCATCACAGAAATCCTTCTCTCATTGCAAAGGGAATTCCCTTTTCTCATTGACAGAAGGACTCCCAAAAATCATTTTTACTTTGAGATGTAAATTTATTACAAAAATTAATTCTTATGTTCAAAAAAAATTACTTACTAGAGCTTTATTTGTGTTCTATAACTATTTGTTTCATTTGTTTGTGGTTTTACGGCTCAAGGACTACAGTGGTCATGCTGCGCCGGGACCTACTGTTTTCCGAGGAATCCAAACCTCTGGACCTACAATTTTCCGAGGAATCTGAACCTCTGGACTTACAATTTTCCAAGGAATCTGAACCTCTTAGACCTAGTTTTCCGAGGAATCGAACCTCTTAGACCTAGTTTTCCGAGGAATCAAACCTCTTAAGGTCTGGGGAACCAAACCCTGACTTCAGTGAGCAGTGCAATCGTTATGAGATCTCTGAGTAAGCGTTCTTTGCACTGTTGGGAGTCAAACCTGGGTTAACAGCGCACTAGGTGAATGTGTTACCACGCTGTGCCACTGCAAGGCTTTATAACCTATCCTAACTGGTTTTGTGGACCACTAACAGCTCTGGCATAAAAATAACATCATCGACGGACCCCTAAATATTATGGAAATGAGCTAGAATTTTATAAGAGTTAATATTTTAGTAAAAGGAAACAGGGGGGTGGGGGGGGGGGGAAGAGTTGACATTTTAAAACTTTCGTTGTTTTTGGGACATCTTAACATACATATGTACTGTATATATACGCATGTACAGAAACCTTTTCGTAGAATTAAAAATTATGTATTTTGTAAATAATTTTCAATCTGTTTTACTATTATGTTTATAAAATTGTGTTCAAATAAATTTTTGTAATGTATATAATTCCTATAATCATATGGTGGTGCTTGTTTATATCAATAATCATAATTACCCTTTCAAAGGATTTTTCTATTATTTTCTTTCTAACGTATTTCCATGTTCTAAGCAGTGGCGAGGTGTTTCATTTTGGGGTAGTTATCGCTAGGTCCAGGGATTAATAGCCTCCCATTACCACTGAAATTAAATTACACTGTGTCCTTTATTGATGGAATGCTATTTTGCATCATTAATTACAAAACATACATTCAATATTTTTTGGTTTTTTAAAGTTAACATGAACTGTACATGCTTAAGTTTACAAAAAGAACTGTCAGTATTCAACAGCCTCACTCGTTAGTTATAAGAGTAGTCGAGTCTTTGCATTCTTGCGGCAAATTTTTTTGTGACTATACTATAAAAATCTCCTTTTTCTCTTAGCAATGCCAACATTTCTACTTCAATTAATAACAGCGAAAGGCTATTCTTTTCAAAAGGGGACATGGTTTTATTTGGGTGGCCAGGCCCCTTGGCTGTGTTCACGTTAGGGTGGCTAAAAAAATCGAAGTGTCTTAGATCTTTTTGCGGTAGTGCAGAAAAGTTGTGAACTCTCATCATTAAAAGGTATGCAAAATCTTATAAATCTGAATTGATATCTTCTGTCGCCTCAATTGTGAAAATTGCACTAAAAATGCTTAAAATTCAAAATGAATAAATAATCACAGATTTTGTTGATCCGTTTGCGGTAATGTTTAAAAGTTACTATTTTTTAACAACAACATCTGTACAAAATTTTAGAATTATACGTTAATATCTTCTGTGCCTCAAAGGCACCGAATTTTGGAAATTGAAGATAAATTTTTAAATAAATACACATTACACTTACCTCATTTTAATGCGAAAAGAAAATTTATTCTATCTTCTAGATATACAAATTAAAAACGCATTATTGCTTGTAATCTTTTTTGGACTCAAATTTTGGCATGTGTTTTCTGGATTCTAGTGTTGCTCTAATAAATCCATCCCTATTCTGTGGTCCAACTGTTTTTTCAGAGGCTTCAGTGATTAGTTTTACAATTCGCTCAACTACTTGTGTGTGTGAAGGATATTTAATAAAGTTCCAGTCGTCCATTGGCACACTGTCCTGTATTATTTTCAGAAGTTCATGAGAACTGGAGGTGATGTCACATAACAAGTTTGCCAGTCAATGAGATCTACATAGTTTGCAGTTCCAAGGTTAACAGCAGGAATAACAAACCTGCAAACACAATTTCCACCTGGGGCATTTTCCTTTGCCTTGATAATCCACCTAGATGCAAGCGTCCTAATATGGCATCTCTCATCAGTTAACATGGCCAAAAGCATGTTTTCTGGAGTCGCAAAGTAAGCGCTGCGAGAAGTTACTGGTTCGATTATGTCAGGATACTTCTTAGTCAAGTACCGAGATGAGCTGATGAAATGCCATTGGTGTCTAGAACCATCCTGTATGGAATGATGAATTTTAATTCAAAACCATGAGGGTGCATAGACTCTTAGATTGAACACAACCAAAGTTAGCAACTTATTTGATGAGTTTGTTGTAGGTACATAAAACCTCAGTATTCGATTGGCAGTTGTTAGCCAGCGGGCCAAATTCAACGTTCCTGGTTGATGTTTAGCTAGATCCCAAGAACAAATGCCAGAACTAATGCCAGTGCAAATGTCCAAGAGATATTTCTGCTCAGAACTTAGGGTTGTGGGATCAATGCATGGTAAGTCGCTTCTTCTTCTATTTCAGTTTACACCATCATTCTCCAGTGAATAGTAGCTTGAATCAGAAGACGCCTGTTTTGCAGAACGAATAGTATCCTGTTCCTTTCGCATTTGGCGTTTCTTGAGCCGTTTTGTTTCTGGAACATCAACACTTCCGATCAACATTTTTCTTTTAGTTCTTTGGTCTATGAGGAACGCCTGCTCGTTTGCAGGAACTTTGCTCTCTTTCGGACAGATACACTCCAAAAAAATCATACATTTGTAAGTAGACATGTCAAATAGTTTATTTGCTTCAATTTTAAAGTTTCCGACATTTTCTCGAGTAGTCTTGCTTTTTTCACACGTTTTATATTTTTCATGATCGATCGATATTTTCCATGGTATGAGAGTATCATATCACAAACACATTTATATGAAATTGAAGGAACGGATGCATGGAGGTATAAATTTTCAATCTTTAAAGCAACAGTTTCTGCAATAACTGAAAAGCATAGTTATTTGTTTCCATCAGTTTTGCACCCGATACACCATCTCTCGTGAGTGCAACACCTTATAATGTCCTCATGTGTTGGGAGCATACCTAAAAATTCATTCGGTGCTCCAAAAACAGGGCATTGCAACATTTGCCGACATGAAAACTTTGACTGCGATGATTTTGCCATTTCTAATATTGACCAATATCTCGTACTAAAAATACTGATGAGATACACAAAACTATTAGACAAACCCCTTAAAAAACGATAAGACAAAACATTACATACAACATGAACGACTGCAGTTTCATGCGTAAAGATTGCCTGCTAACTGAAAGGATACTGCTTTATGAACTAAACATTTTAAAACAGATTACGACACACAGAAACCGGTTCTTGTGGGGCAGGTAGACAGGACGGCGCCAGAAGATATTAACCTATGATTCTAAATTACGAAAGCAATAATTCTTTTGTAATTTGTATGTTTGAAAGGTGGAATAAAGTTTCTGTTCGCATTAAAATGAGGTAAGTGTAACACGTATTTATTTAAAAATTTGCCTTCAATTTGAAAAATTCGGTGCCGTTGAGGTGGCAGAAGGTATCAAACTATAATTCTAAAATTTTGTACAGGTGTTGTTGTTAAAAAGTAGTAACTTTTAAGCACTACCGCAAAACGATCAACGAAAGCTGTGATTATTTATTAATCTTTTAATTTTAAGCATTTTTATTCCGATTTTCACAAATTTTGGTCCTTTGAGGCAACAGAAAACATCAATTCAGATATAAGATTTTGCACACTTTTTAATGATGAGAGTTCACAACTTTTCCGCACTACTGCAAAAAAATCTAAGATACTTCGATTTTTTCAAGCTACCCTGGTCCACGTACATTCAGTCAATATAATAATAAGCCTGCTTATCCCAACGAGATAGGATATCATTGGTTTATCATTGCCAAAGTTCAAAGCAGAGTTCTACATTTTTAATCAATTTAAAATATTTTTATTAAAAAATGCAATTAATGTTTTTTCAATTCAATAGAAATTTGCAGCAATTTAATAGCATTTTCCAGCAATTAAATAACATTTTTTAAAAACTTAAAATGGTATTTGGATTAAAATGGATGAAGTTGAATTAGTATTTAAAAAAATATATTTACTTTTTTTCCATTTAAAATTCGATAATCCGCATCTCAATATTGTACACTTCCAAATTTAATCATTACAAATACTGTGTAGATACCTGCAACACAACCAAAAGTACACCAGATTTGCAAACAGAAATAATTTTGAAGAAAGATTCGGTAAATTTGGAGATGACAAGTCCTTGTATTTTTTAAAAATATTTGCACAATTTGATTGGCTGATGGCGGTAGAGATGTTCATGCGCAGGCCAAAATAGATTCATTCGATAGAGGCGAATCCTCCTGTTGCTTCATTTTACAGTCCGATAAATGGCAGCATATGTTGTGTTGTGCCTTTTTTTCAGTCATTGAATAATAAGTTATTTAGCAAGTTTTTAATCTGTCAATAGCAAAAAAAACAAACTGATAGGTTTATTTTATCGATTAAAATTATCAAAAATAATTACAAAATATGCTGCACACATGTTCTTTTTTTTCTTTAATTTTTCCATAGTCATCGCTGAATCTGTAGATGACCGGACAACTCTCCACTGGCTCTAAGTACCATATTTAAGCCCATATTAGAATATGTTTTATGGCACAAGGACAGCTAAGGTCATGCCATGGCAGGATCTATAGTTTTTTTCAGAGATCCAAATTTCTATTGTCTAGGGAACCAAATTCTGGACTACAGTGGGAAGAAAAAATGGCATGTATTCTATGACACTATTAGAGTCAAAGCAAGGTTAACGATATAATATATGAACGTATCACCTCAGTATCAGAGTAGAGTATTTGCATTAGAATTCTACATACATAGCAACCAATTGTAATTAGAGTATATGCTATTAAAGCTCTGGAAAACTTTATGTCCTGAAATAACACATTATGTATCTATGAAGTTATCCCAGTGTTCTTAACAAATGTTAAGTTTTCTTAACAGTGTTTTATTCATATTTTGAAAAAGTTTATGAAGCTACCCTGGATTTATAAAACAAAATTCAATGTCTCTCTTGTTGAAGTATATTATTAGTTATATGGGTAATAAAATATTATCCAACAAATTACTTCATAAGATGTTGTTTCATGGTCCAAGGGCTATAATTACACAACACTTGAGTATATCTGGCTTAAGTTTAAACTTGATTGTTCATGAATATAATGTAGCTCTAACATTATACTTAGCCAAAAAAATTCCCCATCCTTGATTACAAAAGAATAAAACGACTGACCAGGATTTAACGTCATGAGTAAAATTTTTGTGTTACTGGTTGGAATGCGCAAGAAAAGGAAAGGAAAGCAAGGAAAATAGAAAGAAAAATAAGTAAAGTAGAAAAGTAAATTGGAAATAAGAATAATAAAAGTAACGAAAGGAGGAAAAGAAATTAGGAAAATTAAGGAAATAAAGGAAAGGAAGAAGGTTAAATAAAAAGAAAATTAAGCAGAACGAAATGGAGAAAGAACAAGCAAAGCTTACCAACAGCACAAGAAAAATATCGTGATTTTTCAAGAACTACTGCTCCCTTTATCAAGCAAACTGTTCTATATTTATACCCCCATTTTTGGGTTTTTCTCAAAGCAGTCCCTCATTCAAGTTTTCCCTAAACAAGAATTCTTGTATTTTAAAAACTTGTGTAAGAATATGGGGAAAATCAGGATAAAAAGTTCAGGGAAAACATGGATGTGGGACTGCTCTGGAGGAAACCTGAGTGTGAGACCCATCTTGGAATTTCAATCATATAGTCTTGGGATGATCTTGCAAGATATGTAAA
>QLNU02015360.1:316916880-316933412 GCA_006491805.2 Dysdera silvatica
ATTACAATGGCATCCAGCCATAGTTACAAATATAAGTATGTAACATAAAAAAATAAAAACAATCACCAGTACATAACTGAAATGCCCTCACAAACAAATAATGGAATCTCAGTAAAAAAGTAAATTTTAACCAACTGATGACCCAAAAATTCTGACAAATGCTCAAACATTATCCAAAAGAATTTTAAATAATTTTTTTTAAATAACTTTTTAGTATTTATATATTTTATATTTTAAGGAATTTCATTCCAATATTTAATTGTAATGTATTCTATTTGCATTCTGAATAATTGTATTCTAATCCTTGTGGTAATTTCAATTAATTTTTTCTTCTCAAATTTATGTTACTATTAAAGTACAGTCTAACCTCGATTTAACGATTTTCACAGGACTAGTGAAAATAATCGTTACATCGAGGAATTCTTTAAATAGGGGAATCACATTTATCGAAATCAATGACGCACCCATGGGACAGGAGGGTTCCCAAAGCCTTCCTTGTGCTGAAAATTTACATGTAAAAGGCATTAAAAGTAACAACTATCACATTAAAAAAAATATATTTTTTATATTTTTGGTGCTCCCCTGAGTAAAATTATGGGTGTTCCATAGCTGCCAACAATTGACCATGGGTTATCAGTAGCATAAATTATGGTACTTTATATCACGAACAATGAACAACTGTTGAGTTGTCGTCGTATACCAATTGTCTATCATTTAAATATTTTTAAACTTAAGCAATTATAACAATAATAGTAATATAATTAGATATTTGTATATTAAATTTATTTGACAAAAGTAGAACTTTCAAATAATCTACAACGCAAAACCAAGAAAAATCAATCTTTAGAAAAATTTCTATATAGTTGGTTGTAACATGCACTCTTAGCATTTGAAATTCTGACTACATTGAATGTTTTTTGATAACAATAACCCACATTTATCTTCTCTAATAACACATCTTCTAATGTCTTTGTACTAACAGTTGATCCAAATTTTGATTTTTTTTTTTTTAATTACACTGAAAATTCATTCAGTTGCTGCATGACTGTGTGTAACTACTAAAACAGACAGCACTAGTTGAGAGAGACTTAAACTTGAAAGTACCATTAGGAAATTTACATACAAAAGGTTAAACACTGGTAAAATAGCAATGAAAAAGATCACTCAAGCTTTCGGACGCATCAGCAGCAGTCCTTCATCAGGAGTAATGACGATGTTATGTTTCTGTCTCTTTTTATACTTGAAATTTCTGGAAAACCCTTCACCAGGATAGTCCCGCAGAATGGAAAAACCCAGTGGGAGGTCTCCAATAGGTAAGTTATGCAGGAGGGAGGAAGTTGGGAAGGGTGGCTGCCGGAGGCAGTGCTGTAATCCCAGAGAGGACGCTCAAACAGCACAAAACCAACTACCGAGGTGGCTGAGGGGGATGGGGGAATTTGATTGCTGACCATATACAGCATACAGAGATGCACGCTCACATATGGGTCACCATTTAACATGTACCGAAGCAAGCTGCCAGATGGGCCCCTGGTCCGGAATCACACCCCTGGGCCGGCCGCGGAACCTACAGGAACTGACCAACCCCGGAAAGGAAGGCGTGGAGCACTGCCACGGATGCAGCACAGAGACAGGAGGATCAGGTTGGATCCAAGAGGTCAGACAGACCTGGTGAAGCCTCCAATAGGAATCATGGAAGAACCCCAATGGGAACCAATGAGAAACCTACACTGCGGGGCACCTAATGTTGGGGATGTCCCATACATTTCAGAGTAAGAGTTGTTTGTAAGTTTCTGGAAGTGGTTGTGATGTATTAATGGCTTTCCCATGTAGTTTGTAAGTTTCCCAAGATTCTAAGAAGAGTCTACTATTCTTGTTCATGATATGCTGGTGTAGTACTTTCGTTGAGTCCCTCACCGTTGAGTCAACTCAGAAAAAGTTTTGTAAAACAAGGTTTGTGAGCATCAGGTCTCTGTAAATGCTTATGCTGAGCTTCTTCTTGCAATAGTTCCAAGTCCTCAAGAACTTGTAGAAATGATTCTGTCATTTTCAAGCACTATGTCAACATTTCTATCTGCCATGGAGCAAGGAAGTGTTATTATATTTGTGCTGGTTTGTGAATATATTTTTAGCCTCACATTATCACTTTCAGTATACCTCCAAAATCCTTAGCACGAACTAGCTTCTGCGGCAAGTTCAGTGAAGATATTCTGCAAATATTAAAGAATCTTCACACTGGCGATAAAGGTAAGAATGAGTTTCATAAGATCTTTTAGAAAGCTGTAGCTAAGGCTGTTTTTGAAACTTATATTGAGGTCCCGAGACAAACAAAATGGGACAACTATGCACATAATTCTCCTGAGGAGTATTATAGGTCAGTTTTTTTTTTTTACCATTTGTAGATAGACTAATTGTGAATCTCGAACAGAGATTCAATCAAAATAAAGGGTTTTTATCTGCCATTGAGATGTTGTTTACGAAAAATTGTACACCGAACCATGTAGAAATCATAAAAATACTGAAAGTTTAATATGAACGCAGGGTTCCCAAAACAGCACTTCAAGCAGAGTATATCTTGTGGTGCGAAAAATGGAATTCTACAGAGAAATCTGCCTTACCATCTCAAGTTATTTTAAATTTAAATGCTTGTGAGAAGAATTTCTATCCAAATATTCAACATTTACTCTGTATCTTAGCATCCTCACCAGTCTCTACATGTGAAGCTAAGAGATCATTCTCAATCCTCAAGAGAATAAAATCTAATTTAAGGAACAGGATGGGTAATGAACGATTAACTGGCTTAGCACTGATGTCCATACATGTTAACAATACTTACTAATATAGAAACCACACATTCTGAAGAAAAACAGCATAAATAAATACATTCTGTTAAATAAATACTGGGAATTGTTCATCTAAAACGACAGTGTAAAAGTTATAAAAAAGATTTTTTGATGCAAGTTGTAGTGATGTGCGATTCCGAAATGTTTTTACGATCCAGTCATCGATGTTGGTTTGTTTGTGGTTTTATGGCTCAAGGACTACAATGGTCATGCTGTGTCGGCACCTACTGTTTTCCGAGGAATCTAAACCTCTGGACCTACAATTTTCCGAGGAATCCGAACCCCTTAAGGCCTAGGGAACCAAACCACGGACTACAGTGAGCAGTGTGATCTTTATGAGATTTCTAAGTAAGCATTTTTTGCACCATTGGGAGTCGAACCTGAGGTAACAAAACACTAGGCAAATACGTTACCATACTGTGCTACTGCAGGGTCAGTCATCAATGAACTTCGCAATAAAGATGCTCGATTTTAATCATAAATCAGCTGCGCAACCATACTGTGCATACTTCCTAAGTTGTCAATTTAGTGAGTAGATAGTTAGATCTAGTTGCTTTTCTGAAATCCGGGCAAAACAGTTATAGTATTTGTTTATAGAATCATTATATAGATTTTACAAATCCTATACAGTAGAACCCAATTTAACGAAATACAAATCACCTGCACTTATTTACATTTTTGTTTTATTCGTTTATATGCAAATACACAGGAACTTTATTTTTGAATTCATTGGACATGATAATTAAAAATCATCCACTTACTACCTCTGGGCCAATTTTATATGGGAATCATAGAAAATGATATAAATTATAGTATACAACATCACATTTAGTGATTCAAAAATAGACCCTTTGGTGTTTTAAGGTGTTTATAAAAATATTTAAATTGTTTTTGTCGTTATAAGAAAAGCACGGTATACATGATATAGTATTTATATTCAAAAACATGGCTGGTAAAGATACAATTACAATTTTGTTTCACCATTTATAATAAACACGGACCAAATATCATATATAAGTAAATAGAAATGGTAGTCAAAATTTTTTAATTATTTTTATGCATGTATATATATATTTACATAATTAACCTCGTTGAATATAAAGTCTCACTATAAGACTGATTAACTATTAATTTTATGAAGTAGTTGCATACTAGCAAAGCATGATCATGAGATGCTTCCACAATAGGAAGAATCGAGTTACTATTAACCGAGATTTTTGATTATAGTCGCGTGGCCAGTCAGCATGTTTTACACAACCGAGCGACAACTGCCTGCACTGAGATAAATGGTATGCAATTGTGAAATGTTTTTACGATCAGAAGAATCACGATTGGCATATAGTTAAATTAAAATGAACACACATAAGTCACTTGCTGAAGCGACTGCTAATTGACTCAAATCTCTACATTTACGTTTATGTAAGAAGCATTGTTTGCATAATTAATTATTATGCTGTTTTCATTAAAATGCTGCGACCCTCATTTAAAAAGTCAGTAGTTTGGAATTTTTTTTAACTGAGCTTACAATAACAACCAACAATCAAGAACTGGTTAAATGTGCATGGTGACATGATATGTCGAATTCTGTCAGTCTAGTTAGGTTTAAAACCATTGAGAGGTTACAAGATGTACAAATAATCAAGACAATCAATTAAAACGTCTCACAATCGTGCATCACCAGTGAGTTGGTACCAATGTACCTAATTGTCATGTAGAGTTTTGGCATAATTTATCAACCAGTTGGTTTATAGCTGATGATTAGGTTAGTCAATCTCAAATATGCTCTGCAATTTTTAAAATGCACAAAAATATTGTACAAAGAGTTTGCCTCAAATTTTTTGCTGCTAATGAAATTCCTTGTGTTGAATCATTGGAAATGTTGGAGAAGACCCACGGTGAATCAGTTTTATCAAAAACACAAGCATATGAATGGGAAAAAGTATTCAAAGAAGGCCGAGAAATGGTTGAAGACTTATCTCATTCCAGTCAACCTTCAACATCTTCAACTGACAAAAATGTCGAGAAAGTGAAGAAAATGGTGATGGAAAATTACTGTTCAAGCCTAAAAGAGATGGCTTAGGACCTGGACATGTATCATGAATTTGTTCACACTATTTTCGTTGATGTTTTGGGAATAAGATGTGCCATGGAACTGTTTGTTCCAATGGAGTTGAATTTTTTTCAAAAACAGCATCAAAAGCGGATCGCTGAACTCATACCTGAATGAGCCAATTCAGACTCTACATTCACGAAATGCATCATAACAGGTGAAGAGATGTGTGTTTATGAGTTTGACATGCAAACAAGCTTTGGAGTGGCACTTCGATAATTAGTCAAAATCGAAAAAAACACTTCAGAGTAATGTTGACTGTTTTTCTTTTTACTTTCATAGTGTTGTTCATTCGTAATGTTTTCGAAAGGGATAAACAGTCAATGAACAACATCTGGGTGTTAGAAGGCATTTGAGAGAGAATGTTTGCCTGAAAAGGATAGACTTGTGGAAGGACAATTCTTGGATTTTGTACCATCATATTTCACCATCAAACATATTGATCCTTTTAGAGTTTTTGACCAAAAGCTCCATGAATGTTATTGACCAAGCACTGTATTTGCCAAATATAACTCTGTGTGACATTTTTTGTTCCCTACTTAAATCACTACTTTGTGAAAAACATTTAGAGTCCACCGAAGCCATAAAACAAAATTCATAGGAGCTGAAGGCCATACCACAAAATGCTTATAATAAGAGTTTCAATGACTGCATTATTTGTTGGTATAAGTGTATCGCAGTGATTCGCAACCTGTGCTCTGCATAAGCCTAGGTGATGCTACATTTTTGACATTATGATAGATACATCGTTAGTCTAACAGCGCGATGTGACGATACATCACGATGTTAACTATGGACGCGGTAAGCAGAAGGAAACGTACCTCCCTAACAAAAATATCATAGATTCATACAGAAAAATGAGAATAGGTTGGTGTCCTGAAAAATATTAAAGCAATCATGTTATTTTAACATTCATAAAATACTGTTAATGCATAAAAATAGACAAAAATTCACCCACAATCAAATATCCATTTCTTTGCCCTGCACTTCCATGTAACAATATTTTTTTTTTAAACAGATAAAATATTTTATTACTTGGAATTTTTAATAATCTTTGGTTAGATCCAGTATTATGGTACCACCAGCAGTTTGGGTGATAACATACTGGGATTGGCTTCCCTTCTGTCTGGGTTTTTAGTAACCCTTGCAATGGCTTCTCTCCGGATACTGTATGTTGTTGCAAATGCACAGTAGATATTTACATAGGCATAGGGTTATATGGGCCAGTGGGACCCTAGCCCTTCAATGATTTGAAATAAATTACAATTTTACATATATATTGCAATGTATAAATGTTCATAATATGTGCTTAGCATCCCCTTCCCCAATAATTTTGAAAACTCCATGTTGATGGATACTTACATTTACGGAATTTAATTAGGAAAAAAATACTGTGTTAATTAAATCAAACTTTTTGCATACATATAATTATTTACATGATGTGATAGTGATTTACAATTTATTAGTTCATCACATACAAGTTCATCTGTCTACGAAGCAAAGGGTAAAGACTTTGGAGTCTGACAAAGCACCTGCAACCCAGAACTGGATATAATTAGTAGAAGCGGAAGTAATATATAAATAAATAATAATAATAAAAAAAAAAGAAATGATTGATTAGTATAGATATGGAAGGTATAAATTAAGAAAGTAGTGGTGATATCATAATACCCTCTCCAATAGACACCCAATGAAATTAATGTAAGTCCAGACTGTACAGTGGAAAAAAAAAATTATGTTTTCTTTAGATTTAACCTAATTTCAAGAAAACAAAAAACCAGGACTATATTATGTACAAACTTTTTAACTATACTTTCTTAAAACTGAAAAAATAGCACATAAAAGCAAAAATCTTTAGAATTTTTTCAATTGTATTTGAGAAATTCCACAAAATCTAAAAATAATTAAATGAAAAAACTGCTAAATTATCGGATTTTGCAAAACTACAAGCCCTTCTACTAAACTTCAACAAAAAGAAGCTTAAAAATTAACAAAATAAAAATGTAAACATAAAAAACTTGCCCAGATAACCTTATCTTCAAAAACTATCTGTGTAGAAATTCAACAGCGAAGTATCAGAAAAGATTCTTCCCTATCATTACAGCCAGAGGTGGATCCAGAGAAGGGATTTTTTTTGTGGGTGGGATGTAAAATATAGGATAGGACCCAATTATAATGAGCCTGTATTTAACGAGTTTCCAGATATAGTGAAGAAAAACTAATAAAGAAAAAAATATGGATTTTATTTGGTACGATGATTAAGTGCAATACAATCTGATCGTTTTTAGCAAACAAGTCTTTTGGATCCCAGATTTAACAAGCAATTAAAATCAAATTGGAAATAAGGCGTTTTGTAAAAATTCTGTTGTTATATGCAGTTGTTCGTTATAATTGGCACTCGTTGTAACCGATTTCCACCACCTTGTTAGCGGGTTTCAATAGATATTGAACTTGCCATTGCTTTTAATTTTTCTGTCTGTCCGCAATAAAAAGGGTGAGGTCCAAGTCTTCCGTAAATGCAATAATGATGGCTATTGTTAACGTAGGAAACCTACCGAGTTACTTGAGAATTAGAGAGTCAAAAATTAATGTTAATTGAAACCCGTTAAATTTGAACGTTGACTTTAGGCAATTTTCTTTTACTTGCTTGTTATGATTTGGGAGGGGCAATTTTCGTAATTCCACATCCCCCCCATGAATCCGCCACTACTACAGCACATTCTAATATCACGGCATTGAAAAGTAAAGTCACATGCTAGAAAATCATGCCTGCATATGAAGAAACCCATGAACCAAAGGCCTTTGCACTGACACATCAATGCAAATGCCGATGGTTTCACATCGTTATGTCAGTGCCCCAGTTTCACACTGTCAGTTGGCAGTGTGAACTGGCAGAAATTGTAGGAGCGGTTTGCTGATGTCATGCCGTCGATACCAATGTTTCTTTGTGCACATGCATGGTTTTATGTTACCCGGTTTCACACCGTCCTTGATGGTGTGAAACTGGGAAACCATCCAGGCCAAGCAATGAGATGATACCATAAAACCATGCATGCACAAACAGAAACATCGGAATCGGCGGTATGATATTGGCAAACCGCTCGTGTGCCGCTAGGTGGGTAACACCATGAAATCATGATGTAGTGCCAATTTGAAAATTACGAAACCAGTGTGACGATGTCAGCTTCACACCGGTTGTGCACGATGTATCGATACATAGCCTAGCCTAGCTCCACATGTTCAAAAATTACAAAAATTGCTCGATCTCCTGCTAAAAAAAATTGAAAAAAGCCAGATTTATAAAACCTTCTTGCTGGTCACTGAACAAAAAATTTTCTATCTAAAAGACGGTCAAATTTACTAAATTGGCAATGCGGCACAATTTCACATGACCACGCAAAATAACAAGAATGTCAGCGAAGCCCCAAGTTGCACCTGGCAAAACCATACAAAGAAAGAGACTCGATGGCACCATGCCAACCCTATCTCCTCTGTGAGAATGCCTCCACATTTTAGCTCCGATTAGCTTTGAGAAGGAATCTTAGAATCGAGAATCCATTTTGAGGATGAGAAACCCGACCCTTTCATTGCTTGCAATAAATTGCTGGCTAAAGTTTGGATCATTAAAGCGAAACTGTCAAAACTTCCTTTCAATTATGGAAGCACCAACAGCTAACAAGTATACTAAAAAGATGAATCACTATGCAACATTAAGATTAGCAATAAAAACATACATACAGCAGCAGGTACTTTGCCACAATTGCTGGACAGGATGAAAGGTTTTTGGATGAATCAGTGACAGTGGGCGTGCCAGAATCTACTAAAGTGTGGAATCAACTTCTCAGTTCTTCAGAGACCAGAGCCACAGAGAAAAAACAGTAAAAAGGAAGTACCATGATTCCTATTTGGTTAATGGGTTTGTTGAGACAAGTAACAACAAACCACAGTGCATACTTTGTGACAAAGTGTTACCAAACAGTTCCATGTTCCCAGCAAAAATGTGCTGTCATTTTGAGGGGGTTCATCTAGAATGTAAGAGCAAACTGACTGATTTTTTTAAGAGGAAGTACGGTGAACTTAAACAAGGCAAAAAACTCATATCCCATCACTCAAACCAGTTAACAAAAAGGCTTTGAGGCTTCCTACTTAGTTGGTTACAGAGTTGCACAAGCTGGTGAAGCACATACCATTGCAGATCTTATCAAGCCTTGTGTAAAGGACATAGTTGAATGTATGCTGGATGATAAAGCCACAAAAGTAGCAAGCACAGTTCCTTTGTCAAATGACATAATCTTGGAACGAATCAGGGACCTGGCATAGGATGTGGAAGGTATTTTACTTTCATGAATAAAATGAACTAAGTTTTCTCTGTAAATGGATTTGTCAATGTATGTGGCCGGGTTGGCAATTTCAATGGTATTTGTATGCTATCAGCCCTTAGAGTCTTTTCAAGAAGATCTACTTCTCTGTAAGCCATTACTAACTAACAAGAAAAAAAAGGGATGCTTATATTTTCACATTAACATACAAATATTTCACAATGAATGGCATTCCATGGGATAATTATGTTGACGTTTGCACAGATAGTGTGAAGGCCATGACTGGGAAAATATCTGGTGTTCTATAGTAAGAATAAAATAAAAAGCCAAGGGGTGCAATGGTAGCCATTGCATCCTCCACCACTATGCCCTTGCTGTGCAAAAAGTGCTGTCTACCTAAAAAGAAGTTTTGGACAAAAATGTGAAAATAATTAATTTTATCAAATCACAACCTAAGAATACAAGGTTATTCAAAATCTTGTGTGAAGACATGGGGAGTCTCCATACGTCATTACTTCTTCATACAGGAATAAGGCGGCTCTTTCATGCAGCAAAACTTTGACTTGGCTCTTCAAAATGAAGGATGAAGTCAGAATCTTCCTGATTGAAAAATCTTTGCTTTGGAGGTAAGGTTGGATGATGAGCTTTGGCTCATAAAATTGGCGTATTTAATAGGAATTTTTAAAAAAGTCAATGACTTGAGAGTTTCACATCAAGGAAAAGCAGTGACTGTTTTTGATATACATGATAAAATACAGGTATTTAACATGTTCGTTGCCAACTACGAGAATATTCATAGTTGGCACAGGGAGCAAAAATTTTATTTCATATGCCAACTATAAGTATACTTGTGTGAATTTATTTATTGCTAAAAGTAATTTATTATATCTATATTTAAAAAATAAAACAACAGAAAATAATTTAAAAGCATGAAAATGCTGATAGGATCCTGGCACGTGTGAATGAATGCACCATACCAGCATTGGCAGAAAACGTGTTAAAAAAGAAAATAAGTTTCGGGCAGAATCAATGAAAAATTAAAATCTAAACAGCTTCTAAATGAGAAAAGAATTTAGAGAAGAACCAGATTTCATTATTTATATAAATCGAACACTACGCAGATTAAATCAAACAACAATATCAATCAACGTTTATTGGCGTAGTGATACTACGCCCATAAACGTTGATTGATATTGTTGTTAGATTTCATTATACCTGGAGATACCTTAAATGCGTTTCACATCCATTTGCTAAGTTTGCTTGATAGTTTCAACTCTTAATTTCCTAAACAGCTGCAAAAACAAATTGAAGAGACCTGCTGTGTTGGAAATGGCAGCCTGTTTGACATCGTAACAGCCCAGATAGCAAACTGAGGTTCGAAGGACACCCTGAGGACATCCTTTCAGGACGACGGGACGTGTTACGGACGTCAGAAAAAGGTGCCGCTGACATCTTGCACATGTCAAAAAAGACGTATTTTGGACATGCTTTGGCTGAGTTTAGGATTTGAATGGCAGGTGAGAACCTAATTAGGACATTAACAGGACATCCCCAAGACGTTAATGGGACATCCTCAGGACGTTAACGGGACATTCATGAGACATCTGTTGGAGTTGTTTTGGTGATGTTAGAAGGATACTCACATGCATGGATGGTTGACAAATGCTTTAATAGTAACTAAATAACAAAAAGTTTAATACAACTCTGCTGGAGTCAAAGAAACCTGATTGGTTTAGCAGACAGTCAGTTTAGAATAGCCTGGTTGTTAAGCAGCACCATTTATTGAACAAATAATACACAGAAGAACATAGAATAACAAATATTCTAACTACATCCCCAGGACGTTCACGGGACATCCCCAGGAAGATAATGGATAACTCTAGGACATCATGTGGATTTACATGGCAGTTTTTTGTGGTAATATATATGACCACAAAAAACATGTGTAATCCACAGAATGTTCTAGTTCATAATTGTGTTTTTCAGCACATACGCAGGCTGTTATTAATATGAAACATTTGTTTTGGAAATTCTTTATAGATTTTTATAACGTTTAATAATTACATGTTTTTAACGATCATGAAGTAAACCCATTGTTAGAACAGTTTACAAATTTGAATTTCTTAATGAAGTAGCATTACTAGCCAGTAAGGCTACACTTAATTCAAGGAAACACAATTTTAATAAGAGAAAAGACATACAGCATAACTTCTGTTCTAAAAGAAAAAACACAATACTCACTCTCACGCAGATTCTAACATATTTCAACTGTTGCCAGAGCAACATATCATTCAAGAGTGTTGCCATCATTAAGCTAGAAATACTATAGTGTAATGTATCTAGGTAGTCCATAGAAGGCTACCTTATTTACTTTATCATTTCTAACAAATGAAATGCTTTCTTCAATTTTGCTGCTCATTCACTTTTTCTTTTTTATTCTATAACACTGGCACTGTGTGACTTCAGGTAGTAGGTCCCCCCCCACTGGATAAATCTGTCTGAATTTATATTATATTGTTTGCTAATTAAGATTATACATTAAAAAATGTCATTTTTATAATGTTAGAGTCAAAAACAAATTTTGAAGTTGAAATACGGTAGGCACACCATATAGCGATGCATTACGATATAATGACAAATTACAAAGACCCCAGCAGTCTTATAATTGCGAAATCAGAAAAGGAAATGTTCGATATAACGTTTCTGCAGTGAGTGTATTTGCTTAACTAATCTTTGTTTAAATGAAAAATACTTTCGTCTTGCTTATTTCTATTTCAATTTCACCTTGTTGCTACATATGGTGCTGAATTGCACACAGCAGTAACTAGACTTCTTTGCAGTCAGACAAAGAAAATAATTTTCTCTTAGACATTGACGTAGGCATCGTGAACAAATATAATAAAAAACTATATATAGTACTAAAATATTATATAATATATTGTTAAAGTGAATCCTCTACCTGCCTGTAAAAAAATTATACTAACGAGACAAAAAAAAAACCCCTACGCAACTCGGAGGTACGAACGGAAGGGAAAAATAAAGCAACTGATGCCACAATTACTCCCATAAAAAGCACTTCATACCCTGTTGCCAAATTAGGTGGAAAAGTATATATACACAAATAAATGCAGTACAACCTCTGAATAACAGTTAATTTGTTAACAAGTTCCGTAGGATTCGGTTTTATTAATATCTTCCGAACTTACCGTTGTTTAGGGGTGACCGTTAAAGAAGGAAGTAAGTAAGCAACAACAAAAAATTCGAGGGAAAGGTGGCCGCCGAAGGCAGTGCTGTAATCCCAGAGAGGTGACCATTAAATGAGGTTTTACTGTATATCGTATATAGTAAAACTTTTGAATAACGGTCACTTCAGGATTTGAGAATATGTCTATTATTCAGAAATGACTGTTACTCAGAGGTGTCCGTTATTTGGAAGTGTTAGAGAATAACAAGCTTTGGAATTGGTAACTGGAAAAGTGTCCATCATGGAGATATACGTACTATGCCCTAACACTTCCAAATAACGGACACCTCTAAATAACAGACACCTTTGAATATATCCAGGAATAGCTTCTCCAATGTCTCATCATGTGAATGAATGCACGAAAAATATCAAAATTTTATATGCTTAAAAATTTCATCCCAAATGTGTTTCTCACAGAACACTTAGAGGATTTCTGCTGCAGGATGACCATAGGTGTGTGCGGAAAGTTCATAAGGGGGGTTATAGGCTCAATGGGGGTTACAGAGCTACAACTCACATATTCCTATGTTAAATATACAAAATTTCATTGCAATGGGGGTTACAATCCCCATCAACACCCCCCCTGCATACGCCAGTGAGGATGACTCAAACAAGGATGTGAATTGAATATACCGAGTATGTACGAAAAACATCTTTACATACAAATATGGATATTCTGGACGTCCCCAGGACTTTTGCTATAGGATGATCCAAATGAGGACTTGAATAGGACAACCTCAAGATGTCCTATAATGATGTCCTCCATATGTCCTAAAAGGACGTCCTGAGGATGTACGAAAAACACACATTATGTACTAGAAACAAACAAGCTTGCTCTGAAGATCCTCAGGACGTGAATAGGACATCCTATACCGATGTCCTCTGCACATCCAGAAAGGACATCCTGAGGAGGTGCAAAAAAATCATTACGTACTATGAGCAAACACGGATGTTCTGGACATCCTGGACAGGGCTTCTTCTGTAAGATGACCCAAACACGGATGTGAATAGGACATTCTCAGGATGTCCTATAACAATGTCCTCCAAAGCATTTTACAAGGCAGATAATCAATCAGCAATATGCCATGGCAGTCCCAAAAAACTGTGGCCATCACATTTCCTGCTGACGCAATCACTTTGGCTTTCTTGGGAGCTTTCTCTCCCTTTTTTTTACATATCATACTCTGTCGTTTTGTTGCGGGAGTTGAATGGTGAATCCACATTTCGTCACCAGTGACTATTCTTGAAAACAGGGTGTCACCTTTATCTTCAAACAATTTCAAAATAGATTGTGCAGCCGTCAAGTGATTCTGCTTAAGGGCGTCAGTCAATAAGGGCGGCACTCATCCTGCACACACTTTTGAGAGTTTAAGGTCTTGAACAATAATGTCGAACACTAATTTCAGTATCTGGTGGCAGTTCAGTCAGGATTTTGTCAAGTGTGAGCTGCTTATCGGAGTCAATGACCACGCTCACAGCAGCAATGGCATCAGCTTAGTGGGAAGCCATTGGTTGCCCGGTACGCTAATCATCATGAATATTTTCTCTGCCTTCAATAAACATTGTTTGTCAACGACAAACCATTTGTACAGATATGACATCTTCACCATAAACACTGCATAACTGATGATGAATATCCACAGCCGATTCCTTTTTTGCAGTCAAAAAATGAATCACACTGTGTATTTCACAGTTGGTGGCAAAATGAAGTGGAGAGTCTCCATGTCGGTCAGCTCTCAAATGAGGCATGAGCACTTGAAGGTCACCAAATTGGAACCAAGTGCTCCGACTAAACCCAAACTAAAATACCCTGCCTAAATAAACTTCCGGTATCGCACGTAATTTGATATAAAAATTAGGGAAACTTACTTTTTGAATACCCCTTGTAGTTAAGTAAGTTCCACATTTCTCTGAAATTTGTGAGAAATATGACATTTTGAGTAAAATAAAACTTGACGTTTTACGCGCCCAAATGCTTCAAAAATACCTTCCATCGTTAATACTGCTGTCATTGGGTTTAGGACCTAGGTTTATGAAAATATCGTCACCTTCATGAGAAAAGAAAAGTATAGAAAAAAAAATAAAAGCATATAAGAAAGTATATGCACAACTGATGTTTTCAGAAAACAATATTTAAAGTCCCAGTTTTTAATGAATTTAATTCGAAAAATTAAGTTCAGATTCAAATTTAAGCAATTTAAAATTTGAAAACAAATTTGTGCTTTTACTATTATACACTAAAATGTCGACTAACAACTTGAAAAATATGGTTCAGGAAAAGAAGTTAAAAACGCGCATACGTGCCTTTGGCATAAGGGCAACAATAGTGCCCCCCCATGAATCATTTTTCTATTGAAAAGTGCTCCGGAATGCAAAAAAATTGAGAACCGCTGGTGTATCATATCAAATTAAGCCTATTTTGAAAGTAACAGAATAAATTATTTTGAATAAATATTTCGATGACTAAACCAATATCTTGTGTTTCGTTGAACAATTCCAAGTATTTATTTGACAGAATGTACATTACTATATATTACAACTTGAAAAAAATTACCAATTGCCATCCCATCAAAATTTGAATTCAATGGGATTAATCCTTGAGAAGCCCATGTCAAAGAATAGTGTGAACATTTCTGATGCCAAGTTTCATATTCATCAAATAATTCCAAGTCTTGAATTCTAATTATTTCATCTATAGGCAATGTAGAATAAAACTCATTCATTCCTTTTACACCACATGATGTCCAACCCTATACAGGGTAAAAAAAAAATACAATATCATGTTATAATATCAAAAATAAAAAGACAGCAACAGAAAAAAAGATTTTTTACCATAGCTAATTCATAAAATATATTCACTCCATAGATTATTACAGCATCTTTTGAGTTCAATGGGCTGGGTTTGATTCTCAGAAAGTTTGATTATGTATTTAAACTTATGATAATAATTTAAGGACGTTATGGTAAGCTGTCCGTCTTGTCCCAAAATATGAATGGTGGTCTTCGGACATAAAAATACTACATACCCATAGTTAACAAAACAACGGTTTTGTATTTTTCTGGGGACCATAAAAAACAAGAAGAAAAAAAAGGTACAAGATGCAGGAATATCAATTCTTTACCAATTTTAATGGTCATATGGCTTTATGCAGGGAAAAATACTGGAAAGAGTTTCATGATAAAATTACAGTTTTATTATTTTTTTTTACTCTGAGAACATGCTTTTAATGGAATAATGTATCAATTACACTGACAGCATACAATACATTAAAAATCAAAATATTTAAGCATTTTAAAGATTTTATAATTATGATTAATTGTTTGCACTTCTGAAATCAGAATATATAGGTTGAAATCGAAAAATACACCAAAAGAGAATTCACAAGAGTAACTGCTTCATCACCTGTATCTGACATAGTCACTTAGTAAACAGTAGAGACAGAGAAGCATAAATGCTGATTTTGTGGGTTCTAGCCACTTTTTGAATTCCCTAATGATTTTGTTTATCAAACTACCAGCTTTTCTGCAACATTTAATAAATTCACCTGTGATACATTCTTTGGAACTACCATATCTAATTTCACAAACGTCAGGATTTCGTTTGAAAAACTGGTTTAACAATTCAATTATGTCACTTTGATGTTTCAATAAATACACTTCACAAAATTTTGAATAGTTATAAATTATTGGCACAACATATTTCGCCCAGCCAGTAAAGGATTAAAGATGGTGCAAATAGTCCTCTTACACTAGGTGCCTAGCCATGAAGGGTGACAAAATCGTTTAACTACCCAAAAGTGTAGGCAAGACCAAATCGAATTTGATCATCTAAGCAAAGCCAGTGGTTTCCAACATGGGAGTCACCACAACTATTTTTAGTTGCAATTATTTTTATAAGGAATTTCATACTGTTTCCAACGCTTTTATATTTCAACATGGCTACATTGCAATACACTACACTGCCCCACATAATTATAGGTCCACCTTAAATAGATGTTATTTCTTGACTATAAAAAGTA
>QLNU02015360.1:316934412-316949323 GCA_006491805.2 Dysdera silvatica
ATGCAGAGTTTTCAACCAAATTTTATGAAACTTACATAATATTTGGAGACACAAAAGAAAAATATTATACTGAAATTTGAAATGAATAAAGTAAATATTCAAAGGGATATGAGTATGTATAGGTAATAATTTTTAACTGCGCATGCTCAAAGATAAAACAGTTCTTCCATAATTCGGTAGCCAATTACATAAGGCAACTTACATACAAATTTTAGTTGAATATCATAAAAATTTAGAAAGTTATCAGCGATAGAGTAAGCTGCATTTCAGTTAATTTCTAAAAGTAGCTGGATGATAAGGGATTTTCCACAAATTGTCATTTGTTACTCCATTTTTATAGCATTTCATACATGACGATAATTTATGGTGCATACAGCACAAGAAACGCGTTTCCACTTATTGTCATAATTCTGGGCTAGTTTTCTCAGAGAACATGCATGTCCGATAAATTAGGAAACGACAATTTGTGGAAAATCCCTTATCATCCAGCTACTTTAAGAAAGTTACTGAAATGCAGCTTACTTTATTGTCTATAACTTTCTAAATTTTCTCGATATTCAACTAAAAATTTTATATAAGTTACCCTATATAATTGGCTACCGAATTATAAAAGAATGTTTTTTTTTTAATCTTTTGAGCATGCGCAGTTAAAAATTATTACTTATAAATACTCATATCTCTTTGAATATTTAATCCATTCATTTTAAATTTCAGTATAATATTTTTCCTATATATTGCCAAATATTGCGCAAGTTTCGTAAGATTTAGTTGAAAACTCTGCATCCCATAAGCAAAATACCTGCGAAAAAAATGAAATTTTTCAAAAAAAAATCATATACACACTATTTTTACGAAAATGCATAAAAGTTTTGCACATAGAAAGCAAAATCTGTTTTGAAAGTTGGGAATTATTTCTACTTTTTTGTGATACAAGGTGATTACAAATATATATTGTTTTCTTCAATTTGTTGTCGGTCCCCTAAATGCATTCTTGACTCAAACTTTTCTGAAAAGTATGAATTCAAGCATGTTCTTTACGTAACTGAATTTGAAGAATAATTCGTTCTGTATTTCTTGAGAAATTAAAATGTCTAAAACCAAAAGTGTCCAGTGACTTTGGGTATATAGTATATATCCATTTTAATACTCCCCCCCCCAGTGGGGTAGGAAAGGGAACTCAAGCCTCCCCCCATTGGATATTAAAACACATTTTCTCTAATGCAGAATCACATGATCTTCTTTAAAACTACTTGAGCACCTCCAAACAACTACTGATTTGCTATGTCACTGCCCCCCATTCCCAAAAAATGACAAAACATTGCATTTAAATATGTATCAACCACGGCTTATTTCCAAGAAATTATTGCAGTAATGAAAAATAACCAGCAAATTTGTTTGTTGGTGCATTGGCTATTATAATGGAATACAGCCAATGAAAAAATTATTCATGAAAATGATGCAAACAGACTGAATATGGAGTTATGACTGGGTTTCAAATTTTGAGGTATACATAACGCCAAATAAATATAGAAAAATAGCTGGGTGATTGTAAATGATGAATATTTCTCTTTTGCCTGTGTAAGAAAACGATATTTCTAAAATAGATGCATAAATAAAATACATTGTATCATACTACCAGCCAGGAAAAACGGATGCACATGGGAGAGAATGATTTGTTTGTTTGTTTTTTGGTTTTACGGCTCAAAGACTACAGTGGTCATGCTGCGCCGGGACCTACTGTTTTCCGAGGAATCCGAACCTCTTAAGGCCTAGGGAACCAAACCCCGGACTACAGTGAGCAGTGCGATCTTTATGAGATCTCTGAGTAAGCGTTCTTTTTGCACTGCTGGGAGTCGAACCCGGATTAGCCGCGCAATAGGAGAACGCGTTACCACACTGCGCCACCGCAGGGCAGGGAGAGAATGAATGCATATTAATATAGTAATGGTGCAAAAGTGCAAAAAAAAATAAGAACATGAAATCAAAAAGTGTATGTTTTGAAATTCTGGAGTTACGGATTGGAACAAGGGGAGTGCAAAGGCCCAGCATGATTTTTTTGACAAATTATCATTAAATACATCTAAAAAAAAACCCAAAGAAATAACTTTAAGATATCTTATTTAGAACCACGATCGATTGCTTCTGGAAATGTCTTTGTATACACATGAATATCACCATACCTGCCAACATGTCAATTTCGAAATTCTTACAATTTCTAAAACGCGTGTGCATCATAAGCATGCACATCATAAGACAGCATGCAAAATACATGCAGTATAACACGTCCAGAACATAAAAAAAAAATCCAATGTAATTTCCCAAATTAAAATACATCATTTAATTTAGTGGCTAAAACAGCAACTTATACTTCACGCTACGAAAAACTACAGCAACACCAAGATGGACATAAACCAAAAGCACTGATTTATTATGATTATTCTACTTTATTATAAATCAAGTGTTTATAAATGGCTGATTTAGTCATTGCCACAAATTTTTTATCGACTTTTTGCTCGTAGCAATGTCCCTTTTACATATTTTCAGTTATAAATAATGTCCTCCCCATTCTGCATTGCTTTGAGGCATTGTTAAAATACACAGCATACCACTAGAAATTGTACTATATATATTTTAATGTGCTATCAGCTGATATCAATTGGCGAAGAATAGCCCACTTTCGATCCATCCTGTCTCCTTTAATTACTTCATCAGGCAGATCATCAATCTGCAATGAGAAAATTCAGACTGAAGTTTTTCTCTACCTTCATCTTCTGTTTCATCAGCTTTCTGTGAAAGCATTATAGGAAATTTATTTAAGAAGTATTCTACATGTACAAATGACCTGCTAGAAAATTTCTCAAGATCCGAAACCTCTGCATGCTTCAATACATCAGTATTTATTGGGAATTTATGTCTAATATAATTGCAGCAGGTAACATAATATTTTCTAATAGCTGAATAAAACATTAGTTTTTCATCATCTTGTAAGATGTTGGCTGTCTTAAATGTAGCTCTACCAATAAATAATAAATAAATATTCAACAATAGAGAATTCAGAATATGAATTTTTGGCGTTTGAGATTGCAAAATTAAATTTGGTTTCTCAAATGTTGCCATTATGTAATCTAAAAACAAACAATATGCTTTATTAAGATCAGAAGACACAAACATAAACATTCTTTCTTCTCTCGTCAATGGGCAAACAGCTTTAGACTGAGATGTGTTAAGAACTATAAGTCTATCAGAGTATACTATAAGCTATAAGTATATCAGAACTATAAGTTACAGTACCTGTATCTTTCTTCATGTTCTTTGATGGGTGCTCCTCACTACATGCAGAAAGCCTCTTTTTGCAAGAGCAGCCCATATTAATCAAAGGCTGAATATTTTCCTCAGACGTAATATCATGGTCTTTCTTCGTTAGTTTGAGTGGAATAAGGTATGTTTCAAGAGAAGAAATTTTGTCATTATTGCCAGATTGCTTAATATGGTTCTTGAAAAAACTGACAAGTGAACTCCACTGTTCTAATAATCGTTTCAGGCTTTTATCTAATGAAAGCCATCTAGTACACATGTTTCAGGATTTTGTAGCCTTCAACATCATACAGTGACTGCAATTCTTTTTTCCTCTTGGCACTTCTATGTAAATAATAAAATATATTAACCAACATTTCATTAACTGCTACAGGGAGTGGGTCAGCTGCTTTCTTAGCAGCTAAATGGATGAAGTGGCAAAGACAGCCCATTACTACAAGTTTTTCATTTTTACTTTTTAGAAAAGCTGAAACCGTTTTTATACTCTATCATGATAGGTGCATTGTCTGCACTAAAAGCGACACAGTTTTTTATATCTGTTTTTCTTGACTGCAAAGTATCAAACATTAAGTTGCTAATATTTTGCCCACAGGAATATCCAGATAAAACAGGTACAGCTAGTAATGAATTTTCTATTTTGCCCTCCTTTATATTAAAATACGTTATAACCACTGGATATAACTATGAATCCAAGTCATTGTTCCCATCAGTCAAAATAGCAAATGCTATATTATGTAATGGACTCTTGAAAGACTTTTTATAAACAGATGCCATTTTTCCAACAATTGCAGCCATTTTTGTTCGACCACAACCATAACCATACTTTTTCGCAGCATCACAGTTTGGAAACACTTTTTTTTTGACGAGTGATCCTACATGGTCTGCTATTGCTACAAGCAAATTATGTTCCAAAACGAATGAAGCAAATTATGTTCCAAAATGAATGAAGCAAAGAGACACTCAGCGTTTATCACATCATTATCACCATCTCTAGAATTAAAGGAAGTTGCAATTTTCGAAGTTTTTTCTTGACTGTTTATAAAATTTCCATGTTTTTTAGACTTTACGTGAATTTTAATGTCATTTGAACCACCAAGGACAATTTTAATGTCAGTACAGCAAAGGGAGCAAAATACAAATTTCGGTCCTTTATGCGATTTTACGATGCACGGGAATTCTTTTGCATAAGATTCCAAAACTACCTCGTAACATTGCTTAACTTTGCATTTGTCCATCTCCTAATAATATCAAAAATGCAAACACAACTTAAAAATAAAATTACTGGAACACACGTTGAAGAATCTCACCACGTGCAAACTTTCAAAACATAATCTAAACAGGAAGTATGGATGCGTGTATGGCCTTTCACAACACAATCTAAACCGGAAGTACCACCGTCACTGACCTGAATTTCAAGTGGGAAGGCTGTAATCTCAGAATGCTCAAACAGCGCAATAACTGCAACCGATGGCGCGTTGAGGGGGAGTGGAGATAGTAGACCATCACACAAAGATGCCCATTCACATGGATGTCATCATTCAATACGCTAAGCGTCGGTCTCGGTGATGGCCCTAGGCTATAGACAATCGCATAAAAGGAATTTTGTAGTCATGGGAATGGATTGAGGTTACAACTCTGTTGTGTGTGTTGTTTTGTTTTTTCCCCTTTAAAAACAAAAAAAAGCAACCTACATGTACGATCTCACCGATTATCCATACAATTGTATAATTCACCAAATCTGTACATTATACGGATAAATCATACGAGTTGGCAGGTATGTATCACCAATTATTTACGTTTAACCACCAAATTTACGATTAAGCATCGGGTAAACATGAAAAACGAAAGAAAAAAAAGAGAAAATAAGAACAAAAGAGAAAATAAGAACAAATGATAAAAAAATATACTTCAGATGAAAATATAGACTTTTACACACACACACAAAAAAAAAAAGAAGACCTGCCCCTAATATAACTTTCACGCTTCTGAAGTTCATATGGAAATTTTACACTTACAATAGAATTGAAAACGAATTTTCGCATTTTGTAATTCTAAATAAAAAAAACAACAACCATGTAATATGCTCACATTAAGAAAGATTAAAACAAAAATGTACTTACGTGCAAATAATGTTAGGTTATGAATAAAATCCTTTTTTGCTGTCTTCAAACCGTAAAACTCTTACCTTACAAAATGTACAGAAAAACTTCAATTGAACTCTGGGACCAGAATAAGCAAGCTGGGGAAACTGCATAACAATGCCACCTTGCCAAGCTCATTGCCAAAACTCATGCTATACTCTTAAAAACGGTCCAAGATTTTTCGGACATGGTCCATCTGTAGATGTACATCATAGCGTAACCTCCAGCCATTTTGCTTCTCTCAGTAGCATTGTTTAAGTCATAAAACGATGTAGAAATGAGCAAAAAATGATTATTTTTTGTTTGTTATTTTTAATTTATATTTTTTAATTGGCCGGAATTGAAGGGAGGCCTCAGTTTTTTAGCATCGCCTTGGATTATTTCGGAAATGAACGTCTGTGATGTAGTATATACTTTTCACAAAATTCATACCCGAAAACAAATTACTCTTATCTGTATCAGAGAAGGGTCAGTGGGAGGAGACCCCCACTTCAGGGTAAACTCCTTGCTGTCCATTTAGATAGACTTTGAGTTATGCCTGAACAGTTGAAATATGATGACATCACTTATTTTCACAGCTTCCAAAAACATTTTTTATGAAAACTTCCCAAAGCATAGGCAAGTTTTTTGCAATGCATTTCTAAAAATTCCATGCTAATCCATCATGACATCACATAAACAGGAAGTTGTGACAAGCAGGAATGAAGGTGATGCCATTGGCGACCAAAAGGCGAGATTGTTATGCAGTGATGCTAGCAAGCTTATATATTCACCTTGTCTCCCGAATGGTGAGAATGAAGAAAGAATTGTCAGAAACATACAAAGTGGAGCGGCATGCACAGACAAGCATCATTGGGACCCAACTTACACCAAGATGCTTCCCAAATTATGGTACCCACTTTTGCATTAAAAAAATAGCACTCCAGTGTAAAGTTTTTTCATGACCAATTTTTTAATTTCAAGACTTTTTCAGGACCCATTTTCCATTTTTGTTACTTTTCAGGACTTTTATGACCTGTAGACACCCTGTTCTATAAACCCCAACATTTTAAAATTATTTATGGTTATAGTGTCAAAATTTCATTGGTCCCTTGAATGATGTTATAACCAAGTCGAATTGCAATTATAAAGATAATTGAAATCATATTTCATCTGGAAGTGTGTAAAATAGATCGCTGATTGTAAGTGAACAATTCCGTTCATTTAATACAGACAAGCAGAATTATTCCTCAATTTGATCTGTGTATGATTTTGCACACCTCTAATTTGAACTGTTTAGTATGCATAAACATAGTTTATTACATAACATTTTGTTGCATATTTTGTCATAAATTGTATACCAGGTTTGGTAGAATTAAATGTAAGATATATACAGTACCATAGATAAAAATCTGTTTTTTTGGGATAATAAATCCGTGTATACATCGATTGATTTCAGTGGACTTCCTATGGTAGAAAAATGCTTCTTCCTGAAATGAAATGCATGATTTAACAGCAAATTAAAAGGAATTACATAATTACTTTAATAATTAGTTTTAAATTAAAAACAAAGATAAAGCCATAATAATCAATGTGAAAATTCTTATAACTGTTCATTTAACTAAAAAGAAAAAAAAAGGCGAAGTTCATGTTTCAAACTTAAATTTCAACATGCATCCTTCAGGTGCAGTATTTTAGCACCTATTGTGTCTGTTAAGAAATCTGAAAAATTTTCATTTCAATCTTGTCTAGAGCATGATCATTCATTTTTCTTTAGTCTCATAAGCCAACGAATGTTCTAATTTAAAATCAAAATCATGGATGGCTACATACATCACCCTAAAATTGCAAGTACATTACACTTTATCATAAAATAAGATAGAATAAGCACTCCATATAAATGAATATATAAATTAACACTGGCTGCTTAATTATTTTGTCAGCTAATTTAGTTTGAATTTTAAATCCAATGAGTGTTAGTGGAATCAGCAATAAAAAGATCACACACAGCTGTTACTGTCATATAAACATAATTTATTTTAAATATTCCCATCTTATTTGGACTCTGACCAGAAACCAAATCGATGGGACTAAAAATATGCAGATTTAAACTACATGCTACAAAGAACACAGCAGTCTTTTCACTCAGAAACTGAATCCAAGACAATGTGTGTATATGTGTGGAGGAGAAATCTAGAATTTTTAATACATTGCACAACTTTATCGACTGGGTACACACACACCTTTCAAGTTAAAAATATTAAAAAATTCACACAATTTCTGCAAGTAATGTGCAAAATATTTTTGAACATATATAAACGATGGTTTGGTTATGATTAAACTTGGCCTATTTAGAGCACCCTTCAGTTTAAACTGTTCAGCGGATTGACACCAAAATTGGTATACAGACTATCCAAAGGATGTGGGAAAAGAATCCATGAAAAAAATTACTTCAAAAACGTCCAGTAGAGGGTGCATTTTAGTACAATATAGCAAAAGCAACTTACAAAATGACCAAGATATACCAGAAATTATATTTTCAATATTTAGTAGCACTTATTGTATCGAAACATTTTAATTAACATCGTGTGAGCAATAACAGTAGGCTGGCGCTGCAGGCATACAACAGAATAAAAGGATTTCATACATGCAGATAGCATGCAAAGAAATGTGATAATCACGCAGCTGTTAATTGCATACAGGATGATGTAATGGATGTTGCTCAAAGTGGCCATCATTGATCACTTGTAACAGTTCAAGCCAATGGACAGCGTGTTCAACAGCAGATCACAACTGATCCTCTGTGATGCATTGCACATGCAGCTTAATTAATATTATTAAGAACAATTCAGATTATTGGTTTGTCAGGATTCTGACCCTGTCGGGATTTTCGGGACTTTTCGGGATTTCAGCTGTCAGGATTTCGACCCAGACCCATGAACTAAGTTTATGTGTGCTAGAATGTTCATATAATTTTTTTAAAAATTAATAGAAAAAATATTTGTGAATGAGAAATGGTATATATGCAGTATGGTTATAATGAAACTTGGCTTATTTAGTGTACCGTGTATTTTAAACTGTTCAGCGGGTTAATATCAAAATTGGTATATAAACTATCCAAAGGATACGGAAAAGCAAAAAAAAAAAAATTACTTAAAAAATGTCCGCTAAAGTATGCTTTTTGGCGCAATATGGCAAAAGCAAAATATGAAATGACCAAAACACAACACAAATGACAGTTATCTACAAGCATTTCAAGCATTACAAATGAAATCAAACAAAATCATAACACATCCATCGATTCAGCCACGAAAAAAACACCTGATTTGCATAAGTGCAGAAAGACGGTAATATGATCCAAAACAGGTCTCTGTGTAAAATAGGCAGATTAGCACAGTCTTTTCATAAAAAGTTTTCTGCTGTTAGAATGGCTGTTTCATTAGTTGAACCTGCGTTACTTGTAAAATTTTCTATTAAAACCAAGTGATGCTGTTGCTCATAGGCGTACTCAGAAAGTTCATGAGGAGAGGTATAGGCTCAATGGGGGATTACAACCCTCATCAACACCCCCATGCATATGCCAGTGCCGTTTCTGCAATTCATGATTTTCAGCAGATTAAGAAACTATGCTGTGGACTAACATCTGCACAAGGTGTTCGAGACATGATGTCACAATCTAAAATGTTCACTAAGTTAGGAGTTCAAACTAGTGGAGGGTGTAAAGCTATGACACCTCAGGTTGTTGAAGATGCTGAGACAGCTATTATCAGTCAACGATACCCATTGCCGGTACCAGTAGTACACACACGGTATCTTGACAGTTAGGCATTCCATATAGCACTATTCAGAAGGTACTAAGGAACATCATGCATTTCTTCCCCTACAAGATCTGCCACACCCAACAGCTGTTTTAAACGGACCAGGTGCAGCTGCTCACACATTTGCAGTATGGTTTCTTAACAAGATGGAAGGTAATTTATCATGGCCATGGAACATTCTTCGGCATGATGAGGCTCATTTTTACCTGAATGGGACAGTCAACGTGTAGAATTGTCGCATTTGGTCGATGGAGAATTCCTGTTCGCACCAAGAAATCCCTCTACAATCCCCAAAAGGGACTGCCGGGTGTGGGCACATGGTGACATTTATCTTTGATCCGTGTTTCTTTTAGGAAGTCACTGCGAATGGCCCTGTCACATGTTCTGTAATGGCCCTTCAATACTGTGAGTTGCTCCAGAATTTGTTTTGCCACTACTACTGTGCCTTACATTGATCATTTTTATGTAAAATAGTGTGCCACTACGTGTTGCATGGTGCATCATGGCTTTTTTTCTCCAGCATTTCACTAATGGGCCACCATGTTTACCTGATCTCACTCAGTGTGACTTCCATTTGTGGAGTCATTTAAAGAATTTAGTTATGAAGGTGTTGCTATATTAGCCAAATTGAAGGACTTCATTAAATATCATGGGGTGGACTGGGTCCACTTAAAGTGTGCATACCTTGGATTTTCAGAGAGCACGAGTCAGTGCTGGATGAAGGTCAAGAGAGAACATGCTTTTATTGGGGGGGGGGTCAAGGACAGAATTTGCCATGGTCTTGGAATAACACCCTTCATTTATCATGAAAGTTGGAATTTTTTACAGTGAAAAAAAAAAATATTTTGGGGGTCATGATCCCTGTGATCACCCCCGTGTCCACACTGAATTAAGGTTTTTATGGGTCCTAGGTCAAAAGGATAAAATGCAGGGGCGGAAGGGGGCCGAAAATTAAATGAAAATTTAACATTCAAAATCTACACGGTAAAGGCAATTCCCCACCAAATGAGTTACCATTTCCAGAAATCGAATCATTATAGCCCCTTTAATGACCTTTGCCCCTGATAAAATGGGCAAACTGGTATATACGGGGGCGGTTGATGGGAATTGTAATACCAATTGTGAAGAAATTTTGAATTTATATATATTAAATTAATACCCACATATTCATCTGTATATACATAAAATTTCATCTGGTACAATTCCCATCAGCCCTCCCCTTACATATGCCAGTGGGCCCATTTTATCAGGGGTGGATTTAGAGGTCATTAAAGACTTGATTTGGACCTTTACCTTGCATCTTTTCAATGTTAAATTTTCATTTAATTTTTGCCCCCCCTAAATCTGTGCCTGCACTTTATCCCTTCAGCCTTAAAATAGAATGGATGGGGGTCACAGGGGTCATGACCCCCAAAATATATTTTTTCACTGTAAAAAATTCCAACTTTCATGATAAATGAAGGGTGTTATTCCAAGACCATGGCAAATTCTGTCCTTGACCCCCCCCCTCCCCAATAAAAGTCTGTGTTCACTCCTGACCTTCATCCGGCACTGACTCGCGCCCTCCAAAAATCTAAGGTATGCGCCCTTTGAGTGGACCTGGTCCGTCCCTGGTATTTAATTAATATTATTAAGAATAATTCAGAATTATTGATTTGTCGGGATTTTGGCTTGTCGAGATTTCATCTGTCGGGATTTCGGCCGTCGGGATTCTGACCATGTCAGGATTTTGGTTTGTTGGCTGTCGGGATTCTGGCTTGACGGAATTTCGGCTGTCGGGATTATGTCCGGATCCCTTAGTTAATATATATTTGCATCAGCTTTTCTCATTATAGAAATGAGATTACACATTCTCAGTTTTGATTAAAACATTACAATATACAGTGAAAATTATGAACAATGACTTCCAAGGACTGAGCAAATTTGATCATTACAACTGATAGCATAAGCATATGCAGAAAGTTCGGAAGGGGGGTTATAGGCTCAATTGGAGGTTAAGGAGCTAGAACTCACACAGTTCTATGTTAAATATACAAAATTTCATTGCAATGGGGGGTTACAACCCCCATCAACACCCCTCTGCGTACGCCAATGACTGACAATCATTAGAAGCAATATATATTTTTTAAATTGTAGTATAATATATATTTTATGCTTATTTATTCTATATATACATTTTAGTTTAATAGCTTATTTATTCTAAACTTATTTTCAAATGCATACTTTTTTGTTCTAAAATAATATTTTTTCAGACATATTTAGGCATTTTCATTCTAAACTTCATTTTAAATATATTAATAATTTCTACATTTAAATTCTATTAAATTTTAGGTGTCTCTCTGCAAACAAGATTTCCTGGAATCTTCAAATTGACAATGTTATTTCTAGATTATCTGCCAATTTGGGCCTTGTGTGCTGAACTAAAAATATTCTCCCAATCGGAACATTGAAGCAGATCTACAACTCTTGAATGCTTCTCCACCTTTCATACTACAGCAATGAGGAACCTCTATTGAAGCTTATAATATTAGCAAGCTTTAGAGGTTCCTACAAGGCTGGTACTATTTTCTGAAGAGAAAACTTAAGGAGCTTTTAAGGAGTTTTTAAGTACCTCATGCAAAAAATTAAAAACACACACAGCACCTAATTTAGCATTGAAAAAAATGAAAGAAAGCAATGCAGCTATCGAAGTATACATATTTACATTTGTATCCGTGTTAACATTGTAAGATATTATTACCCTTCACAGGGATAACACAATTGCCAAATAAATGGTTGACACATGAAATCACCGTGGTGAGTTTGTGATTTTTTTTTCTTTTTTCGTGTGGGATTTTATTATGACAATAAATTGATATCCATGTTTTTAAGCCCATACTATAATTGTTTACATTTAGGAGAAAAAGAGACATGGTCCCTCTGTTGAGCCAGGAATGCCTTGACTGCTACAAGAACGAGGACAGGAACAACGCTCCCTTTCTCCATATATGAAGTTGTAAGATATTACTTTCTCGGGGATAGTACAATTGCCAAATAAATTGTCAACACACAAAGCCACCAAAGCAAATTTTTTTATGGGGCATTTTATTATGATAATAAATTGACATCCACGTTTTTAAGCTCATATTATACTCCCGGCGAAGCTAACCTGGTACACTGTTAAGGCTACAGCGACCTATTTACTCCTGAGCAACAAGTATTCATTCGCAAATTGGCGAAAAATGAGATAGCCCTCAACATTATTAGGCTATTTATCGCCTAATTTGGAATGCAGAAAAACGCGGTTGCCAAACTTCCACGCGACAAATTTCCCGCCAAGCGAACAAAGTCCTCTGAGTGGTCAGTTATTTGAATGACGTCAGCGCTTGCTATAATGAGTCTTTTTTCTAAATTTAATAAATACCAGATTTTAATTACACAAACATGCCTATGTTTTATGTATTTCAACATTATTTCAATGTTTTATGTACAAAATGTATCTTCTATTAACTCTGTTAACGTAAGAAAGGGCGAACTATATTCCTTGTTAGTATACCAGGTTAACTTTATTTAGTAATTGTGCTATCCATGAGAAGGGTAATAAATAATATCTTACAACTTCATATATGGAGAAAGGGAGAGTTATTTCTGTCCTTGTTGGTCTAGCGGTTAAGGCACTCCAGGCTCAACGGAGCGACCCTAGTTCAACTCTAAGATGAGGACGATGTCTCTTTTTCCCTTAAATCTAAACAGCTCTAGTATGAACTTAAAAATGTAGGTGTCAATTTATTATCATATTAACATTACATAAAAATTCAAAGTTTAATACTAATAAAATACAAAAGTCTAATTTTTAAGCATTAATGTATAAAGTTTTGGTTAACAATTAGCTGTGAAATTGACTTTAGATACAATGTGTTGAAAATAACTATAGATCCACCCACAAAAAAAGCTTTTCCTTCATAAGAATATGCAAATAATCTCCCAAAAAAAATTCATTGGTTTCGTATTGGGGTAGGTAACAATAAAACAGTGAAACACGCTGAAAATAAATATTTTTTTTTTTAAAAAAAGCTGCATTTTTAATTATTGATGTGTTGCAAAATAATAGGTCCACCTTAGATTTCTTTCCAAAATACCGTGTGATTATTTCTCATTTATGCAAATTTGCGTCCTGACATGTGCTTTCGACGTCACTGAGCTCTGGAAAGTGTTTTTAACCATTACTTTTAGTATGGTATCAAGTTAATGAACAAAAAAAGAAATGGGTCGCAAAAATCAGCTTATCGAAAAGGAAAAAGGTCAAATTAAAGCTTTTAATGAATGTGGAAAGTCAGGCAGAGAAATAGCGAAACGTTTGAAACGATCACATAATGTGGTGAACAATTTTATTCGATTAAAGGATGCTTACGGTACAAAAAAATCCCCCGGGAGGTCTGCTAAACTGACCTCTCGCCAAACAAGGATAATTGTTAAGGAGGCTCAATCTGGTTTAACTTCTTTGGGTGCTTTAGCACGTCAAAAGGACATTCCAAGTCAACACTGTCTAGGACCCTGAAGACAGTGGACTATTTAAGATACAACAACAACAAAAAAAAAAAAAGAAAGAAAGAAAAATATCCCAAAGTTATCTGAAAAACACAAAGAAAAGAGACTGAAATTTGCTCAACAAGTAATGATTTGGAAAGAAGACTGAAGAAGAGTAATATTTAGTGACGAAAAGAAATTAAATTTGGATGGGCCAGATGGCTGGCAATTTTATTGGCACAACTTGCGCAAAGAAGTACAAATATTTTTGAAACGACAAGGTGGAAGTGGTTCTATCCTGATCTGGGCAGGCTTTGGGTGGTATGGAAAAACATATATTACATTCTTAAATACTCGTATGAATGCCACAGATTATCAAAACCCACTTGAAGAGCACTTGCTATCATTTTCAGAAGAAATTGGAGGGCCACACTGCATGTTTCAATAAGATAATGCCCCAATCCATACAGCTAATTCAACCTTTAAATAGTTTATAGGAAATAGTATCCATATTATCCTGATTTAAACCCCATAGAGAATCTATGGGGAACACTTGCAAGAGCTGCTGTATGTGCAGGTGGGAAACAATATGATACTACTAATGAACTGAAAGAGGCAATTCTGTCTGAGTGGCGTGCCATCAACATGTATTACTTGCAGAACCTTATTAATTCTAGGCCACCAAGAATTTATAAATTTATTTTGAAGGAGGGAGGAAAATCTCCTACTAATAAATTTTTGCGAATAAGTTTCTTATGGTGGACCTATCTTTTTGCAACATTTGTTTTTAATATTGTGACTTTATTCTTGTAAGTACATTTGCAATCCTTTTTACTTTTAAATAATTTGTTATCACAAGAGCCTTGTAATAAATGTAAATTAAAAACATGAAACAGTAGTTCAATAGAACTTCTGTTTTTGTTCGGATGGACCTATCATTATGCAATGCACAGTACACACCTGCAAAGAGCCGTTCCTGGTGGAGGTGTGAAAGATGTCACTGCACGTGGGCGGTCACAGACCAATTATTAAAAAAAATCCTAAACAACCTAGAGACCCCCTAAAAACACCCAGGCATATATAAAATTCCCCGTCAGTGCATTAAGGTTTACATAGGACAAATTGGTCGTTCAATTTGTACTCGACTTAAGG
>QLNU02015360.1:316952863-316965622 GCA_006491805.2 Dysdera silvatica
AATGAGGTTGAACAGTGGTCCTCTAATAACATAATTATATAATTTTGCTTTTAAAATGCTTCTATTAATCATATTAACTGCTCTTAGTAAAATTTCCTCTGTTGATTTTTTTTTTAAATCCATATCGATTTTGATGGATTATATTGTGTTTGTTAAAAAAGTCGATTAATCCATTGTGTACATTAAGTTTTCAGTTAGTTTAGAGAATACTGACATAATAGCTATTGGTCTATAGTTTTCCTTAATGAATTTGTTACCCTTTTTAAAAATTGATTTAATTATAGCTATTTTTAATTCGTTTGGAAAAACTCCTGTTTGAAATGTGTCATTTATTGATATTGACAAAGGTTTTTTTTAGTTCGTTTATGATTAATTTTATTATTTTTGGAGATAAGCTGTCAATACCTGGGCCTTTTTTTTGTATTTATTTTGTTAAGTTCTTTTTCTATTTCATTTTCTGATGTCTCGTGTAAGTAAAATGTTTCTGAAATATTAGTATTTAAATAAGTTCTATAATTGTGGTTTAATGACTGATTTATATTTAGTTCTTTGTCCACGTATGTATAATGTTTATTAAGTTCCTTTGTTATTAATTTTAAATTATCAGTTTTGTTGTTATTTATAGTTAATTTGGTTGCATTATCAATTTTTTATTTGATTTACCAAAAAATTGGTTTATTAGATTCCATTTACTTGGAATTAAATTAAAATTCCATTTTTCCTTTCTTTACTGTAATATTTAATTCGTTTCTATATTTAGTGAATTCATCCCATCTTTTTTTTGTTCTTTCGTTCATAAATTTTTGAATAGTTTATTTTTCCTTTTTATTTTATTCTTAATTGTTTTGAAAATTTTTTGTATTTTGTTTGTTGAGAATTATCGGAATTTAAGAAGTCAGGCCAATTAATATTTAATAAAGCTTCATGAAGTATTGTTACATCAAAACTTTAATCATTGAATATTAGTTTTGCCTTTTATTTACGCCCGGATGATCACCTCATCATCGCAATACATGGTTTTGAACTAATTACATTTCAGAAAATTAGAATAATTTGTAGTATAACCTGTCAATGTTAATTCAGTTGGTCCAATTACTTTGTTAATTAATCCATATGATTCTAATAAGTTTAATAGTTTTGTTGAGTCGTTTTTAGTTTTTTTAATGTCAATATTAAAATAATCCAATATAAACATTTGTTTTTCTAGGTTATTATTTTTTAAAAGCAATGTATATTTTTCAAAGAATTTGGTAATGTTTGAGTTTGGTGGTCGATATAGTGTAATTAATTTGATATCACGTATTCTTGTTGATAACAATTCAATTTCTTCGGTTAATTCGGTTTCTGTGTTTATTAGATCTACGTTTAGTTTGTCTTTCACACATATATTGAGATTCCTCCTCCTCTTTTGTTTATCTCCCTGTAAATGGAGTATTCTTTATAATTAGTTAAGTTAACTACTGAATCCTTTTTTTCCACGTTTCAACTATTGAAATCATTTCTGGTTCGTTATAGTTGTTTATTAATTCTTTTACTTTATCAATTATATTACTCGAACTATTTGCATCCATGTAAATTAAGAAGATATGAATTGATTTATTGGAAATTAGAGATAATTTAATTTTCTTATGAGTTAATGTTTTCCTATTTCTAGTAGGTTTTTTTTATTTAGATTTAGGCAATTAGATTGGTTATTGATTAGTGGTGAATTAATTTCGTTTTAGTTGTTACTATATGAGGAAACGGATCACAAGTTGCTTCAGTTTTCGATGTTATTTATTTCATAAATCTCTGAGTTTTCGTTTTATCTTATTTTTATTCATCCTTTAGATGACCATAGGAATTTCCAATTATTTTGTTTTTGAAATATTCTTGCTTCTCTGAATATGTTAGCATTTTTTGGAGTTAGGTGTTCGTTTATATACATATTGTTTTTGAGTTGCAGTGACCCCATGTTCGATCTAAGTTTGGTATTTTTTCTTTGGCTCCAGAATTAGTCTCTTTTTTCTATTTTCATGAAACGAACTAGTAGTTTACTCATCCCTTGTTTATTCGTTTGGAGTCTATGTGATGTGTCAATGTCTTCTTTTGTTAGTTTTATATTTAATTCATTACTAATTTTTAAAATTTTGCTTATATTGTTTTCATTTTGTGTGCAAGGTAGTTCCTCTATTATTATATCCTTTCTCATCCCGTAGATCTCTACTTTGTCAAGTCTTTGTTCAATATTCTGTTGATTTACATAAATCTGGTGAATCTCTCCATCAAAATTGTTAAAGTCGTTATTACTATCATTAATATGGTCTTTTAGCTCTGTTGATAGTTCAATTGATTTCCTCTCTAATTGTTTGTTTGTTGCAATCATCTCTTTACTGATTAGTTTTAGTTTGTCTTCATCTTCTTTAATTTGATTAACGGCTATGTTTGATAATTCTAGTTGCAATAATAGTGAATCTATTTTGATATCTGTATCCCTTTTACTCAATTTGTGAATTAATTTCTTTTAATTCCTAATGTATTTGAATTAATAAATTGTTATCTGATGGACATAGTTCCATAATTTTTAGAAATAAATATCCTGACAATGCTAGCAAAATATAGACAACTTACATAATGAAAAATGTTGTAATCTTCTAGAGAACCTGTTTACCAGTTTGACATACAAATGTTATTGTTTGGTTCTGTGATCTGTTATTAAAAAGATCGCAATTCAAGTCCTTATAACGTGAGAAAAGGTAAATCGTGTGACTTAGACACAAAATTGTTTAACCTTGAGTTAAAAAGGTATTTAAAAGCAAATCAATAATTTACAACATCACAGGACAATATAACACGTTAAGATCGTCACTATCTAGGAAGTAGAAATAAGACATTTAAAATGAATGAAGACTATGGAATAATAAAGTTGTAATGGTAATTTACCAATACATGTGAAATAGTAATCCAACTGGGCATTCTGACGTACACTTGATCAAAATGTAAATAGATTAGAGAGCAATTTGCTCTCGAGACGTTTCATCATTAACATGATATCATAGAAATATATAAAGATGCTGTTTTCAATTGTTTTAGTGCTTGTTTCCCAGCTTGTTTGCGGGAAGCATATTGGTTTTACCTTGGACAACCAATGTACTTCTAGGCCATCAGTGCTCCCTTGAAGTTTGCTGCCACTGTGTTTTTGTAAGCCATGGAATATCAATGTAAAGTCAGAATAATAGAAGCTATATGTGTTGGTAAAGTAGTTCATTCAAGGAATGCGAAGTCGACCAAAGAGTTGAAAAAAGTGAGTAAAACTGTCTTTGTAAAAATTTCAAGGATCCGTGCTCATTCATCAACAAGGCTTATTCATCGGTTAACCTGTCTGGCATTTCGAGAACCACTGGAATTAGCTTTCTGCTTCGCATTTTTGTTGCATGTCTATTGACTGATCTGCTTCGTGTTCAGAAGTTTGGGCTCACGTTGAAGACATGGACATCGTTCGGCAACTTAAATAACGATAAGTACTTTATTTTAGTATTAAAACTTTAGTGTAGTCTAACGAACTGATATAAAAATTTCGAATAGTTAAGTGGGCATAGTGGTTGTCCTGGGAATACGTCTTTAGTGTTTAAGTTTTAATTTTATTAACATAATGTTGAATTGTAATAGTAATATTAGTATTGTTATAGCTTAGAAATGGAAATTGTTAACTAATCCTATATTACGTTTTATGTATGGTAAGGTCATTGAAGTTAATTAACCCAAGTTACAGTTTAATTGAACAAGGACTTTTTGAGATATGGTTAATGAACATTATTGAATCCAGGAAGTATCATAGTATAATTTCAGAGAACCTCCGGCTGTAGAACGAATCTAAACTTATGATTCATTGGATGAGATCGACTGCTTGAAGTGACGTTCCCATATTTCCCAAATAGGCGATGGGCTATTGAGCCCAAGTCAGAAAATTAAAATAACTTTTAAAGTCTATGTTCTTAATTGTTCAGTTATAATTAGTATTTTGAAGTTCTAAACGTGTTTTACAATTGTTTCAGCATCGATAAAATTTTGAAGCTGCTCCGCTAACCTTTAGATTCTCGATAACTGAATTTGGCTTATTCGAGTTATATTTGGAATGGAAAATTTAACCATGTATTAACGGTCTTAGCTCAAACAAAAATAGTGATTTGCCAAATAGGTTTGATTGTTGTTTGTGTCTGATCATCTTGCCAATAAATTTGATATTATTTATGTAATGTTTAATGGTTTAACCAGAATTCTAAGTCGAGGGTAGAAAACATTACGAAGTGGATTCTGTCTCTCCTTTTAAGCTCATTCTCCACTTTCACTAAGAGGTTCAAGGATTCTCGACATCTTCTAGTGGTTCTTATAGAAATGCTGGTTATATTACTTTCACGGTAACATGTATATTTACACTTGTGAATTCAAGCTGCAGTTTGCAAGGATTCTATGATGCAATAGAATATATGCATTTGTTTTTGTCTTCCTCTTCCTCGGAAAAATAAATTACTCGGTATATAAAGAGAATTTTTTCACATTAAGTAATATACAAAAATTTACACATTTTAATAATAAATCAATATAAACAAACCTATGAACATCTATATATGCAATTGAACACTCAGCAAAGAACAAAGTTGGTAATCGGAAATTTATTCCAGTTTCCACTAACAGAGAATGCAGATTTCCAGGATCATTTAGATCAGCTGCTAAAATGATGTAGTTTGCTGAGCTAAGGACTGAAAAATGAAGATTACAAATTAAAAAAATTAATCGATAAAAATTAATAGAAATGTCATACAAATTCATAAAACTTTCATAATACATTTCAGTCAATATATATCATCTTCCAAATTATGAAACTAACTTTTTAACACTTTAAATAAATTAAAGAAAAATAGTACAAAGTACAAACGGTCTTTGAACTCCTTTAGAAAAGACACAAAACAAAATCATCATTGCTTTTGAAACAACAAAGATTTTGAAACAATTTGACGATGACACTGCGCATTATTAAATTAACTGTAAAGGCAACAAATTAACACAGTTTAATAAAGTTAAATCGTTTACAGCTGTTTCAATAGCTCTGGGCTATTTTCGTCAAAACGGTCGACGATATATACACAATGTGTAATGACAAATGCGTGTTACAAACAGCGGTTACAGGTATAATGAAATGAACAGTAAAAATCAATCAAGCACATGGGTTAGGGGAAATGTCTCTGGTAATGGAACGTTAAGTTTAAAGAAACATTTCTAGTAGTAAAACATGAGTTTAAAAAGAAACAGCCTGATAGTACAGAATTATTCTGCATGGGATCAAATATGCTGTGAGTCAGTAGAAACTTCTGATGAAGTATTATTGTTCGATGTGGGGAGAAAGTTCTTCCAAAAGGGAGAAATGAAATTGGACGGTAACTAGTCATTAACGGCATTATCTGCATTGACGATTATACATATAGGGCCTCGAAAAGTTGAGGTCCAGTGGAGAGGAAACTTTTTGGATAAGTTGTGCTTTATGAAATAAAAATTTATGGCTGAATACCCACGAGTGTCTGTGGAGTTCTTGTTTCCAAACATAAGCATCATATTCTTTTAAACGAATTCAAAGGACTCTGCATGTTTGGCCAATGTAGACCTGATCACAATGGCAAGGAATAGAATAAATTCCCCAAAAATCAGGTCAGGGATGACGTCTTTGAATTTGGATAAACCCAGTTTACATTGGCATACGTAAGGGGTGTTGATGGGGGTTGTAACTCCCATCAACACCCCTTACGTACCATGAATGGCCATTAATTGCAATGAAATTTTGTATATTTAACATAGGAATATATGAGTTGTAGCTCTGTAACCCTTCCCATTAAGTCTATAACCCCCTTATGAACTTTCTGCATACGCCTATGCCAGTTTATTAATGGGAGTGAAGACAACACGAAAATTGAATTTACGAAGACTGGAAGCAATCTTGGTAGATATTTTTGGTACAAAGGGTATACAGACAGTTTTCAGTGAAGGAGAAGAGGAACCAATGACAGTAATAGATGGTTTAGGTCGCGTGAGTTTCTTCAGGGCCTGATAGACAAGGGAAGGTTTGAATCCACGATCACCTGCAATTCCACGAATGTAGTTGAGTTCAGTTTGAGTGCTTCATTTGTGGATGAAAACCTCAGAGCCCGAGAAACCAACCAATAAAACGTGCTGCTTTTCTGACCATGTGGATGTGCAGGAGAAGCATGAGGTGGGAGACACACTGCAAATGGTTTCCAGAAAACACCTGTGAGGAAACCCTAGTGCATTCGAAGGACGAGAACGTCAAGAAAAGAGTGCCATTGCTCTCTTCCTCGAAGGCAAACTGAAAATGTGGATCCACAAAATTCAAACATCAACAATTTCAGAAAGATCTGTGCTTGTATCTGGGAGAATATTGAAAGTGTTGTCTACAGTTTGAAAAAGATGTGTTGAAGAAGCTCATCCTCTACGTAGTGATTGTCAAATGGGATGGGTGATAAAGAATTGCCCATGTTAAGACCGTCAGTTTGTTTAAATAAAAGTCCTTGGGACACGCCTCCCAACACATTTTCCTGTTCACAATAGGGGAAAGGGGATCAATAGGGACCTTCTTATTTAAAAAATGAACTAAATAGGGACTAATTTCCCCAAAAAAGATTTATAATTTACATTATACATATTAGAGACTAATTAAGACTATCATAATTAACTGCACAAGGCATATACAGGGGTGGCTCGTGTGACCACATGGAGTGTGGTAAATCTGGAGAAGAGGAAACAAAAAGGGAAAAAAAATCTCCTGTCTGTGAAACTTAAGCTACAAATATCCCGAATAAGCTAATTTAATATATTATTCTGTATAGTTTCTTCTGCTTCTTGAACCTTTTTCAATAGTTCCTCAGCACTTTTCCCTTCCTAATCAAGGTACTCATTATAACTCCTACAGGCAACATGCACCAAAGAAAGGTCTTTCATCATGGGAACTAATTCAAGTTTATCGTCAAACTCCTTCAATGCATTTTTACTATTAACCTGGCATTCAGAGTTCTTATGGTCATGACAGCTTTGTCTTCTGTCATTACTCTAGAAGAACTTAAGAAGCCTCTTTCAACTTCTGTGCTACCATGTGAAAGACTCAATGCTTTTTTTTTTTTACAATGGTTACAGTTGGATATTTCATAGTATCTTAAAAACCTGTGCCCAAAGGCAATCTATACATGAATTTTCATTTACCTTTCCAAATTTTAACATTTTCTACTCATCCATTAATTTTCCCTTGTTAATTTCCAATGGCAAATAAGAAATGTAGCATATTTTTTTGCATACTTGTGGAATTGCTTACTTTACCTGGCTTAAGACAACTAAAAGCTATCAGTAGCTTATTGTTCATGGTGTCCTTAACTAAAATATATTTATCTGATGCTACATAATGATGTTGAATGCTTGATAAAAAACTTTGCTTCTCTACTTCTGAAAGTGAAGTCAAACAGCTTTTTTTTGTGTTATCATTTAACTGAATATTTTTTAAACTAAGCAAATTTCCTATAATGAAAATATCGCTTTCTTCTGGACTTTTTCTAAATTTTTTGACTACTTCACTTTTAGATACACATCCCATGATAATCATGATCAATTCCTTTATCTGTTTTTATAAAATATGTATTAATGGTCCTTCTCTTCGAAAAAGGCCAGTAAATTTAGTAAATAATGAGGAATTACTACATACAAAATTAAGTTCCGCTTTAATATTTTTCTGTTGCAAGAAAGAAATTTTTTTATAACTTAATGTATTCATTAACCTCTTCTGCTTAAATGGGACAAACTTAAAAAAATACTCCACAACAGCATCCCATTGTTGTAAAAGTCTCCTAGCAGCAGTTTCCAGAGTTAACCATCATGAATTCACATGCTTTATAAATTGTAAGTTTGGCAACTCAATCGTCTTCTGAATTTCACAAAACTCTTCCCAACAGAATGGCCAGTCATGGAAAAGGTTGTAAATCGAAATGATCATATCTGATGCATCACATTCAAACTCCTCTAATCCTTTTTGAAAGGCATTATGCAATACATGGATGTTACAAAAGCCAATATTGATAAGTCCTTTGTACCTAACTGATTTGACATTCTCGTTAAATAGCCCAAGTACACTTTTGTTAACATTGGGTCCACCACTTCCAAGCATTAAGAGTTTTGAAACTGATAAATCAGCATTTTCAACAGCTAATGATATATTTCATTGCAAATCACTAACAATGGAGTGGCAAAAACTTTCCAAATGGTGCATTGTTTGTCTGTTCTGACAAAAATCTAATTACACTCCTTAACACCTGTGCTGTTAGTAGTTTCATTGTATTGTAAAGCAAAATATGCTACATGAGCTTCAGTCAGGATCCTGTTCCAAAAATATGGTGGCAAGGCATCGCTAATGAGGTACCCAACTTTTGTTGGATTAAGTGAAAAATGTTCAGGTACTGTCCAAGGACAGGGAAAAATAGTTTGAAAAACTTTACCAATGCCACGACAAGATCGAGCTGATACGTTAGCTACCACAGTTTCCATGGACCGAATCAATTCACAGGTGTAAGCTAAATCTCTTGCATCACACAAATACTTTTTGGTGTTTTGATATCTTGCTGTTCATTTTATGAAGCACCACCAGTTAAATAAAGTTGCTTTGGACCATTTTTCAAGTGTACGGTTTTCTTATACTTTTGAGTCCCAAAATACTGTTTGACAACATAGAACACCTTTTTCAATCAATACAGTTGTTTCACAAACAATACAAAATAAGTCATCCCCACATCTTCACGCCCAATCAGAAATTTTAAAGCCTTCAGTATCCTTCCTATCCATCAACTGGCTTGAAAAATAACATTTCCTCATGGGATGGCTAATATATACCTGAAAAGACATCAAAATTATTGTCTTGAATTTACATAGCATAGGCTTGTAACAAGGTTTCCTAAACTGGGGTGCATGAAAAATATGATCCATATTTCAGAAGATTTGGAAAAAATTCCTAAAATTTCAATAGCATTGGGGATTTTTTGAACTTTCAGCAGATTTGGCAATTTCCCAAAGAACTTCAGTAGATTTGCCAATACTCCAAAACAATTCAGTTGATTTACAAATTTCCGAATGGAGAAAAAACACAAAGAAAAATATATTAGCAAAAATCAGAAAAACTTACGTCTGTAATTATTTTTTCTAATTTTGTAAGCCAAAAAATATTTTCAAACTAGATTTTTAAATATTATTCAAAAATTAAAAATTTGTTTCATTTACTGATGTGTTGAAAATTTTAAAAAGTACTGGCAATGAAAAAGTAGTTATTCAAATGCAAGATGGAGAAGGAAGGAATTTCCTGAAAATATCCATGAATGATTGATCACAAGTACCCTTGTTTTTTCGTGACCCCATTTATTTAACTCATGTTTGTAAAAATTGCAACACCATGAAGGAATCACTTGATTGAGCTGAAACTTTCAGGAAATGCAAATTAGGGTATGCTATTCAAATGATTAGAATTTCAGAGTCATCGCGCATGCGTGGGCTGAGCAGCGCCCTCTGAACTGCTGATGGATCCGTATAAATAGAGGGCTGTAGCGGGGCGTGTATGGTTATCTGCTAGTGGTAAACGTTACATGAGACGTCACTATGCCTCTACGACGAAAGAGGGCGACATTTCAGCAAGTTACGGAGTTTGAAGGGTGACGAATGATCGGCTTTCGTGAAGGAGGGTTTTCTTATCGTGCAATAGCAGCTCGTATGGGGCGTAACAGCAGCACAGTGATGCGAGTGTGGAAGCAGTGGGTTCAAGAGAACCAGACAACTCGGAAATCCGGGAGTGGACGCCGAAAGGTGACGTCAGCACGGGATGATAGACACCTGGTCCGCATGGCGGTGACGGACCGTTTTGCTTCATCTGGACAGTTGGCAGAACGTTGGTGCACTGCTACAGGTGTATCATTGTGTGCTTCATCAATTCGTCGGCGTCTACTGCACCGTGGACTGCGTGCAAGAGTTCCTTTATACAGGATCCTCCTGACGCAAAACCATCGGCGCCTGCGGCTACAATGGGCTCATGGACATAGAGACTGGCGTGCTGATTGGCAACAAGTGGTGTTTTCTGATGAATCCCGCTTTAATTTGGGGTACAGTGATGGCCGCATCCGTGTTAGACGCTATACCGGTGAACGCCACCTTCCGGAGTGCGTTATCCAACGTCATAGTGGACGAACCCCCAGCGTTATGGTCTGGGGTGCGATTGCGTATCATGGACGATCTCAGCTGCTACGAATTGTGGGTAATCTTAACAGCAACCGGTACATCAATGAAGTTCTGGAGCCCGAAGTTGTTCCCTTCCTTCAAGGCATTCCCGGAGCTGTATTTCAACAGGACAATGCCCGCCCACATATTGCCAGGAATGTTCAAGACTTCTTTTCATCACAACAGATACAGCTTCTTCCTTGGCCTGCCTATTCGCCGGATATGTCGCCGATTGAACATGTGTGGGATTTCGTTGGTCGGCGTCTCGCTCGTGATCCTCGTCCCATAGCTACTACAGATGAACTTTGGGGTCGCATACAAGCAATCTGGAATGCTCTTCCTCAGGCACACATTCAACATCTGTTTGATTCCATGCCACGTCGTATAGCATCACTTATTGCAGCGCGTGGTGGCTTCACCAAATACTGATTTTCGACATGTAATATTATTTTTTTGCTTTGTAATTTTAATTGTTTATTTGTATCAACACAGGTCGTTTGTACATTAAATTTCATTCAAGGCGTTGCAATTTTTACAAACGTCAATTTATTTCAGGACATTCGTGACCTATAGAGTAGAATAAACGGTTGACTGATTAGAGAATTTATGTTTAAAAAGAAACATGAAATGTTAGGTATAAAAAATGATGATTGGGTCCAAAATCTCTATAACTAACTTCACTTTTAGTGTTATAATATGTAGTCGTTTTACTACTGCAATTTTAGTTATGCAGTTATTTCATGCCAAACTTACGCTGACTGATAAATAAAAGAAACTCAATTCTGATCCAATAGAAGGAAGAGAAGAAAATTTAAAAAAATTAATTTTCCAATTTTTTTAAAAAAATTAAAAAACGAAGGCAACATAACACCAAAAAATCAATTATTTTAATTACTAAAGGGGTCGATTATTTTAATCGATATCGATCATTTCTATTGATTAAATTAGAGTTTTTCTGGACTTGGTTCATGTTCCCGTTGTAATCACCTTTGAGGAATCCCAAATGTTTCAAATAGGGAAAAAGGGGACCAAAATAGACCAAGACGTGAAAAATGGATTTTCCAGGAAAAAAGGGATCATTTGGGATGCCTGTTGGAAGGAAAAACATGTTTGAGTTATGCACAACTCAATGAGCTGTACCAGTTCACTGATTTCGATGTTAGAAAAGTGAAATTCTTGTAATCTCTGGGTGAGAAAATCCAGAGAACCTCGAATGGGAACATTAGTGAATAAACTTTTGACATTTAAAGAAGCCATTTTGGAACAAACTAAAAAGAGCAATCTAATCTTCTGAACGAAATCAGCAGAGTTATGAACAGTGAAAACATTATTAACCAATAACGGAGAAAAATTATGTACGAGATATTTACAAAGTAGATGAGTTGATGTACCAATATTGGATACTATAGGGTGGAGCAGGATACCAGGCTAATGAACTTCAGGTAGAGCATAAAAACGGGCGACATTGGCAACTGAAGGCACGACTGATATTTTTGTTTTTTGATCTAGAGTGACAGATTCCAGATGATTTTATTAACCAAAGAAAGTTGTGCAGAGAAGGTTAGTTGTAGTTTTATGGCGCAATGAGAGCGAGTTTCATTCTGTGCCAAACAAGGTGTGACCACACATATGATTTTAAACTCAGAATAAATTAAAACTATAATGGTTAAAATGTATTGAAAGTAATGTATTAATATGCAGAGGATTTTTCTTAATAGGAGGATAGGGGCCATCACCAATAAGAAAATTGACGCTTTCAATATATTAATCCTCATCCATAATTACAACCTGACCACCTTTATCCACCCTAGTGATGTTCAAGTCAGTGTTAGAATAAAGGTCCTTGATTGCTAGTTGGTCAGCGATAGGAATGTTGAGCCAAGGTTTAGTGTTAACGACTAATGCTTCAGTGATAAAATGCCCTAATAGTACATCCTTTTGCCCAAAATTGATCTTGTTATACTGCAGAGCTCTCTCAATGGGTGCGATGAATTTAGTAGGATGAACAGGACGTGCAATACTAAAATTCGAATTCAAAGAAAGAAGATTAACATGGTGGTCGGAAAGGGGAACCTTAGGAATGTTAAGAACGGTTTTCTGTACCAACTGAGGCTGGTTAAATGACGAAGGAGAGATAACGGTAGAAAATTTTTTGTTGAGGATTTTTTGATGCTTAGAAGTGATGGAAAGATACTTAGCATGGCTACTTGTGTCCAATGAACTGAAATAAGGGATGCAGAAAGCAAGTTTCAAATGAAGGAGGTGAAGTTCCTCTTCAATATTAGTAATTTTTGCCTGAACTTACTTAATGACCGAATGGAGAATGGTTAATTTGTACTGTAAAAGTGTTTTATCCAAGTGCAAATTAGGACTACTCTCGTTAGTTCTTCTTCTCTTGCACTGAAAACTGCATGTATACCCTTCGTGCCAAAAATATCTATTAAGATTTCTTCCAACCTTCGTAAATTCAATTTC
>QLNU02015360.1:316984523-317014270 GCA_006491805.2 Dysdera silvatica
CAAGTTTTTAGTGTAAAGAAATATTCTTTTTAATACAGCTTTTGAATTTGTAAATTTACTTTAATTGAGTTATAAATGGTTTTGGGGTTTGTGTTAATGAATGTTAGTCTTAAATCATAATTTTATTATGCAAATTTTAATGTGTTGTGTATAGTTTACTGTAATTAGCGACTGGAAATCGATGAAGATTTAGTCTGAAAAACCTGGAAAAGTCAAGTAAGATTAAAACAGAATTTTGTTAACTACTTGATTACTTTTAAAGAATTGCTTTTCATTTTCAAACTTGTTTCATGATTATGATACTTCTTAGATTGTGTTTAATTATAATGTATCCTAATGTAAATTTATTTATTAAAATAATATAAGAATGAAGTTGCTTGCATAGATTATCCCTATAATTCATTTGCTGTGTGTGTGTGGGGGGGAGTCCTTAATTTTGTTTAGGTAATTAAATTTTATGTAGAAAAATGTATGTAAATCTTGATTTAGTGTATTTAGAAAATTACAAAATAAGAAATGTATTCTAATCTTGAGAAATTACGTTTGATTTTATTTTCTGTTTAATATATATAACATACATTTATCAATAAATAATGTTTAATAAGGGAAAAAATATAGTACCCCACTCAATTATAGACAGGATTCATTGCATGTTTGCAATTCATGCGTCAATGCATTAATCCTCAAAAATTGTAAGATTTTTCAAAATTCAAATGCTGACAAGTACGCTGTTGACAGACTGCGGATATTCAATAATAACTTTGTCAGGTATTGTCAAGTCCTATAATAAAGACTTTGGCGTTGAAATATATAACTGTACATGTTGTTCTGTTGTACAGGTTTTTAAGGTATTATATATATTTCTTTCTTTGGAGAATACTGTAATAAGTCTGCAGCACAGGCGAGTGCTTTTGTGTCAACAGGAGCAACAACTGAATAGAATTTGGTCACTTCATTTGACATCTCCGATATAATGAAATGTGACTCAATTTGACCAAATCATAATTCATGGTCTGACTTCCAAAATGAAAAGGTCTTAAATGGTACTATTACCAATTTCATAGGCTGGGTGCAAGTTTCTCAATCATTTTTCATAAATCTAAAGTCAAAAGCGTTATGACTGGATAATAAAAAATAATCTTGCCAAAAATCTTGCCAACAGCTTACTTGACTGCAGGGCAATCAAAAATTGAAGGTCACGTACAGATGGTTACGGATATGGCATATTTATTTACTAATTACCACACGTCGAGTTGGAAGTTTTAGTAACTAAATATCTGATTCCATATTAATTGCGAATGCAATAAATAACGAGCACAATAATTAGAAAACTTTTTGATATCCAAAACTATTAAAATTATCAAAAACTGTTGTACTATTGAAAAGTGAAAACCAGAATACTGTGTTGCAATAATGAATACAATGATAAATAATCTTTGCTGTTTTAATGCCGAAGTCACACTGCTGCCATTGGGATTCCCCACCATTATGACCAGGTTATGAAATTAATATTGTCAATACTTCTTTCTTGAAAACTTTTTCTTGTTTAATGCTGAGGAATGTAATTGAAAATCATGTCCAGGTCGTTATCGATATTATGATTTTGTAACTTTCCTGCAGTCATAATAACGCTCACAGTGGCGACAACAATAACTCAGTGGCACACTGATAGGAACCCAGAACTGTTCCTGAATGATGCTGAGGGCACTGAAGTTCGCGTCTAGATGGTTACCATTGTGATAAATAGACTTGCTATAATTATTAAGAAGTGGAAATATATACATAGGACATAATAAAAAATTTGTTTTTTTTATTCTTAAGTTCATGTTTTGTTTCTGTTCTCATATCTGTGCCAAGCTACTGATTTAAATACAAGTATGGAACAGGTAAATTGAATTAGCTAAGGTCTTTTTTAAAGCATGCAATTAACATATTTTGTTAAATTTTTGCATAAGGCAACTTCTTTAACGACTAAATTTTTGTTGGAAGACAACTATTTTTGTGACTAAATTTTTTGCTTGAGGCAACTATTTATAAGTGTTTAGGCTACTAAAGCAACTATTTTCAACATAAATTTGTGTGGCAGCCCTGTTAGTGGTATAAATTTCCTTTTTGTTTTTTGGCTTCATTTAGCTGCTATCGAACGTTAAAAATTACAAGGGTAATTGCACGGTTACTCTTTTTACCATTATACTAATGTTTTTACGCATATTTTTAATTCCTACTTACAAACCCTTTAGAAAATTATTTTTTTAAACTTTGTTATTTATGCAAGAAAAAATTTTGAAAATCGACCATTTTTGTAAAATGGATGGTATGAAGTTTGGTTACACTTGTTACCTGCAAAGGACATGGAGTTTTTGGCATAACATAACCATAATTTATAACATAAGTGATAATTTCTTCTAAAACATAAATGTTTTTAAGTTTTAAATTTACAGTAAAAAGGTTAATGATCAGATATTAGCTACGTAAAAGTTATAATGTTCAACACTTTTTTTTTATTAGAAAAGAGATTTTGCGGTTACTCTTGTTACAGAAATTTCGATCTAGTACAGAATACTACAGTAAGTTCATCAACTTTTTTGCATAACTCTGCGAGTCTGTTAAATACAGCGGCTGCGCTGCAATTCCGCCATTTTAAAAACGCAATTTCTTTTTGGTATAGAAAAATGTTCAAAAGATGCAAGAAGCAGAATTAACTGGGCAACAACCGTTATAAAATAATCTTTCATTAATAAAATATTTGCTTTGAGTAATTAGTACTCTGATTTGCTCACATTCAACCATCCCAATTTTGTTATTTGCGATATGGATACTCCGTTAACCCTGAAATATTTTTTCATATTTTTGTTTCACCTCGGAACACTTGTAAATTATGCAAACGAGAAAGATCGATGGAGTCAGCAACATCTGCCATAATGAAATGTAGTTTCTCATACCTTTTTTAGGCCTAGCACTTTCACAAAGGTCGTAGGGCATCGTTGTTGTAATGCTGAATGTGCGGTACTTCCTTATTGTAATGGTCCCCGAAATATATCGCCAAGATAGTGGATAATTCTCGCCAAAATCTTGTGACATGTTCTTATATTAGGTATCTTATTCTATATCTATTATATTATATATAGAATCTATTCTGTATATCTATTTTATGTATCCTATTCTATATCTATATGTATTATTATATACAGAACCTATTCTATGTATTATATATAGAATAGATTATATCCATTCTAATTAGGGTTAGCAGGGTTTTAGACACTATGGTAAAATCTACGGTATTTACCGTACTGTCCAAAACCTTTATATCTTAGCATTTACTTGAGCATTTTAGTTTTTTGTAGGTTCATCTTGAGTAACCCAGCCTTAGGGTTGTTTTTACAGCTCTATGCCGGTCCCAAGCCCGGATAAATGGGGAGGGCACCCAAGCCAAGGTGAGATTGTTCTGAGGCCTGAATGGCACTGGGGATATAGTGTCGCAAATGATTACCTTGGGGGCAGGGGGGATACAGCTGAAACTCTGTTGTAAGAAACTTTCCGGTCTGCAATGGAGGTAATATAGTTGATGACCATTTATCATCCTCTAGTAAATCAAACTCGCATGGATTCTTTAAAAAACAAAATGACGAATGATGGAACAAAGAAACAAAAATTGAAAGTAATAATGAAAATATATTGCTGACATTTATAGTCATCACATCCAACAATCGTAAGTGTATAAAACTATTACTATTTGCAATAGAGAAAGCAATCAAAGGAATGTGTGGCACAATTAATAACATTAAACTATGTTGAGGTGGCTTAATCAAAACCAATAGCCAACAATTATCTTCTCTTCCTAATTTCCAAAAAATAGCTAATATAGAGGTCAGTCTCACTGCACAATACTTTAAATAGCAGTTGTGCAATTTCTGAAATAGACTTAATTGATGTAGATAATAATAATAATTTTATTTTTCCAAATACATTTTGATTGAGTTACATGATTTACTCAGGAAGGGGTTGCAGACGTAAGTCCTTATAGATCTTTCCAAATCATCTTTAAGGATGAAGAAGAAATAGTTACAGAACTTTCAGAACAAAGGGAGTCGCCTCAGCCAAAAGACTAATGATACGCAGAGAAGGCAATGTTATTAAAACAAAGCATATTATACTAACGTTTAATAAACCTAAATTACCATCCTCTATCAAAGCAGGCTACTTAATATGTAAAATCCGACCTTACATACCAAACCCCACCAGATGCTTCCAATGCCATGATACGGCCATTCCTAGGTTGTTTGCTGTGGCAAGGTTATCTGCTCCAAATGTAGCATGGTAGGTCACATTGATGATGAATGTCAAAGTAACACCTTGAGATGTATCATTTGCAAAGGGAAGCATCCGGCATACTCTCAATCCTGTCTGAAAGGGAAGGAAGAGAAAGAAATAATAGCAATAAGTCACTGGCAATATCTCATACCCTGAAGCAAAAAGACAATACCAATCACACCAAACAACTCTGGATAAATCATATGCTTCGGCTGTTATCCAGTTTTGTATTGAAAAAACAATAGATGCAGCAATACAACAGTGCCACATTCAGAATGACCAATAATCACCGAAAATAAAATAACCAAGTCTCAGAAAACTAATATCACAAAGAAAAAAGGACAAGTTTAAGAAAAATATAACAAAGAAAAAAAAATTAGAAGGGAGGATTTTCTAAACACAGACCCTAAAAAAATTACTAACAAAATAAATGATTAGGAAGATACCTCTCCCAAAGATGATGAAAATTCTTCTAAAATGGAGGATAAATTACACCCTCCATTTCTATAAAAGACATGTTCTCTCCGATCATCTAACAAGCTGAATTGGGGAATAAACCTGGGGATAGACACACCATCACCTATTCATAATGGCTGTGCACTCTATTTTACAATGGAATTGTTGTTGAAAAGAAACAGTGCAGCAGAATTTATTTCTACCACACACTCCGCTTTGAAAAACAAACATTTATATTTATAAAGATGAAATAAAATAATAAACATAGGAAGGGGAAAATCAATACTATGTAGCAGCCAGGGGAACCAAAGAACAAGAATGACCACAATAAAAACACTACCTGTGTTTTTATACGGAAACATAAGAGTTCCACACTCCAGCTCGGTGATGTCATTTATGTACGTTATGTTACATTGAAAATTATAAGATGGCATAATACAAAACAAACAAAAAACAGGAAATGGCATGACATTAATAATAAACAATATGAATAACAATCGGCCCCCTTATGCCATTTCTCTACCCTAATTTTTATATTTTCCAAATACATAAAAAAATTGTTAAAGAAATTTTACTTAATGGCTTTGTAAATCCATCTACTTTATTATTTTTGGTAGTAACATATTTTAAATCGAAGATTTCGCTACTCACAAGATTGCATAGAAAATGACACCTTACGTCAATATGTTTTGTACGGGAGAGTTTGAGAATTCTATTGCTGATTATCACAGTAAATAATACAATCTTGCAAATTGATACCTAATTTTTTGCCTTCCAACAATATGTTCTTATCCAATATTGTTCTTTGGCTGCTTCTGTTAGGGATATGTATTCAGCTTCTATGGTGGATAGACTTACACATTTTTGTTTAAATGTTCTCCATAATACTAGCACATTGTCGATTAATAACAAAGTTCCTCCCATGGATATTCTGTCATCCCTGTTTGCACCAAAATCTGAATCAGGATACCATTGAAGTTTTAAGTTCTTTTATCTGTGACAATTCTAACAAAGTGTCTAGTATCACTGATATATCGTAAGAGTTTAATTAATGCATCCCAATGTTTTTTATCCCAGGGTTTTTCTGAAATTGTGATAGAATATTGACTGCATAGGTACTGTCAGGGCAAGTTCTACTTGCAATAAACGGAAGGCATCCTAAAACTATTTCGGTAGGGCAATTTTGACATTTCTTTAACTCCGTTGGTTGTGGTTGGACAATCAAGTTTTGAAAAAACGTTTCCTTTTGTAATAGGTACAGACCAGTGAGGTTATTTAAAAATTGTAAACATACGAGGTGTGATCAACAAATACAGTGAATAATTTTGTTACAAACAAAGTAATAAGCTTACATGAAATTTGAATTATCCTGCTTATTATTGAATCTCCTTCATTTAATTATTGAATTATTGAATATTAATTATTGAATTATTGAATATTAACTATCGAATTATTGAGTATTAATTATCGAATTATTGAATATTAATTATTGAATTATTGAATATTAATTATTGAATTATTGAATATTAATTATTGAATTATTGATATTGTAATTATTGAATAATTGAATATTAATTATTGAATAATTGAATGTGGTATTGAATAATTGAATATTAATTATTGAATAATTGAATATTGAGTATTGAATAATTGAATATTAGTATTGAATAATTGAATATTAATTATTGAATAATTGAATATTAATTGAATAATTGAATATTAATTATTGAATAATTAAGATAGTATTATTGAATATTATTGGTGTTGAGATGTTGCAGTTGTTGAGATGTTGTTGGTTGATGACTATTAATTGAATATTATTGAATTATTGAATATTAATTATTGAATTATTGAATATTAATTCAACAATTTAACTAGATCCATTGACATATTTCATCTACTCAGTGAGACGCGTCGAATGGCATCTGATTTGTTGTGGAACGCCAATAAACAAAATCCTAATAACGTTGGCCCTCTTCCTTAGTGACCTGCAACTCGTGACTGCATGAGCTGACAGCTTTTATCCCATTGACATTTTTATCCATTCTGTGAGACGCATCAAATGGCATCTGATTTGTTGTGGAACACCGATAAAAACAAAATCCTAATAACATTTGCCCTCTTCCTTAGTGATTTGTAACTTTAGGTTACCAGATTTTTTTTCAGTAAATCCGGGGACACTTTCAAATAGATATCGAATAGAAAGCATGCTTAAATTGAACTCCCCGTCTTACACTTATAATACAGTGCAGATGTATTTAATAAAAAGCTTGTTCAATAATGAACTCCATGAATTAACTTGTTTTTATAAACTATTGTAATTTATTTTGTTTACGGAACTAGTTCATAATTCAATCATTCTTACTATTTATTCAAAATTAGTAAACAGACTAGAGCTAATAAAATAAAAACAAAATTCTTATTACTCACAATTTAGTTATATTTCTTTGAAGAATGGACTTTATTGAGGAGATCTCTTCTTGACTCAAGCTTGGCAGAAAATTCCTGGCATGATATGTTGAAGTTATTTCAAACAACTAACTTAGATTTAATGGTGACAACACTTAGTCTAGATTTCTAAGTTGTCCACATCATTTTCATGGAAGAAAACTCTCTTTCTACTGAAGCATTACTTCCTGGTAATCAGAGACAAATTCAAGCAGCTTTAGCATCTGTGAATAAGGGACCCTGATTTCCAAAAAGTATGAAAAAGTTTCACTCCATCTTGAACACACATCAGCACCATCTTCATTCAGTTTATTCACTTTATCCGCAGTTGTATACTTCTTCAATGAAGAAATTTCATCAAAGAAGGTGTCCTCTTCAATATCAGTCCCACCTACTTCTGATGAAAAATACTGAAAACATTCCCTGTGTGGAGGGACTCCAAGCAAGATGCACTCCATACATCTCATATCGTGAGAATGGGAACCCTATACAGTTAGATAGTCAATAGGTGTACTATAGAATTCCCGATTCATTTAAAAATTCTTGAGTTGTGCATGAAGCATCTTCTTCAAATGATGGCAGAAGTTTCTTTATTGAGGATGGGATGAACTTTTCTTCTTTCCATGACTGAAGTTTCTCTATCAATTTGTTTAGTATCATCTAAGATTCTACTGTGGATATTTCCCCTGCTTACCTCTTCCTTTTTATCGGAACTCGTAATTTGTAAGAGTTTATTTGAATTTAAGGATATTCAAAGAAATCCGTGGACAGAATGCCAAATCCGGGGACTGTCCCCGGGAATCGGGAACGTCTGATAACCTTATGATATGTTGAAGTTATTTAAAACAACTAATATAGATTTAATGGTGACAACACTTAGTCTAGATCTCTAAGATGTCCACATCATACTCATCGAAGAAAACACTCTCTCTACTGAATCATTACTTCCTGGTAAGCAGAGACACAATTCAAGCAACTTTTGCATCTGTGAATAAGAGACCGTTTTTTCCAAAAAGAATTAAAAAATTTCACTCCATCTTGAACACACATCAGCACCATTTTCATTCCATTTATTCCCTTTATCCACAGTTGCATACTTCTTCAATGAAGAAATTTCATCAAAGAAGTTGTCCTCTCAATATCAGTCCCACTTACTTTTGATGAAAAATACTGAAAACATTCCTCAAAACTTTCCCTCTGTGGAGGGACTCTAAGCAAGATGCACTCCATACATCTCATATCCCGAGAATGGGAACCCCATACAGTTAGATAGTCAATAGCTGTACAATAGAATTCCCCAGATACATGTAAAACTTCTTGAGTTGTGCAGGAATCATTTTATTCAAACGATGGCAGAAGTTTCTTTATTGAGGACGGGATGAACTTTCCTTGACTGAAGTTTCTCGATCAATTTGTTTAGTATCATCGAAGATTCTACTGCGAATATTTCCCCTGCTTCCCTCTTCCTTTTTAACGGAACTCATAATTTGAAAGAGTTTATGCAAATTTAAGAGTATTCAAAGAAATCCAGGGACATTCCGGGGATGGAATGCCAAATCCGGGGATGTCTGGTAACCTTACTGTAACTCGTAACTGCATTATCTGACAACTTTGCACCGATTGACATTTTTTATGTACTCAGTGACATACATCGAATGGCATCTGATTTGTTGCGGAACGCTGATAGACAAAATCCTAATTACATTGGAGATCCTCCTCACAGAATGACCTTCTATGACCTCTAACTCATGACTGTATGATCTGACAGCTTTGTGTCCATTGACATTTTTTATCTATTCAGTGAGACGTGTCGAATGGCATTTGATTTGTTGTGGAACGCCCATATGTCATTTTTGGCATCCTCCTTTATTTTTAGATGCTTTTACCAATTTCAAAAATGCCAATATTTTTTTCCTTCAAACGACTTCTTAGTTAAAATTTTGTTTTCAGTACTTTAAAGACTTTTGGGAGTGGCTTGTGGTTCTAATGACAAAAAATGCTTAAACACCGATTCCTGTTAACCCTTTCTACAATTGGAGGCGGGGGGGGGGGGGTCCATCTAAATGCATATACAGCTCTGGGGTTTTGGTGCTGCCCAAATACTCATTGTCGAACGTGTTCAGCTCCCTACCTCCCCCTCAGTCTGCCTTTAAAAGAATTTGGCTGAAATAAAAACTAGATTCCCCAGGTTCTCCAGGGGTATTTGGGAAGCAGAACAAAGTAAAAAATAAAGAAAAGGGTAGGTCACCCAGCTGTCGAAAGATAAGGCAGGTCACCTTACGTGACAACATATTTTCACCTTTATCACTATAACCGATGAAGGTTCTGGTCTTTGTATGTAGAGCTACAGACTAAACTTTTGTATTTTCTATGAACCCAGACAAAATGAAGAATTTTCTTTAATGAAAGGTTCAGGGAACAGGATATAAATAATGAAGACCTTGAGGAATTGGCAATGAAAAATTTTATGCATATATTTCTGTACACATATTTCCCCCCCCCACAAGAGTAAAATATTAGGGGTTCGAGGAACCCACAACAAAATTATTGAGGGTTCAAAAAATGTCTCGAACCCATGAAGTTGGTGCTACTGCACTCCACAATGGAGCAAAATAAGAATCTAGCTGGCCAAAATTCAGAAGTTCATGGTACAGGTGTTAAATTTGGTGAATAGGGTTTTTTAAGGTCGCTGATTTCAAATCTTGTTATTTTTTTTTAAATAAAAATGGCGGATCAAATATGGCGGACAGCCTCAACATATCTTTTTAATTTTCAGCTGAAATTTTGTATGTAGGGTTTTCAAGTTTGCTAATTTTAAATCTTTCATCATTTTTTTACAAAATCCGTATCAAAATTCATAAACTTTGATAGTGTTGTTTTATTTTTATTTCCAAAGAGATTAGGTTATAAATTATTCGGCGCATTGTGACCTTTTGCTACAAAAGCAATTAAAAAATAAAGGGTTATGGATCAGAAAAATTAGAGGTACTTATTGTTGTTGAAAAGGGAATAAAATCTTACTTTGACTGTGTTGTGAAACGAAGAAAATATTTAATTTTATTTTAAAGAAACTGAATCCATTTAATTGTAATGCTTTGTATTAGATGAGGTCAATGCGAATATGAGAAAGGGTGTTTATCTTGAAATTTACTTTAATAGAATTGATTATCTTTGTCAATAAAATCTTCATCTATCTCGAACTCATCTGGCGATCTCTTTTTACTGCTACCGAAGAAAATCTCCTCTTTCTTCTTCTATGCCAAATAGCTTCTTCATGGATCTTCGCTAAGTAGCCAGCGCTTTTCCAAAAGCATAATGGGCCTTCCGGATCACAAACATGTGAAAATGCAATACTGGGTTGTTACAGGCATACTTCTGCAGCGCAACGAAGTTCCAAAGGAGGATTATGGCTTAAGTAAAGTGGAATGTTTCGCAACTCGCATTATCTTAGCGTTAAATATATAAAATTCCATCACAATGAGGGGATTACAACCCCCATTAACACCTTCCTGCGTACGTCAATGGGTTGTCACTTCCCTGCTCTCATTTCTGGTATTGTGAAGCCTAAACCTTTTATAGTTTTTTTTTGCTAGCTTCCAAAGCATCCCGATCGGCAAAATAGCACATTTAACTGCATCTGTGTCATGTGTAAGAATTTTGTGAACACTCACAGGCATTCGATACCAATTGTACTTTTCAACGAAAGGTTTGCAGTGTCATACGCATAACCTCAGAACGATTCCGCATTTATTTTTTCTACACTAGATAATGCAGACACTATCACATCAAACCTTGAGATTAGGGTTTCGTCGGAACCCGTAATTTCAGCCGCTTTCTCAGGGTTTCCTAAAAGTCTTCGGGTGACATTTCTTGTATTGGAGGATCTGACTTGGCCAGCAATGATCCTATCGATTTTTAAATTCAGTTGTGTTTGAAATCAATCTTGCAACTCCCTTTTAATTTTTTCCATTTGTTTCAATTGTTCTTTTGTTGCACTTTTTTTGTTGGTGCCCAACAAAGAATTTCAAAATTTTAAAGGTCAGCTTTTTGCGGCACATGAAGGATCACTTCCAGGAACTTGATCTAAGCATGCAATGTTGGCATTTTAAATTGCAAGTTTTCAGCTTTAATTGGACGTTCTTTTACATTTTCTAATTTGTTCATTTCTGTCGGCTTATATCCACAGGTGTAACAAATTATGTCACCTGTCTTGGTTAGTGCGTTTATCACCTTCCCATCAATCACATTAAATGCAAAGAGTGGGAAACACTGACTGGTTGATTCTTTACCTCCCAGTGAAATTCAGTAGGCATGAGGCTCTGGACTTCATTTTGTAAAAGCACCACTTGCTCCCTTATGGCAGAATCCGATTCTTTTAAATAAAGAAATTTGATTGGTCAGCATAAATGCATTGAAGAATGTCGATCGTTCTTCCACATGACTACTTTTTCAGTACCATTTATGATTCCAACGAGGCGCAGGGGGACCAACGAAAACAAGAATATATTCCCATACACAGGATTGGGCAGTAATGGTACGGATTCATCTTCTTCGGGCTGGCAAGAACTGGAGCTGGACTTCAAAATCTGCATGAATTCATTTTGACTAGAGCTGCTACTATACCCATATTTGCAAATAAGCATAAATTTCTTTATTTCAAAGCTCTTGTCCATTGTGACTATCTCCAACAAGCGACTAACTATGTGATCCAACAAACTCTGCAGAGGTATTTGGGCACCTAAAATTCATGTTAAAAAAGCCTGTTACAATTTTAGAAAAAAATGCAGTTGCCAAAAACCATATGGTCTGAGGCAGCTAAGTTCAATTTTACAGAGAACAGAAATTTATTTTTACCGTATTCATCAGCGATCACATCTGAAGGATAACAAAGCTTTTTGGCTTCCGCTACATTTTCATAAGAAGGATATAAATTCTTCACATTGTGTTTAATAGATGACATGCACATAGCTTTGTAATTCTCTCTAGAGAGTTTGCAGTCCATCATTAATGCCAATGCTTATTCAGGAGTGAAGGGTATGATTTCCTGCATAAAAAAAAAATAATTACATACAATTCTAAAAAATGTTTCAAGAATATTCTTTCTATGCAGAATTAAATTGTGAACTAACCTCAGATTTGTGGAAACTTTGCTTGAAAAGTTGGCACATTCTTACAGGTCGCGTTGGGGAACCTTCCGCAGCTTGCTTCACCTTATCAGCAGCAGCTCTTTTTCCTTTTTCTAAGAGTCGATGCTTGGTTAATTTTGTCGCCTCCTCAGGACTCACGATATCCTTTAATTTCATAATTTTTCTACGTTTCATATGTTCATTACTCTCTTGAAATGATTTAGCTTGTCTTCCTGGTCCTCCTTTGCTAAATTCAACATGACGGGAGCTTAAAAAAATATCTTCAGTAGCAGGTGTGTATATGCTAAGTAAATTATCTGAAATTAGAGTGTTATAGAAGTAAGGCTTTGTATGGTTTTCTGATACATAACAAAGTTAAATGTAAAAAAAGAATTTTACCTGCAACAGAGCATCCGATGGCACTGAATGCAAGATCCAACCAAGTTGCATTTTTCCATTCAAACTTTGTTACAGACGAATCAGAAATCCTTCATGTTTGATTCAAATGTGTACAAAAGGTTACAATTTTAAAAGTAAATTTATCTTGATTAAACAATTCAGGGCATCTTTATGTAATAATTGTCCTAAAAAAATGGCTACGCCTGCTCCAGATGGTTTTTCTTGCCCTCTCCAAGCTTCAAAAAGTGCTCTATTCGTAATAGGATCCATATCTACTAAGAAAAAAAAACATCCATGAGTCTTATAACAAACATAATAATTTTATTCCACGTCTAACAAATAAGTTCATCAAAAGTATGTTTAGTATGTGTCATGCCTATGCCACATATTACGTACCTTTTAATATTTCAAATCGCAAAACTGTCTTTATGGCGACAAATGGCGACGCTGGAGTATGGCTAATCGTGTACATTAGATGTCAAAAATTGATGTTCTATCCTGGAGTTATCCAAAAGTATTTTTCTCCGGTCTCCCAAAACCTAACTTAATGCAGAAAAAAGGCATATTTTTGTAACTACTAGTACATAGGTTATTTAATTCTTAAAAATGTAACATCACCGTTTTTTTTTAACACACATTAATTGCAGAAAGAATAAAAAAAAGAAATCAAAGAACGTATTACCGCAACCGTCCAAGTGCACCATTAAATGTAAACTGAAGAACAAAATAGCTGCACAACACTCGAGTACTAAACACTAAATTTCGACGGTTCCTATGACAGACAGTTGGTATACGTCATAAAAGGGGTTGAATACAGCTCACATGGTTATTAAGGAACAAAAAACAAGCAATTCGCACAGTCTAACAATGACCTTCATATTTTCGAATTTTGACCACTAGAATTTACATTTGTCCCCACTCCTTAAAGCAGAACGTTCTAAAAAGTACGAAGCATGCCGCAGAACAAACAGCTTCACTGCAGAACAATCACAGGATTAATGATTTTCTTTATTTTAAAATAAATAAATTAGAGAAAAAAACAGCCCGACAAATGTTTTCTGCATTTTTATTAAAAAATTTACATTTTATATAATTTAAAAATGTATACTAAATGTATAATACATATATACACTGGTGTGCAAAAATTAAGGATAAGATGGAAAAAGTAACGTAACAGCAGAACGAACACGCATAACCGACCGAAAGACCAATTAAGAGATTGCTTAGGGCCCGATACGGTAGGGCATTTGCATATACGCGTCATGACGTAATATAAGCTTGTTAGTAGGATATAAAGCGCAAGGGTGGTGTTCGTGCAGCATTACAGTGGAAGCTATTGCACAGTGTATATCGGTTTGAACGACGGCAAGTTGCTGTAGCAGTGCGAGATATTCAACAGACAGCCCCGTAGACAACATCTTGATGATTTAACTCGAGGTCGAATCATTGGAAAGTTGGAATAAGATCGAAGTGTGACGAGTGAGGCCGAGGAGTTCGTAATCGCACACAGCATCGTGTCACGAGCATGGACGGCATTTCGAACGACAGAAACAGCTGTCCGAAGGTTTAGTGGTAGTTGTCCATGAGCAATCACGGCAAGGGAGGATCGGTATCTTGTTCTACAGACGGTGAGAGATCGACGGCTGACAGCGGGTGAAATCACAAGCCACATGTAACGCACTACTGGATAGCTGCTATCACATTTTACCGTGGTTAAGAAACTGCACATAAACAGTTTATTCGTTCAGCGACCAGTTCAGTGTGTGCTATTGACATCTATCCATTGGGCACGGCATTTTCTGTTGTGCCAGAAACACAAGGAATTGGGTCGAGTGCTGTTTACGGATGATAGTCGATTTAGTCTCATTAGCGATTCTGGATGTCTATACATCTGGAGAAAGCGGGGAACATGCAATCACCCCTCCAACATGGTCGAAAGGGACCGATTTGGAGGTGGAGGAGTTCCGGCTTGGGGAGGCATAATGCTTGGTGGCTGTACGAAGCTCCACATCTTCCAAGGAGGTTCAGTCACTGGTGATCACTATTGTGGCGAAGTTCACCTGCCTTATATCCTTGTTTTCCGGGGTGCTCTGGGTCTGGAATTTCTCTTCACAGATGACAGCGCTACATCTCATCGTACGGCGGCTGTCACTAAGCTCTTAGAAAATCAAAATACTCATCGCAAGGAGTGGCCCACACAGTCTCTGAATCTGAATCTAACAGAACATGTGTGGTACATTCTCGGGAGATGCTTGACAGCACATTGTCATCCACCAGCAACAATTCCTCAGCTGTGATCGGCATTACAAGAGGAATGGGCTATGATGCCTCAAGAGCTCATCGACAACCTCGTATTAAGCATGAACAGATGGTGTACATCCTGCATCGCAATCAGGGGTTATCATATCCCCTACTGAAAACTGTTTTTCTTGCCTGCCGCCTGTCACATGGACGTTTCTGTCTTCTGTCCTCACAAGCATTGTAGAACATTTGCGAAACCTTGTTCTGCTTTAAAGGGCCCCATTGTGCACTCATTTATTAGAAACTTCTTGAATTTTCCAGGTTTGGTGTAAATTGTTAATTATTTACCGTTTATGTGAGACATATATGTAAACAAATGTATTTATGTTTGTCCTGTAGCAAATTTTAAAATTAAATATAAATTAATGAAAACTGAGCTCTATTTTATTTTTGCTAGTAAGTAGTAACTATTTAACTGTACCCATAGTATTATTAAATCCAAATTTTTGGATTCTTGTGTACTAGAATCCAGTTCATCATTTAATGTATCAATCGTTTTATCAATTTTTACAACTTCGTTATCCAATTTTTCTAGAAGGGAATTCTATTTATTCTCAAATGAGTGAATACATGTATCAATAGTTTTCTTTAAATCCATTATACTAATCCCTGTTCCTCCATCACCACCTATAATTCCGGAAGCCGAAGGCAATAAATTTTCAGCAATCCTTGTTTCCAAGCCCTGTTTCAGGTCCCCAATATCCTTTTAATGTAGCTTTTTTAATTCAGAAATCGGTGTTTTCAAATTCTCATTATGTCTTAAGGTAGGAATGTCTGGCAGATTTAATAAACTAGATCTAGTATTTCTCAGCATGTTCATTTTCCACAGAGACTGCTGAATAAAACCAATAACATTTTCATTTGGGATATTAAATTAATATAAACAAATTAATCACAGTAAGTTCAAATGCAATCTTAATCAGTTCAAATATGATCTCAATATATAAATTCGAAATACAATCTTCAAGCAGCAATTTGTCAAAAGTAAATCTGGAAACACCGCACCATATTTTCTTATACTGAGAAAAATGTTGCTGAATAGCTAATAGTCAATTCACAAAATCAGGAAATGATAGAAATTTCGTACAAGGTTAATATTAATAGATAATTAGTTCATAAGCACTATTTTCAACAATTGCACTCAAATTACCATTAAAATCCAAAGAAAATGTGTAAACAAATTGACACCAATAAAACGTAAATATGAATACTATGCAGCCACCTTTGCTAAAAAGGGCGTTACCTAAATGAGTGAAGGTCAAATATGAGTGGTGGAGGGATAGCTCACCATTGTGGGTTCACCCTAGTTCGACTCTAGGACAGGAACGATGTCTACTTTTCTCCTATACTAAAAAATATTTACAATGTTCAAAATATTTATGTGTTACGTTAAATTGTCTTTAAAATAGAGCAATGACTGCAACCTGTGCTTTCGTGTGACAGCAAAACTATTCGGTTATAAGGAAGCATTAAGTAACAGTTCTGCGCTATGCGCATGTTTGTAAACAAAGTTATCTAAATGGGTGGAAGTCAAATATGAGCAGTGGAGGGACAGCTCACCATTGCAGGTCACCCTGGTTCAACTCTAGGATAGGGACTAAGTATCTTTTTCTCCTATACTAAAAAAGCTTTAGATTGAGCTTAAATATCGGTGTTAAAATTATTATTCACAAAGAGGAAGCTGGAAAACTTCCCCCGTCAGTTAAAACCATTTTATGTTACTTTAGATAAAGTTAAAGAAATAGTTGCAGTATTTCTAAAGTAGTAGAAGTTTGGGAAGATCTTGAGTACAGTATAAAATATGCTTCTTGTATACATTAAGATGTCTAAAATATGCTATGAGCAAGCTGTTTCTCCAGCTTACTATTTGGCGTACTTATTATCACTGAATTTTAAAGCAGGACGCTTGTCAAGAATGAAGGATAAAACAATAGATATTGTAAAAGAAGAAGAAAGAAATACAAGGATACCTTATTACTAGGCATGCCAAAACAGAATGTTCTAAAAAGTGACACACGTCGCAGAACAACCACAGGGTGAACCAATTTTTTGTCTTAAAATAAAGAAATAAATAAAAAAAAAATCAGTCCGACAAGAAAGTTTCTGCATTTCTATTAAAAAGAAATTTATGTTTTATGGAGTTTAAAAATGTGTGTATAAATAATAAATATATGGGTCATTCTCCAGAAAGTGTAACATTTGAACCCAAATATTTTCTGATTTCAAAATCTTAAATTTCCTTTTTATTTTTACTTTTATATGAAACTGCTACTTACTAGAAGTAACCATGAACAATGGCCCTACTAAATTTCAATTATTTTACTTATAAATAAAAACATATATAACTTTATTCATGGAGGTGAGCTTTCAGTCATGGAGGTGATACAATACAAGAGAAAATTAATAATCATTACCCTATAATAAACTGTAAACAATTATTCAGCTCCTAAAAAGAAATAGAGGAAGAAATTAAATCATAAAATGAATTTAACATAAATTGTCAAATTTATCCATGTGATCATTGAAAAGGTATTGTTCACGTTTATTCATTATAGGATGACTCAATATCAGCTGCGTTCACTTCAGCAATAACATCCACTTTAGGAAATATAAATTTATTAGCTGTACACTTAATTCATGAATTTAACAATGTACTCATCAGAACTGTCACATGCAGTGACGTAGCTAGATATTTTGCCGCCCGGGATGAGTGGCTGTCATTGGTGCCCCCGCCCCAATGGGGTAACAAAAAACAAATTTCGTTTTTTAAATGCTAATTGTGGTGCCCGGGGGCAGCTACCCCCTTGCCCCCTCTCCCTAGCTATGCTACTGGTCACGTGACAGAACAAGTGCAACAAAATGATTAAATGACTTTTCTGTGGCAAACTGCACAACAATGTAAGCATTTGGGCTTAATTTTGTTGGTATTTTTTCCATCTTTGAAGTTTCTGTAATAGAACCAAAATAGTCCTCATCACTTGTTTCACTAAAAGAAGTGTCAGAGTAGACAAGTTTGATTTTTTTTGTTATTTTCGATTTTTTATGGTTTCGATTTGTTTGTGGTTCTGCTATAATTAGTGGACAGCTTTAGTACACTGATGCCATAATAAGAACATGTATTATCTTCTAATACAGCTTTAAGTTTTTCATTACACTTCTTCTTAAGATAATATGTTTTGTTTCTTTCTCTCCATCTTTTTCTAATTTTCCTTTGGTTTCAGTTAATTATTTCATGTATTCCTTTAATTTCACCAGCCTCTTTCCTTGCATAATATCTTTCTCTCTCCTTGCGTTTCTGTTCCTCATATTTTTGTGGATCATTCCTAATTGATTATCAATTTTCTCATGAATTCTTTTTTCTTCTCATTTTTTCCCCTTGTTTGATTACTACTAGTTGGGTTATTCTTCCTTTTGTTTTTAATACATTGCCTACTCATTTCAGGACTGTTTTCTTTCTTATTCTGAAATAAAAATTTTTCTGTGTTTCAAAATATAGGCCTATGTTATATCAACAAAGCATTCATATGTAAATTGCACAAAAGATGAGAATTTTTATCTAATGTTTATTATACTGCATTCTCGAAATATACATGGAAGACTACTGTTATGAGTGTTACGCCATGAGTAATCTAATAAATTAAGGAATTCCTAATGTCTATACCTAAACGGAAACCAAAATCGAGCTCTCTGGATTAAATTATAACTTAAATTTTAGTTATACACTTTATTAGTTTAAAATTTGAGTTTAATACATGCATAATGTCAGTATTTTCTCAAATTAGTAGTTTTATAATTTTTGTAGAATGTCTAAAATTAATGTATCTCACCTCCGTGACAGTGAAATTTACAAGAAGTATCATGGAGGTGAGAAACCTTCCACAAAAATAAACTCAATGAATGTCTTTTACAGGGGAAAAAATTTATTCTTTGGTATCAAAATCTGCACATGTTAAGCATATTAAAACAGGTAAACTTCAAGTTTATGGAGGTGAGATTTCTCAATAACCACACTTGGTCTTAAGAACAAAATCTGTCTTATTGTTTCTAAAGCAAAAACTCACTTATGTCTTTATAGCTATAATAAACAAGATGAATGACTTGTATCATGGGAAATAACATGTGTTAGCAGTACTGCTATCTGTTAGTGAAAATTGTCATTTTATATTTGGGTAATGGAGGTGAGAATTTGTGACACCATTAATAGTTATATTAAAACAAACTAAATCACAATATAACAATTTTAAATATGCTTAAATATTTAGTATTTGAGACATTTGTGGCAGAAATAATAAATATTTAAATATATTTTTTTAATTAAATAAGTTATTAACCAACATTAGCAGTCACACCAGGTGTGTGACATGCCATGGAGGTGAGAATTCACATACCATGAACCAAAAAAATAATATTGTCATAAAAAAAATTGTTGACTGATTTAAATGGACATATTTTTATTGCCATTAAAAAATATAGTTTAATGAATTATTCTTTGAAGATTTTACTGCAAAATTCATGTGACGGAACTGTTGCATTTTCTGGAGAATGATCCATATACGCACATACGTACATGCATCTCCTGCAGGATTTAGATGGTATCCGACAAACGAAAATTTTATTGTATTATAAAAGCAAAACATAGACGCATCCGGCGAGAGGCAAGAAGAGAGTCCTGGAAACAAGTCCTGGAAACAATATGTTTCTAGCATTAAATCCTCTACGAACGCAAAAACCATTTGGAAAAAAACCAAAAACAAAACGGAAATTACGCCTCCTATCCAACCTCCACCCTCAATAGCAATGGGATTGTTGCAAACAATCTTCCAGATATTGCAAACCTACTGGGAAAAATTATCTCCCGAACATCCAGCAATAATGCCTATGATCCAAATTTTTACGTAATTCAAAACAGGATTGAAAAAATTCCACTCAAATTCCACTCCAGCACAAATGAGCCTTATAATTCTCCTTTTATAATACACATAGGCTCATGAATGCTTCACACACTTCAAGAAATAGCGCTCCAAGTCCTGATAGCATCTATTACTTCATGCTTAAACGCTTGTCTCAAAACTTAAAGGAAAACCTTCTTTGTCTGTACCAGGGTTAGCTTTTTGCCGTGCCAGTGGCAGAAACTGGTTATAATTACCGGCAGAAAGTGGGAGAAACTGGCAGAAACTAATAAAAGTACTGAAAACAGTATTGTATCATTAAAGTAAATGAAAGATTACAAAATATATGTTTATTACAATAATTTAATATATTATAAAGCTTTATATTAATTGTTTTAATAATTAAAATATTTTAAAATAATTAAAAAATACTAGAGTACATCAAAGATTTGTTACAAAAACCATCTTTCGCAGGCCATATTATTTAAATTATTATGCCTATTTCGCCTTATTTATCTTCCCTACCTCATTAGACTTTTGGCTATAAAATAAAAAGCAACAACATTGACAGACTGGCAGTAAGAAAAAGCCTTAGTGGTTTATGACTAATCGGATAAGCTGTATTACAGTGAATGAACCACACTTTTTGTTTTTAAGTCTGTTGTAAAGCATGTGGTATCTGTTTAGAAATATTTGAGAAATCGGTACAGACAAGGTGCTTGGCTAAAGGAATACATAAACACTGTAAAGCCACAAACACCCAGCAATATAAGGTGGAAAAGTTAGGTAGATTGCTTGGAATTGTTCATAAAGAATCATCCCATCTATATAACTTGCAGATCATGAAAATGATATGGATGATAAAGGAGCTGTTCAAGTCATAAACAATCAGATGATTAATAAAGATGTAAAAAGACTTGTTGCAGCTCTTAAAACCTATTGCTGTTCCCCTTTATAAGATTTGAAAAGGTGATTTTTCTATTGCAGATTCTTGTCAAATTTTGTTGACACTAATGGATGATGATAATCTCATGGAAATGAATCAAAAAAGGGTAAAAAGTAAACTTAATCAGGCAATAACTCAACATCATATATGCCAGTTTATATGCTTCATCCAAAGTACATGTGATCTAAATTGTCACATGAGCAGGAAGACAATACTAGGAAATTCCTTAATGCCTGAGTTGTTGCAACACACTGCGTAAAGTTACGAAAAACAATGAATTATTGCAGTTAAAATTATTTAATAACACTGTTGATATCTATTTCAGTGGTTGATCCGCCACCATCCTTATAATAGTTATGACTCTGTTTACATCAGTGAACGTGAAGTGTTGCCAACACCGTGATCATAAATTAGCAGACTGAGAGGTATTTATAAGTTGTATGTTAGGTGTGCCCTCTGTTGTTGTGGAAAGGAGACAAGTTTTCCAAATCCATGAAAGCGTACATGAAAGGGAGCTGGTCATTCACAGAATTGACTGCATTGGTAAAGATGTGATAAGCTTTGAAGAAGTTGAGGTCAAATCTGTAATGAGTATCACATCTTTACCAATGCAGTCAATTCTGTGGATAACCAGCTCCCTTTTACGGATTTGGAAAACTTTTCTCCTTTCCACAGCAAGAAACACCACGTCTAACATACAACTTGGAAATACCTCTGTCTGCTAATTTGTGATCATGGTGTTGGCAACGCTTCACGCCCACGTATGTAAATAGGGTCATAACTGTTCTGATGATGGTGGCGGATCATCCACCGAAATAGTTATTAACAGCGTTATTGAATAATTTTAATTATGACGATTTGTTGTTTTTACTCTTCTTTCATTCCTTAATGTCATTAACCCAAATTTTGTGCTTTACATTATAGCTTTTTGAGCAAAATCAGCTCCTTTTCCTGAAACATACTACTCCAATAAAATCTTGGAAAATGTCCCAGTTCCTATATGGTGGTCTAGTTTAAAGGAAACAACCATAAATGAAAATTTCTAACTTTTGTCTACGCAGTGATGGTATTGCCTGCAATACTGATGGGCTTGGAAGAATATTTCTATCAAGCTTTTCATCTATTCATAATAAAGAAATTATTTGAATTAGAAAATAGCAGCAAAACTGATCTTTTGCTATAGACTGCTTTATCGAAAAGATCAGCCTGAACTTAAATGCTAGTGAATTTGCTATGATGTAACCTTTGAATAAATACTATACACATTGTAACTAAACCTATTTTACTTTGAAATACATCCCTTTTTACAATTTAGGTTATCTTGGTAAGTTTTTAATGCACAAAATAATTATTTTCTGGGTTTCTGCTGGTTATTGCCACTTAGTGGTAGAAAGTGGTTTCTGCCATGATGGTTTTTAACCTGTTATAACTAGTGGTTTTAACCACCTTGACAAAAACTGGCCAACCCTGGTCTGTACAGTAGAATATGGACTGAACTTACCTTTCCAGACTGCTGGCCAAGAGTAATTATTATCCCTTTCCCAAAGCCAGGTAAAGACCCAAAAAATCCAACTAACCATCGGCCAATAGCATTAACAAGATGTCTATGCAAATTAATGGAGAGGACTGTTAATAAATGACTGATGTATTTCTTGGAATCCAATAACTGCATAATGACTTCTCAAAATGGCTTTCGCCAGATGCGCTCTATCAGAGATAACCTTGTACTGATGGAAACGGATCCAAGAAGTACTTGTCAAACGAGAACATCTAGTCTCTATTTTCTTTGACATAGAGAAAGCCTATGATAGAACTTGGTGTCATGGAATACTTTGTGACCTTCAGGAATGTGGCCTCAAAGGAAACATGGCATTTTTTATTCAAAATTTTCTCACTGATCGTACTTTCCAAGTTCGTCTTGGATCAGTTCTTTCTGATCTTTACAACCAAAAACAGGGTGTTCCTCAGGGCAGTGTCCTGAGTGCTACACTCTTCATTCTAAGGCTCAATAACATCATCAAAAAGGTCCCACACACTGTCCAAACATCACTTTATGTTGACGATCTCCAAATCTCTTGTCAATCCCGTGACATGAGCAGGCTAGAAAGGCAGTTGCAAATTGCCCTCAATAACATCACTAACTGGATAAGTGAAAATGGCTTTCATTTCTCTATACAGAAGACAGTTTGTGTCCATTTTTGTCGGAGGGGAGGCTTACATCCGGAGCCTACTCTATCTGTAAAATCATTGTATTCCAGTTGTTCAAAAGGCAAAATTTCTTGGTGTGTTATTTGACCATAAACTTACCTTCAGGCCACACATTCAGTCTCTTAAAAACAAATCCATAAAGCCCTTAATATCTTCAGAGTACTCTCCCATACATCCTGGGGAGCAGACCGTTATTCAATGCTTCGTCTGTATCGTGCTCTCATCCGTTCCAAACTGGATTATGGCTCTGTCATTTACATCTTTGCTGGACAATCTATCTTAAAAGCCCTTAAAAATTTCAACAAAATTTATCTTCTACAAAAAATTATTGTATATTAAAAGCTCTTGACCCCACACACCATCAGAGTCTCAGACTGTGTGCTGGTGCATTCCGCACCTCACCAATTTTGAGTCTTTATGCAGAAACCAAAGAATCATCTTTAACATCAAGGCTTATGCAGCTGTCTCTTAATTATTATACAAAACTTAAATCACTGCTCAATCACCCTCTTAGAGATGTAATATTTAAACCTAGTTTCATCTTTTTAATGCTCACCTTACATGCATTCCTTCATTTGGTATTCGGATGGATAAACTAGCCAGAGAATTAGGTGTAGATTGTCGGAATATTGCTTCTATACATACTCATGTGTCACCACCATGGGTCATACCAACACTAGACATCCATTAGGATCTGGTTAACCACAGCAAAAGCACTACACCTAATGCTTTTTACCAGCAGTTATTCTCTGAATTTCAGGATCATTTTCAAGACTTTAATTTCATTTTCACCGGTGGATCTAAATTGGAAACACACGTGGGTTCCTCATTTGTCATTAACAACAACGCCATTGCCAAACAAATTCCCCTCTCATGCTTCATCCTTACATCAGAACTTCATGCCATTTCCATGGCTCATGCATATATTTTAACCCACGGCTTAATTCCTTGTATAATTTGTACCGATTCTCAGGGCTTTTTAAAAGCACCGGAATCCTTTAAATATTCACCTCATCCTATTTTATCCAAAATCCATTCACAACTGCAGCACCTGCACAATCATTCCAATATTAAATTCTGCTGGATCCCTGCTCACATTGGTATCAAAGGGAATGAGGCCGCTGATGCAGCTGCGAAGGCAATGAACTCACCACTTACTTTTAGCCAGCTTCTTCCTTTCTCTGACCTGAAGCCAATTATCAAGACCTGTGTGAATCAAAGGTGGCAGGAGTAATGGGATCATCAAACCAATAACAAATTGCATAATATTAAACATATAATTGGTAACTGGCCCTCCTCATACCGTAAAAATCGGAAAGAGGAGGTTTTCATTGCCAAGTGTGCAATGAACCCATCAGTATTTTACATATTTTAACTCAATGCCCTTATTTTAACCTTGCCCGCACTCTTACTTTTAACTCTTCATCACTCTCTGACATTTTGAATGACCATGCTGATCACACACGTCTTTACGCAGAGAACTGGTTTTTACAACAGTCTTTGATTTTACCATGTTTGGCGCAGTATAGCCCAGATGCTCTTGCGCCATAAAAATCCAAACAAACATCTCATAAGAACATTTTTGATCAACTAAAGGCTTGTTGCACAACATAGCAAAACATTCTGCTTTGGGGCTAAGCATTGTTCTTACATTTTTTGTTTATCACAATCTTTTAAGCACCTAACCTCCTTAAGAAGAAAATTTACAGGTAAATTACACAGACTGGATTTTACCTGGTGGTCTATTACTGGACGTATCGTAATCATAATGGCTGGTAGTGATTGTCAAAAGAGATTTTTTCGTACCCTCTCGGAGATGCTTTCATTCATGCTTTCTCATTCTGATTCCTGAATCCCACCTGCTGGCCTAGTCGTCACGTAGTATCGAGATCTTCTGGGTGCTGTGGTTACCCATGTTCTTAAATGTTCTCACCTACTTATTATACTCTTGAACAAGTAAATACTCTTTTTGTGGAAACATCTGAAAATTTTCGATCGATGCATTTTAATGCCCGCAGTATTTCTAGTAAGGTTGATTAACTACAATATTTATTGAAGTCATTGGCATTGCGGCCTGACTGTATTTGCTTGACTGAAACTTGGCTGAATGGTGATTCGACTGTGGACCTTGCATTTGATTATGTGGCTTTTGGTTTGGGAAGTGAGTGTCCTCTTTATGGCAGGGGCGTGGCGATCTATCTCAATTCTCATTTTGGTTGTTCTTTGGAAACATGATTTAGCTTTGTTGTGTGTTACTGTGAAACTATTTGTGTTAAATATTTATATTACGCTATTAGTGTCATTTACCAGCCGCCTTTGATTAATGTTAATGAATTTTTGGAATATTTATCTAGATTATTTCAGTACTCAATTGACAATGTGCATATGATTTGTGTTGGTGATTTAAATATTGATTGGCTAACTACCTCTGTTGTAGGCTGTGACCTTCGGGATTTGGTTGATGCCTGTCTCTTTAAAAATGTTGTGACTTCTATGCGAATCACCACTGCTACTAGCACCTTGATTAATTTATGCCTTTTGAGCTTTGAGTTGGATGAGGATGGCTTTGCGGGAGTTATCAAACATCCATTCAGCGATCATCTTCCACTTTTTCTGAGCTTTCCAATTAAATCTATTGGACCATGTGTGGCCCCCATCATGTTCAGGACCACTAGGTGCTTTTCTGATGCGGCACTTGAGAATTTCTTTCACTTATTGGATCGGCTGGTCTTTACCATTGAAAATCAATGCAATGATGTTGAAATGGTATATAATGATTTTCCTTCCAAGGTAGTTGAAAATTGCAACTTATCTTTACCATTACGATTTTTTCGTATTAATAAAAGAAAAAAGAAGCCCTGCATGTGTAATTACATTAGGCATAGGATTTACAAAAAAACAAACAAACAAATATTTCGTCAGGTTTATCCGCATCCGTGATTCTCGTGATCTTCTGATTTTCTGAACTTACCGTAATAGGCTAAATTGTGATATAAAGAGAGCCAAGTCAAAGTATTATTGTAGGTTATTCAATGTGGCAGACGCTGTGAAAACCTGGAGATGCTTGAATGGATTGGGTCGAGGCCACCATCAAGGTAGCATATTCTCAATTGAATCAGAGGGTCTGACTTATACTGAACCATTGGAAATTTCTGCCATATTTAATCAATTTTTTGTTAACTCTTCATTTATTGTCTACCAAGACTTTAATCGTTTGGATGATCGTTATAATGCTTTTCTTGATCCTCCTGTTTTGCGATCTATGGTGATTGAACCTTTTTCGCAGTCGGAGGTCATGGCTTGCTTTAGGAAAATTCGGATAAGTGGTTCTCCCTGGGTTCTGATGGTTTGCATCTGAGTCCATTGTGTTTTGCCATGCATGTTCTTACTCCATTGCTAATAAAACTCTTTAATTTTTTTGTTGATTCTGCTCGATTACCTTCAGATTTCAAAATCGCAAAAGTTATTCCAATTCATAAAAAGGGTTGCAAACAGAATCCGGGTAATTATCAACCTATTTCTGTAATTTCTGTTTCCTAAATTATTCAAACTGCTTTTACATAAAAAACTTTCTTCTTTTCTTCAATCGACAGAGTTTTTTCATCCGAATCAATATGGTTTTCTACCGAACAGGTCGACTGAATTGGCTTTTCTTAGCATGGTTGATAAATTACGATTTGCTCTTGGCTCACGTCTTTGTTCTTTGGCTGTATTTTTTACCTGAGTAAGGCTTTTGATTCTATCGATCATTCTTTTCTGGTAAGTAATCTCTGGCAGTTGGGAGTTTGTGGCATATGTTTGGACTTGTTTACAGATTACTTGTCCAGTCGGTAGACAGTTTGTTACAATTGATGGTGTTTTATCCCGTATATTAGAAACCACCCATGGAGTCCTCAGGGCTCTTTGCTGGGACCATTACTATTTCTTATTTATATTAATGATGTTTTTAAATCCATCACATTGGCACACCCCATATTATTTGCAGATGACACTGCTTTTGTTGTAACTAATGATAATTATGAGACTTCATGAATTGGCAAGTGAACAGATTCATTTGATTCTAATGTGGTTTCGTGCAAATTGCCTGAAGGTCAATGAATCAAAAACGAAATGTGTACTTTTTCATAATCCAAGAATTATCCAACCTTTTCCACAATTGATTATTAACAATGATTGTGTTTCATTTTTGGATTCTGTTATATTCCCATGTGTCATTTTTCAAAGGAAACTAAACTGGGGCCTCCACGTTCAATCTGTCGCAACAAAATTATCATCTGTTTTAGGACTTGTTCATCGTACTTGTCACCTGCTCCTAGTCAGGGTATTAAAAGTCATTTATAACTCGCTCATGCTCCCAAACATAACATATTGTAGTAATGTTTGGGCATTTATTGGCTCTGGTGGTATTAATAAAATTGAACTAATACACACATACGGTTCTTTCGTATATTGCAGTCTAGGGGTGTAGAGACCCATCCTAACTCCTGGTTGCAATTTGGCATTCATCGATTTCCTCACCTGATTACAATGTGATTATCAATCTTAATGTGTCAGAGAATCTACCATGGCTTGCATTGCGATTTAATTGATCTAAATGTACGACCATTGAGATTTCTATCACGTCGTGGGGACGAATTGGTTCCTCAGTGGGCTATTTCTAATTATATTATGTTTCGTATCGGTTTGCCCACTTGTATCATAGTTATCCAAAATTTGGGTTTATTCAAGAAGCGACTTACGGCTTACTTGTTGGTTTTGGTATGATTTTTTTACACCAGTTGTTTTTCTTATATTGGGTTTTCAAATTATGATATTAGTTTTCTTTGACATGTTGCAAGACCAATATGCAATAAGTGTTACATATACTGTAATATTCATAATTTCATGTGTTATTGTATCTTACTCTACTTTATCTCAGATCTATTTGATGTTCTTATGGAAATGATTTATGTAGCTTGAAGTATTGTCTTATTTGGAGTGGTTTAGGATTTTTGTCGTTGTGCCCGATAAAATCTACTCTTATATTGAATTTCTGCATGTATAAATAGTTTTAATGTATAATATTGCTAATAGCGATAACTTTTGTTGTATCTTTATGCTGTATATCACTGTCCTTCTGGATTTGGGGGGGGAAGCAGGACTCGTCAAGCCGCCTTTCGTTGTTTTTTTCCTGGTCTCCCTTTCGCAGATTTTTAATTTTGTATTAACTTTGATCTTTAACTTTGTGTACTGAAAAATAAATGAAATAAAATTCAGAAGTAGAGAAAGTATCGTCTCAGATAAAATTAATATTGACTGATATAAAAGAAATAGGCTCAAAGTTAACCAATTCAACAAAATAATGATGGTAAAAATAAATAGTTAAATAAATTACAGTAAAGCAGTATGCACATAGAGGAATGCAAAAAACAGGTGCTTGTTTACAACCTAAAGAAGAAAAAAGCTCATGATCTGTAATTTTGTAATGAAATAAAAATTTGGATGCGTTTAAATTTCAATGAGTTTTTCCATTATATACATTTTCTTGCAAATGTTTTATTACTGACTATTTGTTACAAAAATGTTTATGAATTAATAGCAGGGGAAATTAATGTATGTAGTAAAATGAAACATTAAATCTTTTACCTCAGATGATGATTGTTAAATAATTTAATTATATTAATATTAGCCACTTAATTATATTGATATTAAATACTTAATTATATTAATATTAAATACTTAATTATATTAATATTAAATGTTTAATTATATTAATATTAAATACTCTAAATTATATTACATCATTTCAACTTGTACGATTTGTCCATTCAGAGTTCAATGACGACATCCAATCCAAATCCGTGCGCCTGCACCTTTGTGTAAAGGTTGACTATTCCCACTCCCCCCTCAACACCCCATAGGCAGTTATTGCCCTGTTTGAGCATCCTATCTGAGATTACAGCCTCCGCACTTGAAATTCAGGTCAGTGACAGTGGTACTTCCTGTTTAGATTGTGTTGTGAAAAGCCATACACACACATATACTTCCTGTTTAGATTGTGTTTTGAAACTTTGAACATGTGAGATTCTTCAAATTGTGTTTCAGTAATTTTATTTTTAAGTTGTGTTTGATATTATTAGGTGATGGGAAAATGCAAAGTTAAGCAACATAACCAGGTATTTGTGGAATCTTATCCGAAAAAATTCCCGTGCATTGTATTGTAAAATCTCATAAAGGACTCGATTTCGTATTTTGATCCCTTTGCTGTACTGACATTAAAATTGCACGTGGTGGTTCGAGTGACATTAAAGTTCACGTGAAGTCTAAAAAACACTGAGATTTTGTAAAAAGTCAAGAAAAATCTTCGAAAATTGCAACTTTCTTTAATGCTAGAGATGGTGATAAACGCTGAGTGTCTCTTTGCTTCATTCATTTTGGAACATGATTTGCCAATAGCAATAGCGGACCATGTATGATCACACGTCGAAATTTTTTTTCCGAAATGTGATACCGCAAAGTGACGACGACGACTTACTGATTGGTAGAGCTGCATTCAAAATAGTTAACATATTACAAGATGATGAAAAACTAATGTTTCATTCAGCTATTAAAAAGTGCTATGTTACCTGCTGCAATTACATTAGATATAAATTCCCAATAAATACTGATGTATTGAAGCATGCA
>QLNU02015360.1:317019017-317029486 GCA_006491805.2 Dysdera silvatica
CAAAACGGTCCGTCACCGCCATGCGGACCAGGTGTCTATCATTCCGTGCTGACGTCACCTTTCGGCGTCCACTCCCGGATTTCCGAGTTGTCTGGTTCTCTTGAACCCACTGCTTCCACACTCGCATCACTGTGCTGCTGTTACGCCCCATACGAGCTGCTATTGCACGATAAGAAAACCCTCCTTCACGAAAGCCGATCATTCGTCCCCGTTCAAACTCCGTAACTTGCTGAAATGTCGCCCTCTTTCGACGTAGAGGCATAGTGACGTCTCATGTAACGTTTACCACTAGCAGATAACCATACACGCCCCGCTACAGCCCTCTATTTATACGGATCCATCAGCAGTTCAGAGGGCGCTGCTCAGCCCACGCATGCGTGATGACTCTGAAATTCTAATCATTTGAATAGCATACCCTAATTTGCATTTCCTGAAAGTTTCAGCTCAATCAAGTGATTCCTTCATGGTGTTGCAATTTTTACAAACATGAGTTCAGCATCTCAGTCATTTAGAAAATGGTAAGGAAGAATTTGCAACCTCTAAAAATTTTAAAATTCAAACCTAGAGTTGCCATTATGTTCCATACATGGCATCTCATGAGTAACTGAGAGTTATTTACAATTTATGTTGGAACAGAGATTGGGGAACTTTTTGTTGTTGGAAAACCTCATTAGGTTAGCCAGAACATAATAAAGTTACATTTAAGGAAATGCAATTAGGTGCACTTTAAATGTACATTATATTTTAAAAGTGTAACTACATGTACTAATTTCAAAAGAAGAAATTTGTTAAATGAGATATTGTTGAATTTAAGACCAATAAATGCACACACTGAAATTTCAAGTTTAACTTTTCTCTATTCTTTAGAGTGAGCTGAAATAAGAACTAAGAAACTTGCACTTGGTAAATCATCTGAATCATCTTTTTTTTTTTTTAAACGGAATCTACATTTTTCAGACTTATTTTCTGTTTTTTGGTGTATATCTTCTAATTTTCTGCAATTTTAAAAAATAATCCTTACCTTTTCATTAAGTAAAGTTTTTAAAAGTAAAAATTCCCAAACCAGCTTGAAAGTTGTGTTTTGTACGATGTTAAGCTTCTAAAAAGTCGCCCTTTGTCTAAAAAATATTAATATTCTTCATAAATAATTGGTGTTAACTTGGATAATCTGCTGTATTATAACTTTGTTGCATGTAACTTTCTTTTTTGTTTCATAAAAATATGAATAATATGTATAAGTAGGGATTGAAAATCCTATTAAATGTTAGGAGCTAAGCTAGAAAGTTTAGGAGCCAGGAAAACAGCGCAATCTAATTTTATGAAAGAACGTTTAGCATTCATAAGCATGGGTGTCGGCAGAATTTTTTGTAGGGGTGGGCAAAGATTACTTCAGCAGAAATAAAAAACCTTCATTCAAAAATACCATAATTAAATTATTTAAATAAGTATTTAATTTGTTTAACTAAATAATAAGACAATTTAGTTCAAATAGAATAGGGAGGTTGCGTATTTTTACTCTTGAGAAAAAAAACTGAAGTTTTTTAAAAAAATCCAAGGGAGGGCAAGTGCCCACTCCTGCCCTATGCTGCTGACGCCCATGCTAATAAGATCATACTATGTGCAAAAATATTTAAACACACTTTATGCATTGCGTTTTTGTCCTTCGACATGCCTCACAGCTTTTGTTTTAAAATACCAATAGTCAACAGCTTTATTAGGATAAAAATTCTTTAAATAAAGTCCATTCAAATTTATCAATAAATTTTGCAAACTGCTTACTTCCAATTTGTTTCTTAATTTACTTTTTATCAGGTTCATGTGAGAAAATCCTTTCTCACATGATGCTGTGGAAACTGGTGTAACAGTTACTATCTTGAGTAGAAAACTTAAATTTGGAAATCTTTCATGGCTTCAGTTTTTGCCCAACAATTGTTCAATATTAAAAAATTTTCCAAGTGTTTTTAGATCAAACCACTCTGTTAGAAGATCACCAAGAAATTCTTCTTCAGTCTCATCTTTACTACTTAGAAACTTTCTATAATCTAAGCCTAACGTTTTTATTTTACTTTCTCCAGAATTAAATAAATCTGTACCATCCGGCCATTGAAGTGTGTCAAATATGGCAACAGTAATCGTCGAAGTTTCTAAGACTTTCTCATTAAACAATTGGATACCAGCATATTTTGCTTGTCATTTTCAAGAGCATTTATATCAATTTTTGTAAGAAGTATCACTTTGAATTTCCCATCTAAAGTTGTGTTAAATACAACTAGTTAGTACTAAATGATTAATTTTAATTAATTAAGGTGGATTGCTTGCCCATATTTCAAGTCAAGTGGTCTTTAAAAAAATAGATCTAGCTTGGAATGAGCTAAATTGTCAATAAGGAATACAAGCATCTAGAGACAGAGTGGGAGCTGTCGGGCTCCGCGTTTTGCACATATGCATGGACTTTGTAAATGCAAGAACATTGCTCCTGAGTTAATCAGGGCTGATCTTGTTCCGGGAATTTCAACTTTCTTCTTCCGTGATTTCTTTTGAAAAATTACGAAAACTTCTTTTTGTTTCTTATAATTTTTTGCATTCCTTTGGAAATCAGTGTCTTCACCAAAAATATTATGTAACTTTTCAGGGAATTTTTTGGTATGTTCAAGGAATCTGGTTTGGACTTACAATCACCCCTGGTTAATAGTAATGCCGAAACACGCTATAAATTAGGTAGATCTACTAGCATCTTGTGAGAGGAGGAGCCTTTTCCTGTCGCGTTTCTGCACATGTGCGTGGACAGCAGTCAAGCGAAAACATAGTAATAGCGGTAAATTCTAGCAAGGACTTCTATACATAATATCGATATAAGCTGTCAAGATCACTATACTCTTTAATTATCTCATTATATCACAATGTTCACTTTTTCGCAATTTAATTTTACCATTCACAGTCCATAAATACCGCCATCCATGCTTTTCATTTACCATGCTTGATTGAACAATCCCTTCCTAAAAGGGCATATCTGCCCCTATTTTAAAGCCCCTTGCCTCCCAATTTTGACTATGCAGGCCCTGGTTATTACATAGGTGCCAATCCTTCCGATTTACCCAAAAGGCTTCCGATTTTTTATCGATCTACCAGTCGGAAAATGATTTCTTCTGATTTTCGGAAATTTCATCTAAAATCCCCAGTGTTTTTTAAAATACTGATTTTTTTTAAAAAACATTTTAAATACTTTTTTTTTTTTATGCGTATTTATTTAAATTTTTGCACATATGTGCATACTTAATAATAAATACGCGTGAATAAATACAAATGTCGATAAAAAAGCTGAAAAAATTCGTCTGCTGTTGACGGCTCATGCGTGGCTTGACATGGGATTTTAGCTCCAGCCATGACGTAGAGTGATACCCCTGTGCAACAAAATCGCGCATCTGGATTTGTAGTTGTTGGGGGAGGAAAGAAAGAATGTACTATATCGATAAGGTTTTGGCCAAGCATGTGACTTTGTGTAGGGAAGCCACGTGTTAGACATAGCTGGTATTTCTTTCCTCCGGAAAGAAAGTTTTGTTTTTAGGTGTTTCTGGAAACAACGTTAACGATGTCGACCGTTAATAAAATGTACTACCAAACGTTTAAAGCTTTCTCTCCCTCCCTCAATTCAGAATTTTTAAAGCTAACTTTTTAAATCCTCTTTTGCATGCATATAACTTGGTTTCTTATTGAATTTTTTAAAGTATTTATTTCCTTCTGATATAGAAATTCTCAGTACTGTTTCTTGTTTTTTAGATGTGGTTAATGATAATTATAAAAAAGAAAAAAAGAAAAAAAAAAAACTGCACCTGGCTGCTGGACCTTTGCTGACTTTGTCCTCATCCTTTTCTGGGTCCCTAATCCAGAATCTCGAAGTCAACACTATTTGCTTCCATGTTCTTCAATGGACTATTTGAAGTCATATTTCTGGATGTAATGCATCATTTCAGCATCAACACTTCAGAGTTTAGAAACCTTGTAATAAAAAATGGCCTTTCGTAATACGTTCATTCTCTTTCATTTGCACTAGCTCTGCCTCGCCATAGGTGAGATACGATGTATTTTATTGCTGTGCAAAATTTTCATATTTTTTAAGAATATCTCTTCTTTAATCATGAAAAAAAAATTCTATATTTACAATAACCCAGTTATTTTTTTAAACTTTCTCTGCGATATGTCTGCTGCATAATTTGAAACCCAGCCACAACTTTATATTTAATCTGTTTCCATCCTTTCCATGAATGGTTGTTTTTTCATTGGTTTTATTTCATTATAATGGCTCACTGTCCATTAGAACTTCTAACTCCTATTGCAATTGAGAACTACCTGTTTTTTATAAGTTTATACACATTCCTTGTAAGATTTAACCCGACTGTAAAGCTTCTAGCAGCTTTTTATCCTCCACTTGTTCTAGTTTTACTGCTTTTTCTACTAATTTGAGATTAGTATTACTCTGGAGATCAGTTACAACTTTTTTCTTGAAATTCAAAAAACCTTGTAGCTGTTTCTCATAGTTTGCAAATGTAGTGCCCAAAGAACAGTCATAAGCTAGTGTTCCTAATTCTATGTGATGTGATTCACAAAGCAGAGACTGAACTATATTATCATTCAAGCAGATTTTAAACATATCACAAATTTTAATGATGGTGTCTGTCGTCGTTAATAGTCGCACGAGGATAGATACAGCATAGAAATTTTATATCATTCGCCAGATTTTCTCCACCAAATCTTCTAGTTGAACTTGCTGGGGTTGCTGCAAAATGTTGTTCTTCAACCTGAATCTTCATTGATTTCATCATTTCAATAAGGTGGTTAAGTTTTTGATCAGTAGCTCCTTCAGATACGCTTGATTTAATAGTTTTTAACTCCATGGAATTAACCTCTGTGCAATCATTAGTAATCTCCAAATCTGATGATTCAGACTCCGTATGTGATCTTGTATACTGATTTTTCTTTGTCCATATCCCCATGTTAGAGTTAGTAACACATGCATTATTCTGATTTTGTAATGGACTACTACTACTTTTTGTTTTGTAACTTTAAGAGAAAGTCAAATGTTGCTATTCTTTTTTCACAACCTCTTTGACTGCTTTGCCATGGTGCAATTTTTCTGTTATTATTCTCTGATTATCCTTTTATGAAAATTTCACAATTAGAGCATTTTGCTGTACCTTTTGAAGACATTATGTGGTGGTTTTTTATGGACTAGATAAAGGTTGTTTTTACTATTTGATTTTTATAAACTAACTGTTGAGGCCTGATTAAAACTTAAAACAATGTAAACATTTATAGTTAAAATATCTTTAATTCTTTAAATTAGAATTTTCAGCTATTAATGGACATCAAAAAGATATTACGCACAAAGTCTACAACCACATGGCATCAGCCATCTTTGTTTAAAAATACATGGTGGTAGCCATGTTTGTTTGTGTTAAATGTTGCCACCACCTAGCAGTGTTACCATACCAAAAAATAAATATTTTTGAAAAAAATTTGAAAATTTCTGAAAAACAAAAAAAAATTTTAAAAATTCAGTTTGAAATAAACTGTGCTAATTTTTCAGGAATTGGCTTGTCTTCATTTGTATTGAATTTCTAAAAATTCTGCCAAATTGTGTCTAAAATTACACTTTTTACTTATGAAAATGTAAAACATTTTGGGGTCGGGCAGGGAACACCCACCCAAGTCAGTGCCTTCAATTGATGTAGGATTTTACATAATGTAGAAATTCTTCGGTACTACTGTATTGGTCTCTAATTTTAAAGGTACACTAAAATAGTGCTATATGCTTAGTAACCATGGCACACTACCTCCATAATATGTACGCAAAAGTGAGGAAGCCAGTGATAGGGTACCACAGTTCTTGAAAGGAATTCCATCAGTGCCATCCTTGCTGACAAAGTAGTTCTTCCATGAAAACTGAAGGGTTACGTGCCGCTAGTGGCAAAGATAAAATCATGCCAGTAGCTACCCAACTAACATGTATCTATGCCAGATGTTACCCTTTCAGTACTCTTTTTTTTTTTTTTTTCCAAACAGAAAAATTAATAAAATGAACAAGGGCCATTCCAGTATTACAAAAGCATCTTTGGGTGGTGGGGTCTGAACCATGCTTACGTAAAACACAGAAAATAATAAAACTAGTACGTAGTCACAAAGTCACAATTGCCCTGACAGAACTGCAATACTTGGATGTACAATCCACTACCTACTTAAAAAGTTGTACTGGGGTTAAGTATTTGATTTTCATATGGTCTTTGTAAACTGGCATGAGCTGCCAGTCTCTTTACAGAACGCACTACTCCATCGTAAGGTCCTTTCCCATGTGCTGTAACTGAAAAATTTCACTCTGCTTTAATTTTGAAGTCTTCCTTGTAAAAGCATAGGTTTAAAAGGTTTTTTTTTGTATTGGGCAGCAGACCCATCTGAAAAATAAAAAATCCTTTTGGGGAATTTTGCCGTCAGGAAGTTTAACAGTTTCTTATGAAATGTATAAACAGCAGCCGTATTATGTTCCAAGCAATCGGAAATGATTATGTAACTAATATGTTCAACTTTGGTTTCCCCCTTTGATATATATTACAAAAAGATGGATTATGACCTATTCGTTCATAAATGGCCAAATTAATGATTATAAGCAATGTCTAGCAAAAATGCTCTGTAACCCAGCATCTATTGATTGTAACATGGGTAATTCTATGTACTGTCCAGGTAAAGTTGTAATACGAAAAATTTTGGAAGGGTCCTTTGCTGAAAATTTAATTAAAAAAGTAAAATACCATTGGTGGATTTCAGTTGACCATTGTAATCTAGAGACTTTCCTTCAGAAGGATTTATTGATTTATTTTGCAGCATTTTTCTGAAAATTACAGCATAGTACTGCAAGATGAAGCACAAAGCTTCCATTGGATAAACGAACAGGTTACAGTCCATCCTTTTGTAATATATTTCGAAGGGGAAACCAAAGTTGAACATATTAGTTACATGATCATATCCGATTGCTTAGAACAGTGGTTCCCAACCTTTTTCAAACTGTAATCCACTTTTATAGTAACCAAAAGATCTGTGACCCCCCCCCCCACTCTGCCACATTTGCATAATAAAAGCATTTTTAACAGAGTAAAGAAAACACATTGAATACAAAATTATATTATATTAATTATATATATACATATTGCATTAATTGTGCATATGATATTAATTATATAAATTAATTTATATTATAGATATGAAGTTAACAACCATTAGTAGAATATTGCAATGTGTGTAGCCATGTTGAAATATAAAAGCGTTGGAAACATTTGGTATGACATTCCTTATAAAAATAATTGCAACTAAAAATAGTTGTGGCAACCCCCCAGAAACTTGCTTGCTACCCTCAGATTGGGAACCACTAGCTTAGAAAGAATATAATACGGCTGCTGTTTACACATTTCAAAAGAAACTTAAACTTTTTGATGGCAAAATTCCAAAAATTCCCCAAAAGGATTTTTTATTTTTCAGATGGGTCTGCTGCCCCCCCCCCCCCAAAAAGAAAGTGTTTTTAAACCTATGCTTTCACAAGGAAAACTTAAAAATTAAAGCAGAGTGGCATTTTTCGGCCACAGCACATGGAAAAGAGCCTTAAGATAGAGTATGGGGTTCTATAAAGAGACTGGCAGCTCGTGCCAGTTTACAAAGATCATATGAAAATCAAATATTTATCCCAGCACAACTTTTTAAGTGGGCAGTGGAGAACATTATCATTGTAAACTTTGCATACTCAACTCAAGAAGACTATGCTGAATCAGAATTGTTCTTGAAGAACCACTTTGATCAAGCAATGATTAATAAAGGAGCACACCAGTATCATGCGTTCATCCCCAACGACACTACATTAAAAATATTGGTGAAAAAATTTTCACAGGCTTCAAATTTTTTGGAAATGCTAGTGTCGAAAGTCTCTTGATCAACTTCAATTAAAAAATGTAACCCGCTACATAGCTGTAATGTGTGAAGGAAAGTGGTCGTTTGGGTAATCATATGAGTCATAGTCATGTTTAAAGTAAAAAATTTTAAAAATTACTAAGTGCAAACCTTACAAGGGAAGCCTCGGAAGTGCCAGTCGCTCCTTAAATCGAGTCACACATAGTATGAGAGATTCGTATGAGTAATGAACAAAACTGAAAGAATTTTTCTGCAAAACTTATTTTCTGATTTTTATGAATTTTTTAAATTTTCATAATTACACTAAAACGCAGCTTTGCGCTTAACTGCAAAGCCGTAAAGTGAAGTCTTCAGTTAGGGGTAGTTTTACATTCATTTGGATTGTTTGGAGAATTTAAGCTTTTTGAGTTGTTATTGATTGAGGATTTTCTTTGTAGAACATTTTACCCTCCATGTTGTCAACTATTTGCTTTGGTTGTTGAAATATTAAATCAAAATATAAATTTCTGTGTATTATCTGTGATTCTGAAACATTTCTATTAATTACCTTTATTCTTCCTATTTAACTATTCTGTAATATAATGCCATAATTTATGACTTAATAATACAATATATCAGAATTTAAATATGCAAAAAATTTTCAATATTTTGCAATTTATTTTAAACTTAGTCACTAAAAAGTACGGGTCATTTTCATTCGCAATAACAGATGAACAATTAGATGAAGGTAAGAAATTATATAAGTTTGAAGAAATAAGTTTAAGTGGATCAGTTATTAAAGAGGAAATACATTAGATTTTCAAAATAACGGATCAAGAAGTAGCAACTTAGATTGCAATTCTGGTGATGATAGCTCTGAATACACTACTTCTGATGAAAACATTCAATGAAGATACCTTTAACAATGAAACTTGTAAAGAAACTTGCAGTTTGCAAGAAATGAAAAATATTGTAAATTTTTACAATTCTTGTAGAAGAAACAATCTTCAACAAATTCGAAAACGTTATTGAAAAGCAATAGACTATAAAGTCATAGGCCATTTTAAAAAATATATTATCCAATTAGGTACCATAAAAGAGAAATATAAATTAATTAAACGCACAGTGTTAGAAAAAATTTATTATACCAGAAGGAACCATGTAGCATTTCATGACACAGACTTAAAGAGATGGGCTTATCAAAAAGCAAAGGATTTTAATTTTAAAAAACGTACAATTTCATTGATGAAATAAAAAAAATATGTTATTACCACTCGTAAAGGTACAAAATATACAACGGTAACTAAAAATAAAAATTACAAAGTTCTTGAAAACAACTCTAGTGAATTTCTTTTAGCATCATATGATGAATTTACTCATTGCCGGAGCAGTAAAATATGTAATAATGATCAGAGCGGATTCGAACACTTTGTATCAAATCATAAAACATTACCTTGCAAAGGTGAAAAAAGTACCATAGCTTTAGTTCAGTCAACATTTTCTGTGACACATTCCTATACTGTTATGTCTTTATTATCAATGGATGGGGAGTTGAAAGGCAAACCGTTGATACGCTTACAAGTGAACCCAAAGGAAACTTTAGGCTAAGTGACCTGAAATATTTCCACAATGCCACTAATATTTTCACAGCACGCATAAAATATAAAATGACTACTACATCTATGAAAGAATGGCTTTCAAATTGCCTTATTTCCATTTTAAACCCCTACTCTCTTGCATTATTTTAGATTCTTGACTGGATCCATTGATCTGTCTATGTACAGTGATCTACCAGATAATTGCACCAAACTTCATATTCCTCCATGATTAACAGCTCTCATTCAACCTTTAGATGTTTTTTTTTTTTTTGTCAGTAAAAAATTTTTTTTATAAATTATTAACTGCGTCACTGTAAATGAAATTCTAATAAAATTAACTTATCGCAACGAAATAATAAAAATGCATTCATTAGTTTATAATCAAATTCAGTCCAATAAATATAAGCCTACGTTGATGTACCCTTGCTTTGCTTGCAATTGCACTAATGTTCTTATCGAGTCATTTCATAAAATTTAATCTCTATCATTTTACGTCGACCACAAAGAATGTGGTTTTAATGAATGCAAAGAATTTCATTTTTTAAAGTATACATTGAGATAAAAATTTATGTTTTATGCATTTTTACATAAGTATTCACTTTCATGAGTAATCAGAAGATTTAGTACTTTAAATTTATGTCATGTATTTCTTTTACGTTAGAATTCACCCAGGGTCAATAGAAGGCGTATGCAAATGTGCCATTTCATAGGGTGAAAAAATTCTAATTTTTTGTTTTTTTAACAGCGGAGAAGTGAAATAAAAAATGTTCTTATGGATTATTTTCTGCGAGAAATAATAAGAATTGATTAAGAAGAATGTTATATGGCTGGGATGAAAGGGGGGGGTATTAAAATATGCAGAGGGAGATACTTTAGTTAGAGCTTGCTGAACAGACAACTTACTGTTATTTTGCACAAAATAATCCAAATGAAAGTAAAACTACC
>QLNU02015360.1:317029586-317070074 GCA_006491805.2 Dysdera silvatica
CAAGTTTTGTACATAGCTAACTTTTATTAGTTGCCTCTTCTGGTTTTGACAACTGACATCAAACCAGTGGCATAGAAAAGGGGCTCTCAAGTTCCACATTGGATATCAAAACACATTATTTTCTCTAAGGCTGCATCACACCAAAATTCCATCACGATCCCTGCTTAAAAACCATTTTTGGAGCCTTCCTCCCCAATGAGTTTTCGAATTGCTACCCTACTGCCAGTGGTACACTCAGGATTTCTCCTTATATGGGGCTGATCATGTGAAAATCTGTCTTTTAGCAAAATATTTGTTAATTTTACGCACTTCAGATGCTTTCACCTTCTCTCATGGGTGCTGCCTATGCTAAGTAGGGTCATACCTATTGGGTGGCAAAACAGTATATTTAAAAGAATTTGATCTGCTACAAATTTAAATTTCATTTTGCTGTTCCTGAAGCTACTCCAAATTTCTTCTTCAGCCATTCAATCCCTGAAATATATATCACAACTCAAATCTGAGTTTTGATGAATATAATGGAGATTCAACAATTACAGATTTTTGGCTTCCATTACACCATTATTGAGTCTTATTTTAAAAATAGATAGCATGTTCAAAATGACAAAATATATATATATATATATATATATATATATATATATATGTAAATATTGTATGGGGAGAGATCAGCTATCACTCCAGTACAGAACTAGTGTTTGTACCGGGCACATTAAACAGCACTCGGTATATCCGAAGTATCATTCAGCCAATTGTTGTGCCATTTGTAAGGTTGGTTCATAATGATGTAATCCAACATGATAATGCCCGTCCATACATGGCACGTGGAACGCAACGTGCACTTCAAGGTGTGAGACAACATTCATGGCCTGCACGTTCACCGGACTTGCCGCCATTGAGCACGTGTGGAATTGTATGGGACAACGACCAACCGGCCTCACGGAGTCCCACTAGACCACCTCCCTCAAATTTCGTTAACTGCTGAAATTTTACACGTCTTCCACGTCCAGAGATTGTAGCTTCTTCAGAGTCTTCGCAAGTGTCTATAATTCAACGACTGATCACGTCCACTTTGCCCTTCTCCTTAAGTACCACCAACCTAAATTTACATATTATAGCATGTTTCGGTGTAAGCGCTACCGGTTGATCCTAAAATTAAGATCACGCCTATGTGTGATTCACTTCATTAACAGTTACAAATTTCATAACCGTCCAGCAATTCCTTCTTGTTCTTTTTTTCTTTGAACTGATGTTATATTGATATGATTAAAACATTTGAATTTATGGTTATAACAAATCCAGTATATGAAATGTTTCCATAGTAATTTATTGTTGTACACTTAGTGGCCGAAATATTAGAAACACCATGCTGAGTTTGCCCTCTTTACCTTTGATCACAGTTGATATTCTTCCGGGCATGAACTCAACAAATTGTTGATACTATTGCTAAGAAATACTAGCCCGTGCTGACATAATCACAGCTCTTAGTTTGTTCAAATTGGATGGTTACATTTCTAAGCTTTGAATGGATCTTTCCACTTTGTACCACAAATATCTTATAGGTTTGAGATCCTTTAACTGTGCTGGCTATTGAAGCAACTGAAATTCAGAATAGAGTTCCTGAAACCAATCTGACATCAGTCGAACACTGTGACAGGGTGATGAAAATGACTATCAGCATCAGGGAACATTGTAGCCATAAACAAGAGTACTTGGGTTGGTAATGATATTAAGGTAGGTAGGTGTTGGTGTTTAAGGATTTTTCACAGTTGTATGGGGATTAAGCCCATGAAAATATTCCCTGGACCATTATTCCATCACCATTTGAAAGTTGTCAATAGATAAGATAGATTCATACATTCATGCTGTTTGAGCCATATTCTGATTCTTCCATCAGCATAACAGAGACAGAACCGAGATTATTCGGATAAAGTAATGTATTTCCAATTTTTATGTCCCAGGACCCACAACACACACACTTTCTTGTTTTGTAGTAATAGCAGTGGCACCCAAGTTGGTTCCTTGCTGTGAAAACTAACCCATAGCAAGGTATATTGTATTGTGGGTTTAGATATTTTTTGTGATGCATCAGCATTGTACTGAGCTAGAATTTATGTTTTTGCCCTCTTGTCGCTGTTTACGGTTTATGTCAGTCACCTGATGTTTTTTTTATTTAAAAGCATTTACCGACCACAGTTCTTATTGCTTGAAATTTTTTGGCTTAATTGCCATTCTCTAAGTGCCCAAGATACTATGGCATGAGGAAAGCTGAGAATATAAGCAGTTTCAGAAATGTTTGAACCGCTCCTTGTCCCCACAGTCGTGCCTCATTCAAAGTCACTTAAATCTTTCATCTTACCCATGTTCAGGTTTACTGTAATGATAACTAGTCCTTTTGATACTGAGCCTGCTTTTTATATGCAACACCTTGTTATTAAGTCACCATATGTCATTAATGGACTTGTCGAAGTTAGGAGGAGGGGTGTCTAGTATTTTGGCAACTGAGTGTGTGAAGGGTGTTCTTATTTTTTTATATAGATGGTCACTATTTATTTAAAAATTTTTTTAGGATCATGCAGAACTGGTACGAGGTGTTGACTATGAAACTGTTACAACATTCGACCCCCCATATGTTGTTGCAATTAAATCTTTATGGAAAGATTCTGGTATACAAGAATGTTATGATCGTCGGAGAGAGTACCAATTAACTGATTCTGCAAAATAGTATGTATAGGGAACATTTTTTTAGATGTGAAATGTGTGAATATTAATATATTAATTTTCTTTAATTGTTTAGTTAGTCAGTGGATTCCCACTTAACTGAAATGGCCTACTGCATGTTCTTTTTAAATTAGTATTTTTTAAAGTAGACACCTATTCAGTGTTTTTGATAAAAACGCTTATATTTGTTTTCTAGTGTACTCCGATCTTAAGAAAGAAACCAACACATATTATTCAAGAATGTTATAATAAAAACAAAATATACAAGAGAAAAGTTGAGTAATGGTCTGTCTTTTTTTTTTCTCACTCACCATGTCCACACATATCCTCATAGTGTGAAAGTAAAAATTTCGGTATACTCATGTGTATGGTGTTTTTGGTATATAGTGTTTTAATAGATGCATCACGTCTGCCTAGTTCTGGCAAGGTTCCATTCTATACTGATTGGTATGTCATATCTGACATAAATTCACAATTTTAAGCATCATATTTGTAAGTTCATATCTCCAAACCTAAATGCCTCCTCAGTGGTTAGGTGTTAGAAGATTTAATGTATTGGAACAACTGTAACCTACTCTCTTCTAAAATATTTACTTTCAGTTATGGAACTTTTGTAATAAAGATAGTATATACAGGGACCACAGAGCTTCTATTTTTCCTATTATTTTGCCATCGCTCCTTTTTTCCCCATGAAGGGGATTCTATATGCAATGACTAATGAATTCGAATAGCTGATGTCAGTCAGATGGCGTACGGAAAAGGATATGTTCAACTGGCACTAGAATTTAATGTAGTGGTCAAAGAGGTAAACAGACTTTTTTTAAATAACTTTGCAATTACAGTCAATTCCACTTAATGAGGACACATCGTAACTAGGACAGTTTGGCCCAATGAAGCGGCTGTCCCAAATAGGCAAATTTCGCATAAAATAAAACAATGAATGTGTTTGCAATACTATATACATACATTATATACAGTACATATTCGAAATTAATACTGATTGTATGAACTCTGAAGAAAAAATAATAAATTCAGCTTAAAAATAGAACTTCAGTTTTATCCCTTTCTTAAGTTGAGACCTATAACGCCAATGTGCGTCACATGTATGCCAGTAGTGCTGCGTCACCGCACTGACGGTAAACATTAAGTGATATATGTATCTGAAGTCTTATTGTACTATATATAAGGTCACATCATATTAAATTGTTTGTACATGTACATATATGTATTTTTTCTATGACTGTATGTAACATAATATGTATGTACAAATTGTAATCTAAAATTTATGTCCCATTTAAACCAAATGTTGTCCCAGTTAAGCGAGTAAATCACTATTAGTTTCTTGGTTTGGGTTCAGTTCCTTGACATTTGGCTCAATTAAGTGGCTGCCCCAATTAAAAAGTGGCCTAATTAACTGGGATCGACCGTGTTTCTGTTTCCACTCCAGAAGAATGCTAATATTTTGTAAGTGCAGTTGACCCTACTTTAATGAATATTTATAGTTCAAACCAGGATGGTTACTTGATTATAGAGTGAAATTCTTTTATAATGAACTCAAAAAGGGCCAAATGAAAACGTCGTTGTAAATATTAAATTAATGCAAGTTTTTAGTGTAAAGAAATTCAGTTTTGTATTTGTAAATTCACTATAATTGAGTTATAAATGGCGTTGGGGTTTGCGTTAATCGATTTCATGGCCTTGAAACTTGCTTTGATTGGGCAAATTTTCGCGGGCGCATTGTGTGTTGTTTACTGTAATTAGCGACAGGAAATCGATCTGGAAAAGTCAGGGAAGTTTGAAATAGAATTTGGGTAGACACCCTGATTTTAACCTTTAGTCTTAGGGAGGGTGTGCGTCACGCTGTTACAAGGTAATGACGGATTTTTTTCCTTTGCCGAATAGGAACTTTTAAATAAGTATTAAATAAATTAATATTAAATAATAACAATATATTATTTATATATTTCAATTGGCAACTTATCGGCACAAGTGAATATATAAATTATACAATATTTTCATATTGGTAAAATTATAAAAAGAGAAAGGATGTACGAGGGTTGTCCAGAAAATAAAGACGCAGCGGCTAGTATTCATTCAAAACATTATTATTTCACAAAATGTCTACTACAAATTATTAAATGATACATACTTTATTTTTCTACGTAATTGCCGCCATTGTCCAAACACTTGCTAAGTTTGGGTACTAGCTTTTGTATCCCAGTGTCATAGAACTCAGACCGCCTACTGTCGGAACCACATTTCAACTTGAATTTTGATCTCGTCATTGTCACGAAAGTGTCCTGCAAGTTGCTTTTTCAGATAAAGAAACAAGTGAAAGTCACTGGGTGCAAGGTCCGGGCTGTATGGCGGATGGCCCAAAACATCCCACTTGAATCCTTCGAGAAGTGCTTTCGTGATGTTTGCTGTGTGAGGCCGAGCATTGTCATGGAGCAAGAGGACATCACTTGTAAACATGCCCCTCCGTTTGTTTTGAATAGCCTGTCCAAGGCAATGTAAGGTTTGGCAATATGCAGCGGCATTAATTGTGGTACCGGGAGGCATGAACTCAAGCAGAAGAATGCCTTTTCTGTCCCAGAAAACAGAAGCCATGATTTTCTTTGCTGAAATTGAAGTTTTGAATTTCTTGGCTTTTGGGGAATGCGTATGATACCACTGCAGTGACTGTTGCTTGGATTCAGGCGTATGATGATAAACCCAAGTTTCATCACGCGTCACAATATGATCGAGAAACTCATCTCCTGCTTATGCATACTGTGTAAGGAAGTTGAGTGTAAAGCCCATCCTTTTTGTGTTTGTCCGTTAACATTATAGGTACCCAGTGCACACTCCCTTCCCTGTACCCTAGTGTTTGTCACAGCTTTATGAAGAATTGTCTTAGACACATCCGGATGATTTCATGCAATTGTCTTATTTTGAGACACCGATTTGCATGAATTGTTTCAGTTCTTTGAAGAAGTTCATTAGAGATCACAGATGGCCTACAGCTCCTGTGTTCGTCATGAACGTCAGTCCTACCTCCATAGAATTCACTACATCACTTCGTAACATTTCGTGAATCATAATGTTTCCATAAAAATCCTTATCCATGAAAATATCTGGATTATACAAATAGGTTTATTTTACATGCACGTATAATCATGGTTTATGACGAAGTACAAATCATTCAACTATTAAGAAAATGTAATAGAGACATTCACGGCATAATGGGAAATGCATCAAAATGAAATTTATTAACACATGCATTCCCAAGGTTACACCCGCATTTAATTAGTGCGTGCTAATATATGCATTTTCAGTTGTGATTTAAATCTACAGATATTGTTAATTTATTTTATTGGCTCAGAAAAACAATTCCAATATTTAACGCCGTAAAAATTTATATTTTTTTTCATCCATTTTTGTCCGTATCTTAATAGGCTCGTATGTATCTTGTAGCCTTGTATTTCTGATATTTTCCCTTACTTTAAAATTTATTGTATTTATATGTTTGCCCATTTGTTTCCATTCATATATTAACTTTAAGTTAGAAATAAAATACAGGGTACCAGGGAGAAAATTACATAAAAAGGTTAAACACTGGTAAAATAGCAATGAAAAAGATCACTCAAGCTTTCGGACGCATCAGCAGCAGTCCTTCATCAGGAGTAATGACGATGTTATGTTTCTGTCTCTTTTTTATACTTGAAATTTCTGGAAAACCCTTCATACATAACATCGTCATTACTCCTGATGAAGGACTGCTGCTGATGCGTCCGAAAGCTTGAGTGATCTTTTTCATTGCTATTTTACCAGTGTTTAACCTTTTTATGTAACTTTAAGATATTAAATTCATGAGTTTCAGCAACATTTAGTATTTTATATTTATTTGTTATTTCCAATTTTTGTTTGTTAGATTTACTCGCTATATTTAAAATTGCTCTATCCATAATAGTGTGTATAATTTTATTTTTTGTGATTCCCATATTACCCCAAACACAGTTTCCATATATTAGATGGCTATTCACCAGGGCATTATATAGTTTTATTGCAATGTTCTCCGGTATCATGTCTATAATTCTTGTAATTATTCCTACTCCCTCACTTATTTTTTTGCATATTATTTCTGTATGTTTATTCCAGGTTAATTTATTGTCAATTAGCAAACCCAAGAATCCAATCTTTTATACGTTTAATTTCTTCAGTATTTATACTTAATTCATAATTCATAATCGAGTCTATATTTTTATTAATATTTCGGAAAATGATATACTTTGTTTTCTTTGTATTTACAAATAGTTGATTTTTTTAAGAACCAATTATATAAAATATTTACTTTTTCTTCAGATTTAACAAATAGTCCTTCTAAAGTTTTATCACTTATCAATAAACTTGTATCATCAGCATACATATCTACCTCTTCAACTTCTATTGTAATATCATTGATATAGATAAAAAAAAGTAATGGGCCCAGAGTGGAACCTTGCGGTACCCTGTATGAATTTCTGAGTTGTTTAGAATTGATTTTTCCCACATTAACTAAATATTTGAAATCTATCCGTTAAATAATCCCTAAATAAATTCAATGCCATCCCTCCCAATAAGACATAATTCCAGTAGCCTGAAACCCTGTCATGATGTTCTTCCGAGTCATAGCATTAAGGAAGGAGCTCTTACAAGACTAGGGATATCATATATGGTTATCGCTTCCCCAGGATTGTTTATCAACCAATTGTCCATAGCTGAAAAATATTACCTCTTAAACCACCCATATACTGATTTGTCAAGGGGCTGGAGACAATGTGATGTATGGGGAGGAAATGACAGTAAAATAACCCTGTTGTTCTTGCAGAAATTTATGACTTGATTGAGATCTGAAGATTAAAAAGTAGCAAACTGTGCTCCAAAAGTAGCGGATTTGAACTATTTGTAGCCCAAACATAAAAATGAATTATTTTGCAACTATGCCCCTATACTAATGAATTATATATATATATATTACAGTAAATGTGATTGATCGGTTATTATTTTTAATAACCGGTGGGTTATTATTAATAACCGGTGATTATTAATAATAACCGACGATTATTAATAATAACCAAATAAACCAGTGAAAGTGATTAATTTATGAGAATTTATTACATTGACTGGTTATTATTAATAATTACCAATGAGGTATGGTCAATGTAATAATTTTCAGTGTGTTTAGCTTGAGATTTCTATTACATATTATATAAATACGTATAATAATTAAATATTGTGATTTAGCATTTTGTTGCATCATTGTTGTGCATCATTGTTAGCGTCATTGTTGTGCTAATTTTTAAAAATAAAATATAGTTGCAAACACAACGGAAATGTCACAATACACATACAGTTTTGACCAGTTCACTATAAAATAAGAAATATCAATTGTGTCATAATAATGTATAAAATATAATGAATACTTCTGCAAATATACGCTATTTCACTATAAAGCAAAATAAAAACAAAAGCATTGATTTAATGGTTATATCAAATAAAAGAATACATTTTTTTATTTAAATATAGAACATTTTAGCCAAAAACGAAATTATTATTTGAGAAATGCAAATGATATATAAAGAAATATGGTTTTTGTGTTTATCTTAATAATATGGATGTTAAATTATATATGTGACTTCAAACTAGTAAAATTTGACACTGGTCGGAATATACGAAATACAAATGAAGAAGGTAAAAGACATTTACCATCTGCAAAAATATTCGCAACGTTTCGAGAACTACTGTTCCCTTCATCAAGCGAAAGTGTCAAGGAAGTGTAGGGGTTTGGTATTTATACCCCAACTTTGGTTTTCCCTGTATTAATGCTGTAGTCAGGGTTCATACAACCTTGAAAAGTCCTTTAATAGTACTTGGAAAAAAGGAACTTTAAGGATTTGAAAACCTTGAAAAAGCCGGTCAATCCTTGAAAAGTCCTTGAAAATTTTGATTCTCGGTCTCCCTTCTGAACTCATGCATTTAAAAAAATCATGCAAGAAAAAACAAAACAACACAAAAGAAATGTTGAACAATGAATGGGAAAAAAAAGTGTGAAAACCAGATGATCATGTGACTCTTTTTCTACACGATCTTTTCAACAAAGCTGTAGGGCGAGTTTTCTCTTGTAACCACATCCAGTATTTCTTAGTGAAAACAGGTGATTGGTTGAAAATAACAGTTTGGAATGCCGTTTGTGACATCATCGGTAACGATAGCCATGAATTTTAAATATTTCTAATCGATGATGATTACCATCAAAATTGTGATGGAAAAGAGATAGATAAAACTAAAATGCAAGATTAAATAATACAAAGTCAAGGTTGCAGGCAAGTGAGGGATCTTTGGGACTACCCCTCTCCCTCATCCAAAATCGGAAAGTTAATATAGTTTTTTTTATTCCCACTGATAAAAAAAAGCTAATCCCTCCCCCCAAAAAAAATCCTGGCAAAAATACAGTCCTCTTCAAACCTATCCTCTAAACTAGCCCAACACGCTTAAAAAACCATTGAATTAGCAACTCAACTTGACTTGGCTTTAACGGAAGTTTCCCTGGGAAACTTGATGCGAGCGACCTCTGCCTTGTGCTTTACAGAAGAAGTCCCTCATAAACCTGGCCATGGATCATCTGCGTCAAGAGTAATCTGATGAATCATGAATGTAACATCGTTTTCTGTTGATCCGGTCCCCATTCTAGTTTTTTCTAGTCCTAACGAAGTGCAAGTGTCTTATAAATTTGATTTTCTGTCAACGACCGAAATAGACTTACGTTTTTGAATTCTTGTCAGGTTTTTTTTGACAAGTCTTATATATCTACCTGCAACTCGTTAATGACGACTTTAAATTTGTGATTGTCAGGTTTTGTTTCGTTATGTGACAAGATTATTCTGTTAAATTTGAAAGACTTTATTTATATTTTGTTGAAATCTGAGTACTTTATTTCATCCCTAAAATGGTGGGAATGTGTATATTTAACAATAAATGGCTGGATCATGATAATTATAAAAGCTGGATACAATATGATGTGGACAAACATCAAGCAAAGTGTAAACTTTGCAATAAAACATTCAGTATTTCCAAAATGGGCGAATCTGCATTAAAAAGTCACATGAAATCGAAGAAACGTAACTTAATGCAGATGCAAAGTTTGAAAATTTCAAATTTGCTTATAAAAAATACTAAGTCATCAGCGACTAAAACAACTATGCCAGCTGTGCCAACATCATCAAATATTGATGAACTTATGTCCAGAAATAATGTTTTAGATGCGGATATTCTGTGGACAATGAAAATGATAAAACAATACACATCATATAAATCAAATGAATGTACAGACAAACTTTTTCAAAGAATGTTTCCAAATAGTATGATTGCATCTAAGTTTACTTGCAGTGAAAAGAAAAGTGCATATTATGCTGTCTTTAGCATAATGACATATTTAAAAAACTGTATAGTGAATGATTTAAAGAGGAAGAATAATTACATGCTTTTGTTCGATGAAAGCTTGAACCATATGCGGCAAAAAAAGCAGATAGATGTTCATGTAAGGTTTTGGACAAATAACATTGTAAAGACATCATATTTGATGTCAGTGTTTTAGGGACATGCCGATCTCTTGTCTAATTTTACTGATGCAATTGCTTTTTTGAATTTATCCAAAGTTCTGCAAGTGTCAATGGCTGGACCTTATGTGAATCCGAAATTTTTGGATATTTTACAAGCAGAAATCTTCAAAGACCTTACGACACAACTTATAGATGTTGGAACATGTGGATTGCATGTGGTTCATAATGCATTTAAAGCCGGATCAACTTCAAGTGCCTGGGAAATTCACGAGTGTTTAAAGAATTCATACTTATTGTTTAAAGACTTCCCTGCACAAAGAGAGGATTATGAGAACAACACAAAGTCAGGGTTTTCCAAAATAGTTTGTCAGCCATCGATGGTTGGAAAATGTCACTATGTGAAACGTTACTACAAATTTTGCCAAATTTGAGAAAGTATGTATCAGCTGTAAAAGATAGACATTAAAGCCCCACAATATAAGTCTTTTTCCACAGTCTAGTCCCATGTGAATGATGTTTTAATTCATGTAAAGTTAAAAGTGTTTCTCCCAATAGCAAAAATTTTACATCCATTTCTAGTATCTTATCAAACTGACGAACCAATGATTTTCTTTTTGGCGATTGATCTGGCCAAATTGCTCACTGTTTTGCTCCAGTGCTTTATTCGGCCTGATATTGTAAGAGCTGCTGGCACAGTTTTAAAAATCATTAAAATTGATGTAGATGATGTCAAAAATCATGTGCAGTTAGAGAAAAGAGACTTTGGTTTTTCTGCCGAAAAATTCTTGAAAGACTTACTGAATGCAAGAAACGTGAGTGATAAACAGGTATTTAACCTCAGAATGGAATGTAAAGCTTTTGTGATTTCAATAGTCAATAAAATTAAAGCAAAATCACCTATGCAGCTTAGTTTGATAACTCGTACTATAGTCCTCGTACTATGGATAAAGTTAGCTCCTCCATAAAAAAATTTATATTCTTCTGGCCATATTAACAGAGTGTAGACAAGTCAAAGCCGATGACTGCGATGCTATCATTGCACAGTTTACTGATTATTTGGCCACAGTAGTTCCATCAGCGGAGATGGCATTGCTCACTTTTAATGTACAGATGATGCAGGTGGACGAATTCCTGTTTGAAAGTATGAACTCCAATAAATTTTCTTTACTGCGGAAAGTTGTTGAAAAGCTGTTATTATTAGGTCATGGTCAGGCAGAGGTTGAATGTGTGTTTAGTGTGAACAAAAAAATAGAAGTCGAGAACTTAAAAGAATTGACGTATGTTTCCAAAGGGCGTATTTGTGAACATATCTAATATTGGAGGAGAAATACATTCACTAAAAATAACTAAAGAGTTAAGGGCTTCTGTGTCTAGTGCATGAATGAAATATTCTTTATATTTAGAAAATTTGCAGAAAAAGGAGTTAAAATCATGTAAAAGAAAACGAGAGGAAGATGATAAATCTCAGATTGAAGAGTTAAATATCAAAAAGAAGAGGATTGAAAAAGATATTGAAGTTTTGACTAAATCAACTGATATATATGCTCAAAAGTCTGAAGATTTATGATTTTTGAGATGCAAGCAATATGACTTGCATCTCAAAGTCTAATAGTTTAAGAAGAACTGCTAATGGAAAAAAGAAAGAGGTTGCTGATCTTGATAAATTAATAGAAGAATTAAAAGCAAAATTGAACTAATGCAATAGACATACCGATTGTTGTTGCAAATAACTTTAACTTATTAGGCATGACTAACATTTTCTATTGATGAAATAATGCAAGAACTATGAATATTGATTTTGTGCAAACTGTTTTTCGTTTTTACATGTTGTAAAATTATGTTAGTGATATTAGATTGGTGCCAATCACTTGTTTAGTCGAATACTTTTATTATGAATCCTAAGAAAATTACAATAGAATTGAATATTGGAGTGTTCACAAAATATTTTATACCATATATATTCCTCTCAGTACTGTTTTCTGCTGCAGAATTAATTAGTAAAATGTAAAGTTTTGTTTGTGTGTGTTTTGCTATTGCCAGATGAATGTCCGTAATCACAATTTGAGTCCTTAAAAAAATATGAAAAATCCTTGAAAAGTACTTGAATGGTCCTTGAATTATTTTTTTTTTCTATTTTTGTGTGCGAACCCTGTGTAGTGCTTGCAGATATACACTCTATAACAAAAAAAATCGACGCACCAAGAAGGTGTTGTCTGATTGTAATGAAATTTCGTATGCATATGTAGTAAATTTAGTAATAGTTATGTATTGTTAATAAATATTGAAAATAGTTTAGCAACCTTCTAACGAGTTCTTATGGCTTGGCTGTTATAATTCGTAATCTATAATTTAAAAGAAAGTGATGAACACCATAGCCAAAATACCAAGTATTAGGCATGTTGATATGATTTGTTAGTGCCAACTCATAAGCAGTTTCTGATATTCTTGGGAGTCAGTCCATAATAAATTTTTGAGCATGTTACAATGTATTTGTTGAATTCTTTCTCAAGATCATCAGTTAAAATTTCACCTTGTTTGACACTGAATGACCCTTCCTGTCCTTCCGCAATAAAAACACAACCAACCATCAGTTGAAATTTACCATTGTTTTGAATACCCCATTTTAACATCTACATTCATATGTGTTTTGTTGATTTTTTTCTTTTTATACCTCTTAGAAGATTCATTTTATCTATAGAGAACATGTTTGCAGCTTCCCAAAGAGCAGGCCTGTAGCCAGAATGAACGGGCAACTAGGGCAAGGCAAAAGGCATATCGGGCACAGGGGATTCGGAGACTCATAAGTAAAGAATAATTTAGGCATTACGGAATTTAGACATTACGTTAATATAAACGCAAATAAATTTGATGCTCCTTTGGTGGCATATTAGTTTATTGCAACTACAAATACTGTAATATTAGCATATATCAAGGTTTGTATTTTAAATTTTATGGGAGGTGGGAATTGTGTGGAAGACGCGGAATCATATAAAAAAATAGTTTATACTAATATATATAAAGAGTTTTATACATTATTAATTTTTAATAATTTTCAATATTTTAACATTGTGTTATTATTGATATATAGAAAAATAAATAAATAACTTGATGAGATAACTGGGGCCACGCCCTTCTGGCTCCGACTTAACTATAGGCCTGCCTAAGACAGATTCTCAATTGAGATTTTCTCAAGAGACTTTTCAACAGAGCTATTTTCAATTTCGGCATAAGGTCTGTCGAACATTTCAATGGGTATTTCTCCCCTTTTACCTTTTTTGTTGTATTTCCTTGGCATTTCTGGGAGAAAAAAAAACCAAAAGAACGCATATTATGACTCTTGTGGGTTAAGTTGATACACCGTATCAACCTGACCCAAGTGAACTCTATCAACTTGACGCAAACGACACCATTACACTAACCTCAAAACTATAACAGACTATTTACAGTTACAACTATTTCTTTCAACAAAAGTTCTTACCTGTTAACTAAGTAACACCATGATAACTTTATTTGAAAAACAGTGCAGCTGTGAATTCCTCTGTGACACTCAAACAAGAACCTAAAAATTTACTTTTAATTGTTTAAGACTAGTTTTTACTCACAAAACATAAAACAACTACAGCCACTTCCTTCTGCACAAGCATGCTGAATATTGACCTCTTGCTCTTCCCCTGCTCCTTTGCACCTGTGTATTAAGGAAATATTACTGCTATATCAACTTAACCCTGTATCAACTAGATTTGGTCTACCCTACTATAACCTGGGCATGATATTTTTGCATAAACTTAATCAGGATTCCAACATAACCTGGAATTGTCAGGGAATTTGAAATTGTCCCTGAAGATCAGGGAAAAGTCAGGGAAAACAAGGTGTTTTGGTCAAAACCTGGAAAAGTCGAGAGGAATTTTTTTAACTTCTGTTTTTAATAGCTAAATCTGCCATGTACATGAAGCCATATTTTCCCCAGAACTGAAATTTAGTTGGAAATTTTGTGATTGGTCAGGGAAAAACCTAAAAGAGTCAGGGAATTTTTTTCTCCCACGTGAGTGAGAACTCTGTTATTGTGTTTTGTATCATTTTAAAGCTAGCTTAAAGAACTTTAAAGTGATTTGAAAATTGCTTCTGTACCAATTCTACGTTTTCAGCTACTTTTAAATGCAAATAAATAAAAAACTAATTTGTCTAGGTGATTACAATTTTGTGCACTTTACTTACTTAGTAGGTCTAAAACTAAATTTCAAAAACATGGAGACAGTGCTGGAAAAAAATTGCAGCTTCTTTATAATAAACTAAAAAGTATTGAATGGAAATATTGAAAATATTTAATTAATGCCAGCTTTTAGTGCAAAAAATGCATTTCTTGTATTAATAAATTCACTGTGATTGAGTTATAAATGGCTTGGAGGGTTGTGTTACTGGATTTTATGATCTTGAAATTTGTTTTGATTATGCAAATTTTAATGCGTTGATTGCTGTAATTAGTGACTGGAAATCAGTAAGATTTGGTCTAAAAAGGTCAGGGAAGTTTAAAACAAAATTTGGGTAGGCACTATGAATATAAAGATAAATTATGCAAACCATTCAGTCTCTTTAGTTTCCAATTATATATTAAAACTAGATTTTAATGTTTTTTTCTTATTTATGATTTTAATATGAACTATGAATTAGAGGGGTACACACATTAAGTTATATAAGAAGCATAGTCTGGGTTACCATGCATCTGGAAAACTTGAAATTGCCAAGGAATTTGGAATCATCCCTAAAAGTGAGGGGGGAAACTGAGATTTTCTGGTTAAACCTGGTAAAGTCAAGGAAAATTTTACTAGCTTCATTTATGAATGGCTAAATTTTCCTCGAATATGAAACAGTTTTCTCTGCATCCAGATTTGCATTTCCGAGGCCCCATAATCAGTGAAGAAATTGTTTGCCAAAAAAGTGAGGTTTTTTTCGAATGTGACTGTGAACCCTGATAGTTAACTAAAAGATATTTCTTTCTTATTTGGTTTCTGAGTAATCAGTAAGTTACTCGAAAGAATCAACTCCCAAAAGTAGATCAAAATTAGCTAATAAACTACCCCCCCACCCCCCCAAAAGTTTTGCTCGGCTCTTTACTATATACGATTATTGGTTTTTTTTTATTCATCATATCTTTACTATATACTACCATTGTGTATCAAGCTAACCAGACTCTCTCTCTCTTTTTAGCTACCTGAGTGATTTAGATAGGTTAGCTGCTATTGATTATTTGCCAACTCAGCAGGACATACTTCGAGTCAGAGTGCCTACTACTGGTATTATTGAGTATCCATTTGATCTTGACTCCATAATTTTCAGGTATGTTTTATTAATTTTAGTTTGTGTGAGAGTAAATAATATTTATCTTGAGGGGTTATAGTGCACAGAAGTATAACTAAACTTTTTATTAAAAAAGATTTTTGGTGTATGCATATTAGGCTGGTCCTTGTTTTTCAACCTCCTTTTTTTAAGGTCTCACCCCCTAAATTTTTTCTAACTGACCTAGAATTAATACTAAAAAAAGTTTGGGTCATTCGCATAATTCTAACTGGTGCTGAAGAAGCTGTGAATGTCGCCATTTATATAAAAATTACTATTTTGTCATAAATTTAAATAAAAAACTAAATATTTTATGAATAATAAACTAAATAATGTCAAATATACACTAAAGCATAGTTTTAAATAACCAGCCAGCATGTAAGAGTAGTAACAGAAGGTGCAGTTTGTGAATTATCAGGAACAGGGACTGCAACGCTTAGTCACAGTATTGTGTTGTCTTTCACATGGTAGTGGTAACATGTGGTTTGTTAAAAATGGCATTAAAGGGTAAACTTTGCAGTAATATATATTTGATTGGAAGAGAAACAAATCAAACGCTATATATAGGGGTAGCAAATTACCTTTTAATAAACAAGTACTGCAAGTGTTATTTTATGAGATGTTTAAAATCATGTCTCCTTCAAAGCGCTCATTTAATAGTCTCTGAAACTAATGTTTTGGCAGAAAACATGAATAACATTTAGAGAGCCTTGCGTAACGAATGGAGAATGTTTCAAGAACATTCCAAAAGAAAGAACCTAATATAGGAGCCAAAAGAATACAATTTTAAAAAAAATTGAAGGATCTATTCAATATTGCTCATGCTAATGCCTTGGGACTTACTAAAATAGAAGAAGACAGACAATTTGTTATCTCCCGGAGGTAGAATGAAAGAATTGGTGTTTTAGGAGGCATATAGAGATAATAAAAAAAAGGTTGAAAAGGAAAAAAGAGAAGAAAATTAACTTTTGGATATAGTCGAAGCCTTGTGCTGTGACACCACTGCATCAAATACTGGAAGAATAAAAGGTGCTTGCATTTTGTTAGAATGAAAACTGGAAAAAGGTCTCTAATACCTACCTTCCTTACTGACACCTATCTACCTGTCTGTCTAAAACAGTGGTTCCCAACTCAATTTAAGCCGCGGACCACTTTGAAAAATTCTCATGAGTTGACTGCAAGACCTTAATAAAAAAGGGAGTCCGGGTCTTTTTTGGGGGGGAGGGGGATGTGTTTGAAAAATCGTGCTTTGGAAAAAAAAAAAAAATAATAAACAAAAAAAAGATCTAATGTTAATACAATTGGATTTCGTTAAGACAAACACTCTAATGATAAATTACTTTTAATACGAACCGTTTTCAGAAGTTCTGTCAGATTGTAAAATACTACAATTATACTATCAATATTATTTTTATATTTAATTTTAATATTTAATAATAATTTTTATAAGTATTTTTGTTTTCGATTGTTTTTTTTTAATAATGAACCCGTCTCGTGGGCCACCAGTAGGAAACCACTGGTCTAAACTAACAAATTGGTTTTAAAGCCTGCTTTTGCAGCAGGGTGCAAAAAAAGAAAAAATTATTGGATAGCAAACTGCTAATCAAAATTTCATTTGCAAACTTCTAATCAAAATTTCATTTGAGTTGCATTTTTGACATTTCGATCAGCAGTTTCAGTGTGTGCAACAATACGCCCATGAGTTTAAACTATTATTTTACAAGTTCCTAAAAAATGTACCTGTAAGTACACTCTATAACAAAAAAATCGATGCACCAAGAAGGAGTTGTCCGATTGTAATGAAATTTCGTATGCAAAGACATTTTGACCGAACATGCAAATGATTAAAATTTGGTGTCCAATGAATGAATAGCGGGAACTCCAGCGCATTCAGCAGATGTATATAAGGAGCGATTCTCAATATGTGGTCAAAATTTCTGTTGCATTTTGACTGCGGATATCTTACGTCGACTGTAACAATGCCTCGCCGAAAGATTCGTGCTCATTACGAGCATATGTCAGAGTTTGAAAGAGGTCGTGCTATCGGATTGAAAGAGGCTGGTTGGACGAATCGAAGAATCGCTGGACATGTGGGTCGAAGCGATGCGGCGATTGGACGGTGCTGGCAAGAGTGGGTCAACAATGGCAGATGTCAGCGTCGGGACGGCAGCGGTCGACCTAGGGCCACAACAGAACGGGAAGACAGAGCGATTGTCAGAGCAGCTGTCACAGCACCGGATTCGTCGTTATCAGCTATCCACTGTGTGGTCCGCACACATGTGTCCAACATGACCCTCTGCAGACGACTGAGAGAGCGGAATTTACGCTCGCGCCGACCGTTACGCCGCTTACCTCTCACGCCTTTACACCGTCAAGTCCGATTACAGTGGTGCCGGGCTCGATCAACTTGGAACTGCGCTGACTGGGGACGTATAGTCTTTAGTGACGAGTCCCGTTTCCAACTGTGTCCTGACGACAACCGCAGACGTGTCTGGAGACGTCCAGGGCAGCGTGGGGATCCTGCCCTTACTATCGCATGCCACACATGCCCACAACAGGGCGTTATGGTCTGGGGTGCCATCTCCTTTGGTGGTCATTTCTGGCACACTTACAGCACAGCGGTACGTAGACGACATTCTACGACCGGTTGTGTTACCGTTCCTTTTGCGACACCCTGGACTTACGTTTCAACAAGACAATGCCCGGCCGCACACGGCACGTGTTGCTATGAATTGTCTTCAAGCTTGCCCAACACTTCCTTGGCAAGCTAGGTCTCCTGATCTCTCTCCCATAGAGCACATTTGGGACGCTATGGGAAGGCGATTGCAACCATCCCGGAATGTTGACGATTTAGCCCGACAGTTGGAGACAATTTGGCAAGAAATTCCGCAGGACACCATCCGGGATCTTTATCAGTCTATGCCACGCCGGGTGACAGCTTGCATCCAGGCCAGAGGTGGACCAACGCCTTATTGACTTCCTCCCTTTGTAACGGTCAAACTCTGCAATAAATCATTCAATTGTTCTGAAATTTTAATCGTTTCTTTTTCTATGTATGTTCTTCACATCCACCAATTTTTATCGCAATCGGACAACTCCTCCTTGGTGCGTCGATTTTTTTTTGTTATAGAGTTTATATTGAAATGTCAGGTTTTAAATATAAAAAAATATCCAATTAAATTCATTTTTTTTATTTGTGCATAAAATATTACCGACGCAGAAATCATTTTCATTCAGAATCTGACAAAGAAACATATCTCTTTCTCTTCCTACGTTGTTTCATACTGAAAAATTTCGTTACTGCTGGCTTAGGTGCAAACATTTAAAATTTTTCTCCATCATAGAAATTCTAAACTGGTAGTTCAAGGTTTCAGTATTTAACCTAGATCTGTAATCAGTTCTTACTCTTTTCATAAGTGAGGAATATCTTTCTAGAGCTGCATTAGAAACAGGCAAAATCAATAGAATATTTATTGAATGAACAGTGTTGCCAAATTGATCTTTGTAATTTTGTAAAACTGTTTTTCACAAATCTTGTTTTGAAATCTGCCTGAGATTAAAAAAACCAAAGTGTCTTTATTGCTAACCAGTCAGAAAGAACATTGTCTTTATCAACACCTTTTTTTTCACTAATAATTTGGGAAAATGATCATACATATGTGATACGGCATCATATCCAAAATTTGCTAAATTATCTTTATTGGTTGGCCAAAGTTAGTTTCCAAAAGATTTGAAGCAGTAAGTACTTTGCTTTCACTTGAATTTTCTAATCAATCCTATAAACAAGAGTACAAATTATTCAGAAAACATATTCCTTCTTGACTGCACCAGCAGACAGCATTTTTCTTCAACTCCATAATCCTAAATACAACATGGTACCTATTATCACTACTAGATCCATCAGAATCAATCTTCATTATCATCGAAATCAGAAAGTGAATCACTGGTTTCAAAAATAACTGTAAACTCTGATATAAATTTTGGGTAGCCATCTTTCATTAAGAAATGCATAGTTGCTCTAATGCATTCATAACCATCTGAAAATCAAAATTTTCATTTTGCACTCACTCACTAAATTTAGATAATGTTTAGAGAACACTTTAAAAAAATAATAGCCACAAATGAATTTAGTTGTTTTTAGTTTTCTCAAAATCCCTCCAACTATACATACCCCCTCCCCCCGATATTAGAATCAGAAACAAAGTTTTCTAATTGAGCAACAATTACCAATTACACTATAGTTTTTCAGCAAATACTGAACATCTCTTCATTTATGGCAAATCTGTCATGTTCCATGAACACGCATAGATGGCTTACCTGATGTGCTCGCTGCTCTCACCAAGTCATTTTCTGCTAGAATTTCGGAAAGTTCTTTGTGCTCCCTTACACATTTAGAACTTTTTTTCATAAAAATGATGAATATCTTCCATAATTTTGACGATCTCTTTAAGGTAAGTGTTTGCAATGCAATTTTTAATACTTAGTTCATTTCGATGACGAGTCATTCCATGTCAAATCATTCAATATTTTTTCAAAATAACACCCAATTCCCTGAGATTTTGATGAAATTTTGTGTACTATATGTACAAGAACCAGATTATCTGGAAATTTTTTGAAATTCTGCCCATAGAAGCCCAGAACGGCCCTCCTTAGGAAATTGGAGTCCCCTAAGCAAATTGCACCAAGTGCGCATAATTTATAAACCACTGTGTTATGGAAAAAAAGAATGTTTCTCTGTTTCTAATTACCCTATCAATGAAATTTGTTTTGCTGTGTAATCTCCATGTACTATATATATATAGATATATAGGAAGGGAGTGTTAACAGGTTATAGCGTGTGCAATACTTAACTTACCATAGGCGTTGGCAACCCACGCTGTGCCACTGAAGGGGGGATTTATGATTACCTTATGTGCATTATAAGGTGAAATAGTGACATTTTTATAAATAAATTTCACTTAACATCGAAACTGCTTTTTTCGATGTTGAGGTAAGGAGGGGGGACGTTTTCCCCGAGGAGGACAGATCAACGAAATTATACAGTAAAAAAAAATTGTAATGGAAATAAACCTTTTCCTGGTGGCATTTTGTTGCTTTTTTGTTTAAAAATCTGGTCTATTATCCAAAGTTTTAAAACTGAAATCGCACGGTTTGTGGAGTTTGATTCCACCGATGGAGGGAGATTCGATTTGGAACAAAATGGCTACCATAATGCCCTCTGGTGATCTTTTGCTTTTTTTTTTTTTAAATGGCCATCTCCAAAATTCTAGAGCTGGAATCAAGTTGTCCACGAAGTTCAATTTCATCAAGCGAGGGAGATTTGACTTATAAATAGATTTTATGTGTTAAATTAAAATTATATTTGATTTTAAATTTGAAACCAACTAATTTTAATTATTGATCTTAGTCTATTTGTATTGCCTTGTTTACCTTTATGAAAATTTCTTACAGAATTCTATAAAAAAAAATCTATAGAAAATATTCTATAGTCTTATAGAATACAGGTATAGATTCTATATATTCAGGAAAAAATATAGCTGTGATCGCTGCTATGATTTGCAGAGTCGAACTACTAAGAAAAGGCTATGTGGTCTGTACTTTGATGGCAGCAAAGATGATAGGATACAATGGTGATTAAAGGAATTAATTCAAAGCATTTTTTGCAGAACTGAAAAAGAGGACCATTATTTCCTTATACAAGAACCCGGTTCAGAATATATCGGCCATGTTTTTCTCTCCACAGGACATTCTAAAGATATAGCTTCTACCATAAGTTCCCATTTGAATACACTTGAGATTTCCCTTCAAGAACTTGATGTCCATTGGCATGATGGACCTGTAATTAATACTGGTTGGAAAAAGGGCGCTATCCATCAGATCGAAATGCATGTTTGGAGCACAGGCGTAGAGTTATATGGGCCCGAGCCCCCCCAATAATTTGAAATAAATTGCAATTTTACACATATTGTAATGTATAAATGTACATAATATGCCCTTGGGCCATCCCAATAATTTCGGAAACTCTACGATGGTGGTTGGGAGACCACTGCAGTAGTCTATATGTCTCCTACACTTTAATGAACTGCTGTTCAGTCACCTATTACATCACTTGGATGGTGTTACCACAGCACCTCAACCCTGCACGGGGTCGATCGGGTCAAAAACTGGATGACTGTAAAAAACTTTCACCGGTTCCCTTCAAACGTGCTGACTGCCCCATTCCTCAAGTTGAGAGAAAAGTGCTGAGCAAGGATCAGTTATACCTACTTGATATTTCTGCTGCCATAAATTTAGGTACAATTTCAGGAGTTTTGACAGTTCGTGATCCTGGTCCAATTTCACTCTAGTACACGGGTACTTAACCTGGTCCCTCTCGCCTACTAGTAGGCTTTCATGGTGGGCGGTAGGGATTTTGTTGGATGCTGAAGCTGATGAACAAACCTTACGAAAAGTGAACTAGATAACAGATATTTACTTTTGATGCATCATGTTCGAAGATCTCATTATTAATTAACCATTTTTTTTATTTTTTACTTAACAATAAAAAAGGCAGAAAAAATATTGCCAGAAATGAATTAAATGATTTTTTTTTTTCAAGAAGTACTCCATCTTCAGATCGTAAAAAATCTAAAAAAAACTCTATATATGCATAAGAGGTCCTTCTACCCATAGGAAATAAAATATCGTTGGGATTTTAATTTATTCTCTGTAAAAAAAAAAAAAATGCCTTTTTTTTTGCTCTTCTTTTAATTACCTATTTCTTGATTATGTAATAACTATTGGAAACACTAGAGCAATCTTTTCAGATGTATTTTTAAAAGTCCAGTTGCATGTCATCAGACAAGATATATATTATTTATCCTAATTTTTTATTTACGTTTTAATGCGCATTTATCCCAGGTAAAAATCTTAACTTGTGTAATGATATAGGAAATATTATTGGGTCCTTCCATGTCAAAGCTCCTCTAGTATTTTTATGAAATATCACCTAAGCCGTTCCAATTTTAATGAAATTTGATGTTCAACATTACATGTACAAGAAATAGATTACCTGAAAACAGGTTATCTACTCATCTGGAAAACATGGAAAACCTGGAAAAGTTAGGGAAGTTTTTTCTAACTGGAAAAATCAGGGAAATTTGAAATACAAAGGCCCAAGTCAGGGAAATTGGAAATTCATTGTTATAATAAATAACTTATTAAAATAATTTTCCTGAACTGTGCTTTTCATACCACATTACCTACTGAAAAATTTGAAAAACTTGTACTTTTGACTAAACTTCTTCCAAAAGTTACCATTTTGCACCAAAACTAATATAATTTATATAAAATTATTAAGCCTATATATTTTTCAGAAGAAAATGTTTACCAAATATATAACTAAAACTTGGAAAAAAAAGTGTTTTAACTAAATTATCTAATCGGTAAGGGATTTCTATCATATCAATCTTCTTTACATATATAGTTATACACGCTTTAAATAGAAATAGAAAATCAGCTTTGGGATTATATAGTTAAACTCTTTTAAAATGGACTTGAAAAGGGTGGAATGGAAATGTTGCTGTAAATATTTAATTAGTGAAAGCTTTTAGTGTAAAGAAATACACTTTTTAATACAGCTTTTGAATTTGTAAATTCACTATAATTGAGTTATAAATGGCTTTGTGGTTTGCATTAATGGATTTTATGGCCTTAAAACTTATTTTGTTTACACAAATTTTAATCCATTGTGTGTTGTTTATTGTAATTAGGGACTGAAAATCAATTAAGATTTGGTCTAGAAACCTGGTTACCAAAATTAGTACCCTAAAACTTGAAGTCCCAATGTAAGTTACAAAGTATGTTAGAATAATCGTTATTCTATGCTCTTTTGTGCATTATTGAATCAATACATGGTGCTGCTTGCAGGGTTCCCACAGGTAACTAAAGTGTGACTCTTTGCTACTATTTTTTACTTTAGGCGACTATGGTCACTTGTTTCGTTGAAAACAGACCAAAAGCTACTAGTTTTGTCAAAGTGGGAACGTTTTTGCTGGTGACTATTTTTTTTTCATTTATTCTCATTTTTCCCAACAAGGTTTGCAAACTTTTAATGGTTTTGACGAAATTGAATTATTTCATGAAAATGATCATCAAATATTCCGTTTGATGAACGTCATGTTCAGACAATGGGAATATAAAGAAAATGCAGAGAATCCACATGAGTGATATCTCTGGGTAACTTTTTCTCCATCCGACATAGGCACAGTACAAACATTTCCAAACTTCTTTCCAATTTTGGATGTCTCTCGTTCTGTGATAATTTTTGTTTCATAAAGGCTAATTAGACTGGGGCCTATTGCTAGCATAAGGCCCTTCGTTGCGGACCTCACAATTTGCTCACCAACAAAGATTGTAGAACTTCATCACTAACTTTACCTGTTTCATACCTTTCTTTACATTAATTACCCTGAATTCTCTTCAGGGCGAGTTCTATGGTGGATGCCTTAAGCTTTTCCGCCCAGGACTCAAAGTACAAATCATTAATGTCTAGAACCTTGAAATGTGTAGTAACAAATCGTAATATTCACTCACAGTATGTTTTGCGTAAATAATTATATCTTAAGTTACTAATAAATCATTCCTTCTTTCATTAGTAACTAGATACACCCCAGTATACTTTATGGCAGTTGCCTTTCGCTTTCCTGCTCAGATCTGAGAACAAATCGCTAATGTCTGGAACTTTGAGAGATTAAGTAATAAAATGAGAAACTAAAAAAAGAGAACTAAGTAATAAAATGTAGAATTCAATTACAATATATTTCTCGTAAATCGTTAAATTGCAAATCACTAACAAAATATTCTCCACAAATTCATTCTTGGAGCCAAATATCGTAACTTGACTACTGCAAAAGAATGAACATGACCAAAATTCGCATAGCTAAAAATTTTTCCATTTTCAAAAACAGTCCAGTTAAAAAGTTATTTTCAAAAAACTGACTGCTTACTAGAAACAAGCCAACACAAGATAAGATTCAAGTCCCTCAAACATTGCACTGAAATGGGCATATAATAAACTTTGAAGCAACAAAACTGAGCCCTGCGGTGGCGCAGTGTGGTAACGCGTTCTCCTATTGCGCGGCTAATCCGGGTTCGACTCCCAGCAGTGCAAAAAGAACGCTTACTCAGAGATCTCATAAAGATCGCACTGCTCACTGTAGTCCGGGGTTTGGTTCCCTAGGCCTTAAGAGGTTCGGATTCCTCGGAAAACAGTAGGTCCCGGCGCAGCATGACCACTGTAGTCTTTGAGCCGTAAAACCAAAACGCAAAGCAATAAAACTGACTATAAACCCAAAATCTTTTGTACAAAAGCAAACATTATTGAACTTAACAGAACTATATTGTAAAAACTCGTATCATTAACAAGCGACAGGAAAAGTGTCTGATCGTGTTTCGCCTCAACGAGCAAACTCCCATCAATTACATACGAAGCAAAACATTACAATTTTTTTCTACTACGTCATTTCATACCTGCCAACTTGTAAAGTTTTTCACCAAATTAGTCCAATACCACCTAAATTATGTAAATCTAGGTAGTATTGATTGATAGCAAACTATGATTTAGTTATATTTTCAGAAATAAAAGGAAAGCTTTTGAACGATTTAATGAATGCTTTCTTCCTCGATATTTATAGCATGTTATATTTCATTTTTTATTACTACTATTCTTCTCACAGCATCAGCATAGTGAACACATTTGGATTCAAACCATGCGGCTCATAATGGGACTTCCGCGAACAATGTGAACTTCGTAAGAGCATTGACCATAGACGGGAACTTCGTAAGTAATAATTGCTAGAGCATTTTGAAGCATAAATCATCAATACAAAACTTTGCTCCCACGCCTAGATTTGGGATGCAAAATACCTTCAATACAGCAATGTTTGCCTCCATCTTTTATCATAATATATACTGTAAAACTCCTCTAAGGCATCCACCATTGGTTCTTCTAGAGAACTGGCCATTCCAAGGGTTAGCAGCAGAACAAGGGCACTGATTAAAAAAAATTAAAAACATTAAAATTTCAAATTTCTCCAATGCATTAAAAATGAATGTTCGTTCATTTTTCAATTATGTTACTAGATTACGAACATAACATTGTGATAAGGGGGAGCATAGTTTTTTGCAAGGATCAGAAACAAGTCCCGTAAAAGCATCCCCTCATCATTGTTAATTGAAGGGGAATTTTTGCATGAGATAGCAAAGCTTTCTTTATTGATAAGCACAATGGTGTTTCTAATAATGAGTCAATCCTTTTACCTGTCTAGTTACAAGGCGCGAGAAAGTGTCCCTGTAGAGAAGTTCCACTATATATATTTTTTGTAATTAGATGTTCGTTAAGAGAAAGATTTACTCTGTGTATGTATGTGTGCAAACACATACACACACACGGAAAAGTCATTTGTAAAGGTAAGGCATCAGGATTTCTAAGTTAACTTAGCCACTCCCCCAAAAGAACTCTTGTGATGAAAAATTGTGGCATAGGGATGCAATAGTGTGGGGATGCCAAATTATTAGGGGTGCAATATTGAACCAGTGGGAGCGAGTGTTAACGGGTTATAGTGGGTGCAGTACTTAAATACCATTAATGTTAGCATCTCACGCTATGCCGCTGATTGCGGGAGGGGATTTATGATTACCTTATGTGCATTATAAGGTGGAATAATGACATTTTTATAAATAAATTTCATTTAACGACGAAACTGCTTTTTTTCGATGTTTGAGGCAGGGGCGGACGTTTTTCCCGAGGAGGACAGATCGACAGAACCATGCGTAATTAACCATTGCTATAATTATATGTTCAAAAGTACATACGAAAGTATGGATAAAAATATACGAGAGCATGTGCATACACACTTTTTTGCTTCTATACCATTGTTGTTATCAATGGCTAAATTACAACAAGTAACCCTCCGTCACATCAGAAATAGTTCCAGCGTTACACATTTGTGTCGTAGAACTTGCTTGCCTTGAAAAACAAGTTTTTAAAGTGACTGTGATATATAAGTCAGTATATATATGTATACAATATTATCTATAGAATTATATAGCAATAGTTTCTACAGATTGCATTCTATGGGAAGAAGATTACACACCCTAGGTCCAAAGCAACAGATGCAGAAGAGTCCAAGTTCCATTCATGAATACTCTGGAATTAGATCGTTATGATTTCTTGTAAAATGGGTATCATCAAGAGAGTGTAATGAAATGAAATCAGAATGAGTGCAATTTCATATAATGTTAAGTATGAAGATGGAAGTTTTGCATGGTCCCTTGGAGGTCATTGTAACCAATTGTCACTGTATTTTTGTGACTAAATTATTCGCTCGAGGCAACAATTTTTTCAACTATTTCGAAGTGTTTAGACTACTAAAGTAACTATTTTCAACATAAATTTGAGTAGCAGCCCTGTGCTTGGCAACCTACTAATACTTTAATATATTGACTAAAGAAATAAAAGTTCAGTACAACTCTGCTGTAGTCAAACATAATGAACAACCTCTCACTACTGTAAAGCAACAACCACTTGCATGGCTGGGACTAGAGTGAGGGCTAGACCAGTGAACACATTCTAGCCAAAAATCTGATCGCTTCAGGAGACAGTTGGTTAGCATAACATGGTTAGCGAACCTATATAAAGAGGGAGATGACATACGGAAAATGGCAGCCATGTTTTATGACCGTTGCTATGCCAACATGGACACTATGCAAAGGACCGTTTCATTATGGTTTCGGATCAGGTTATTTTGATACAAAGAATTTCGATGTGGCGACAGTTTGGCATTAGGTTTTAAATTTAGTTTTTGTTTTAGAACATGCAAATTTTTTTTAATTTCCTGATATCGATCCCTATGACTGGAATGAGGATAAATGAATTTTTACAATATGTCTAATTAAAATTGTGAAAAGATTCTTAAAAAAGAATTGCAATATAAATTTACTCAAATTCTTTTTTTTTTTCCCCCATTTTTTAAAAATTTCAATGATCAAACCATTTGTTTAAATCTCATAAAATTCCATATATTCGGGGTGAGCAGCATTATCATAATATAGGATGTCTCTCTATGCATCTAGATATAGATAATGCCTCACTTTTTTTAATTTCATTTGTTTTTCCTAATTTACAATTCATTCTTCCCTGAACTTAGTTACGATGGTATCTTCAGTACAGAAGCTATTTTTCATAATAGTTGCTTTAATACTTACTAGTATTTTGTGAATTATACAAAAAGATCTCCCTCCCCCATTGATAATGAAATAATGTACAAATGCTCCTAATGCAAAGTGCCTTGGTGGCTTGGTAGCAGCTGTAGCTTTGTCAGTCCATTTGATTGGCGCTTTGTCATTCTTTTTAGCTCCTTTTAGGTAAGCAGTAAGTGTTTCCTGTGTTCTTGCAGCATTAAGTACAAACCGTCTGTAAAAATTATTTGTAGTAAGAAACCGACGTAGCTCCTTCACTGTTTCTGGCTTAGGGAACTTAACGATTGCAGACACTTTTTCTGGCATAGGAGTAATGCCATCTGGGGTAATAATGTGTCCCAGGAACCTCACTGGAGTTTCCTTCATGACACACTTTGAAGCATTTAGGATAATCCCATATTCGTCAAAACGCTGGAACACTTGTTTAAGGTTTTGAATATGCTGGGTGTCATCTTCTAAGGCTACCGAAAGATCATCGAAATACGGAACACAAAAATCTATTCCTCTGAGAATGCGGTGGACAAAACTTTGAAATGTCGATGCTTCATTGGCTAAACCGAATGGCATGCACAAAAATTTAAACAGCCCGAACAGTGTTGTTACCGCTGTCTTCGGAATATCTTCCTCCTGGACAGGGATTTGGTAGTATGCCTTTGCCAAATCGATGGTAGAAAAAATTTGCTTACCTTCTAACTCCTGCAAACTATCCTGAATGTGTGGCACTGGATAACGATCCAGGATTTTTACACTATTCGATTTTCTGAAATCACCACATAGATGCCAGTCACCATTACTTTTGGCTACCATGTGCAGTGGAGATGCCCAACAGCTTTTTGATGGTCTGCAGACACTGGTTGCCACAAGATATTCGAACTCCTGTTTCGCTGCCTTAAGATTATCCTCTGTCAGTTTGCAAGGTCTGGAAAACACAGGTGGTCCACTAGTTTGAATCACATGTTTAACGTCATGTTTGATTTGCCGAGCTGTAAGACCTGCTTCCGTGAGAGAAGGAAATTCAGCGAGCAGCCTGTGGAATTTTGTATTCCCACTGACTGGCTTGATAAAAGTTTGCTGTCTTATGGTCACAGTTCCTTTTGACTGTTGTTGAGTGGATCTATCAAGCAGCCCTTTCTAGTGCCAACCAACAGTCCAAAATGATGCAAGAAATCGGCTCCTATAATCATTTGTGCCACAGAAGCTATGATGAACAGCCAGTGGAACTCTCGGCGCAAACCTAAATCCACTTTTAGCAACTTTTGCTCAAAGGTTGGAATTGACGTACCATTTGCCGTAAACAGCTGAAGAGATCCTGGTTGGCGACTGCGTTCCATGACGAGGTGTGGGATGACTGAGATGTCGGCTCCCGTAACTATTAGGTATTTCGATGCCGTGGATTTATCAGCGAGATATAGGCGGTGAATCTCTGCATTGCCATCACCCGAGGCATCGAGCGACAGCCTCAATAGTTTTCCGATTTGTAAGAACAAGGCTTTTTACACTTATTGGCTTTTTCTTTAAAACACCGGTGGTACCAACAATGTTCTGCATTTTCAGCATGACGGCTCCTTGAGCGACGTCTATAGCATTGTTGTTGTTCACTTCCTCTTTAATGGGATCGTGTTTCGAGGTGAGCCAGACGAGTGGAAATATCCATGAGCATGTTTTGTAATGAAGTGTCCTTCGTTTTCACCTCTTGCACTTATACACTGTTGTTTGTAGCTGCCATTTCCACAAGTTCGTCCAAACGGTCATTAGAAATTGTCAGAATTTGTTGCACATGTGTAGGCAAACATTAGAGAAACAGTGATTTTAATAAATCCTCACTAATATGTGAACTGCCCTTGCTTCACATTTCCAACACAAGGCGCAAAGGCTTTCAGTCACCCAGCTGCATGCCAGAAATTAGTTCATGTAACCGCTTCTCCTCCATTTCGGCATATTGCGAGCCAAGATGCTTTTTTATCGCAGTATATGGATTTTCGACTGCGGGGTTGAAGATGATGTCCCCCTACAACCACCAACTCTTCTGGTTGCAAAGCAGAAAACACATGATGGAATTTTATATTTTCTGCCATTATTCCTGCTAAAATGAACTGGCTCTCCATCTGCCGAAATTATATCTCTGGATTTGCGTGTCAGAAGGGGGGGTGCTTTTACGGAAACATGTGCAATAATTACGTTGTCATCACCTTCTGCCATAATTGTAACGCCAGGAAAAAATTTTGAAGTTTTTAAGAAATGTACTCACTTTCTGTACTTTACATACATGGAATAATAGATTCCCGCCACTTCCACCTTGGATGCATAAGGATTAAGTGTCGCATTGGCTTCTTGTTTTACGTCCCAAGTAACCAATTTGGCGGTGCCGTGTGCGTGTTACTGAATGATATTTACAGGTATATACATTGCTCCATTGATCATACCAAATGACACTGGTTAATCCTTAGCACGATTATTTATTACATTAACAATTAAAATATATTTACATGACAAATACACTACAGCACCAGTATTCTCTTTAGGATGTTTGCAGTCTATCTCACTCGAAGTGTTCAGCTACTCTTCTCGTTCATCGATCCCTTCTTCTCGGTTCTGTTTCAACCGGTACCTTTATCTTGTGGGTAAGAGGTGTGTGTCTCCTACCTGAACCCGACTATGACAGTCATTACACATTCTTTACTATCAATATATTTGTTTAGTAATATGTAATTAAAAGTGTTTTTGGATAAATATTGTTTCTTTGCACCTTTGCTCTAAAAATGGAACTTTTGTATTGTCCTTGCTATACTTCTTTTATCTTTGTATTTTAAATACATTCATTTGAGATGATAATAATAAAAATTAAATAAATAAATAAAAAAATAAGATGAGCCAAATCGTATTAATAAAAATAAAAGGATTTGGTTTGCAAAATCAGATTCATCTAAAAAGCCGTACTTACGACCCAAAAGGTCATGTGCAGCCATAAGGCCGCAGGTTCCCAACCCCTGGGCTAAATCAACCGTTTTCAGTGTTTTCATCTTGACAACATATCAAAATTACTTATTAAACTTTCGCGACATACCAAAAAATACATTTTTCGCAGATATGATAAAAATTGTCAGTAAATTACAATAAATAAATAAAAATGATTCTGTAGGCTGTTGCCATTGTTTCACTCGAAAATTTCAAAGGAACAAGGTTAGTGCCTCTGACTAAATAGTCAGATATTGCAGGTTTAAAAATTTTTGCGACACACCTGTTGAAAATCGCGGGACTAGATAAAAGCTTCGTAAATTGCAAGTACCTTTGTAAACAGTATAATATACACAAGATATACTGTGAAAATATGTTTTAAATACAATTTTAATGTCAAAGAACAATTTCTTTTGTCATATACAATTTTGTCAAAACAAAATATTTAAAAGAAATTTCTACAATAATTTATTTTGCACAAAGAAATATATAAAAACCAAAAATATTTTCCAGTGGCGGCTGACTACATTTCCTTGCAGGGCTGAGCCCCCCTGACCCCAGACTGTCTATGGCCCTTGTTAATACTTAAAATTGCAGAATATGGGCAACGGAGAATCCGTTCGTATAGCAACCCTTGCCTCTTCATTCTGCAAAGGTCACTGTGTGGTGCAGGTTTACGGCAGCATTTATCGTTGGGCCATTCTTTTTCGAGGAGATTGATCCTGCGGGTCCTGTTACATGTACTGTCAATGGCGAACATTATGAATCTCTTTTACATAACCAGATCATTCCAGCACTTCAACAACGTCCATGTGTGGGCAGTACAATTTTTAAGCAAGATGGTGTTCCTCCACACATTGCAAGATGAGTGAAGCAGATGCTGAATATCCATTTCAGAAATGACAGAATTATCAGCCACCATTTTCCAAGAGCTTGGCCGCCATGATCACCTGACCTTAATCTTTGTGACTTCAGGCTTTGGGAGTACCTGAAAAATGTTGTGTACAGTGGTCTGATTGCAAACTTAGTGGAATTGAAGACACTCATTACACAACACATTCACAACATCACCACTGATACACTCCAAGCTGTTGTGGAACATATTGTTTTGAACTTTCAACTTTTGGATGAAAATGGTGGACAGCATATTGAATGTTTCATGAGCAAGTCTAGGGACAATTAAAAACTGAATCACTGTTTGCTTTTTATATGTTTTTTGGCCTAGGGACAATTAAAACCGATTCTTTTTTCTATCCGATGCTGCACCATCTTGTCGTGGTAGATGGGCTTTGGACAAAGAGTGCCACAACAGCTGAATGGCTTGCAAGTCATTTTTTTATTCATTGAATATCTCAGTAAAAAACGTAGCAGCTATGCACATTGAACAGTACAGTCAGAATTGTGACCGAAGCCATGTACGTATTATGACGAGTACATCGCTGCCAATTGATAAAATTATGAACTATTTTTTTTCCTTTCGCCAGATGAATTCCCGTTCCTTCATCTATATTCAGGTCAAATTACATGTCGTTGTAATCAGGGGTTCTTTTTTTTTTACAACGTTTTAAAAGTGAGACTTTAATTACAATCACCCTGTGTATACTAATCTCATTTGCTCAAGCTGAGACTTGAAAAGGGCACAAGGTTAGTAAGTACATTTGGAGTACATTAACCCTAAAAGGAATATGGTTGGTCACTTTATATTAATTAGTAATTAAATATTCAAATTAAAAAAAATAACTAACCTACGAGGGCGAATCAGAAAGTCTTTGCCCCTATTTTTCATTAGCCAAAATAAGGTACATATAGGTAATTACAAGTATACATACTATTCTACGTACCTTACACTATTTTTCCACATAGTCCCCACACCGATTCAGGCATTTGTGCCATTGCAGCGCTAAATTTGAGATGCCTTTGGTAGAATTCGTCTGGCTGACTGTGCAACCACCATCGGACTGCTGTATTGGCTTCATCGTTGCATGTAAAATCCATGTCCAGTCGAATGACCGGAGCTTGTCGGCGGTTCTGATTGCATACAGTCGGACTTGCCTAGTGATTTTCGTTTTCGATCTGAAGAGTTCCTGGCAGGACAGCGATTCACGTGCAACGATGAAGCCAAGACAGCAGTCCGACGGTGGTTCCACAGTCAGCCGGACGAATTCTACCACAGGGGCATCTCAAATTTAGTGCTGCGATGGGACAAATGTCTGAACCGGTGTGGGGACTATGTGGAAAAATAGTGTAAGGTACGTAGAATAGTACGTATATTTGTAATTACCTGTATGTACCTTATTTTGGCTAATAAAAAATAGGGGCAAAGACTTTCTGATTCGCCCTCATATATAAGTAAAAGAACGAACACAATGTTAAATAAATGTAGTTAAGATTTATCAATTGAATACTTTCGTGAGCTCAAATGGGCTTCTTTCGTCAGTACAAATTAAAAACAAATTGTGACCATGCCATGACTTGACTTGAATTGAATGGCATGACCATAATTTGGTTTTAATTCATCCTGTTGAAAGGAGACTATTTGAGCTCCCGAAAGTTCTTCACTTCATAAATTTTAACTATGCTTGCTTAACGTTTCTCTTTCGTTCTTTTAATTTACTTACTATTGTGTAGTGTCATTAAATGTTTACTTAACTAACGTATATATTTTTAAACCTCTGATTTTTTTCCCTCCTAATTCTGTAAATAACATACTTTCTTTTTGTTTTAGGTTTCAGAAATCATTTTTTGGTTCAATTTGAATATTTATGAACTATAAATTTATTCAAAATGGGAAAGTGTAAATTTCCAAATGACTGACTGGAAAAGATCGATAGCCACAATATCAAAGTGTCTGTGTGTAGCATGAGATGTTCAATAAGTGATTATGGACTTTGTTATCATGCACGTACATGCACAATTGATACAAGAAGCAAATATTTCCAATCCATTTGGAATCATTCTTTATCAGCAAAACATAAAATTTTTGAAGCTAAATTTTAGCTTCAGCAACTTTGACTTGAACCTTGTCAGACTTCTTCAGTTTCAGCAAATTTCAGTACTGCTGCTACAAGCTCCTTTTCAGCAAATTTAATTATTTACAGCATCAAAAACCTGGCAACAGCAACTAAACTAATGTGAACCATGAAGTCTGTTAGTAGCAACTATTCTGCAGATTCTTATCACAACATTGGTGATATATTCAATGCAATGTAATGTATTGTAGTGAGTTTTCAGAATATTTTTCACTCTCGCCAAAGAAATGTGCTACCTAGTTACAGATGGCCTACCCCCTTATTTTCATAAAATGGTGCTAGAAGAAGCACAATCCTCATTCTGTACTTTAAGTTTCGATGAAACCACAAATGTTAAAGACGGGAACTTCAGACAACAATTCGCTTTTGGTCAGAAAGCAAGCATGAAGTAACTTCACATCACTTGAGGTCATTTTTCATTGGAAAAATAAATGCAGACAAAAAAATAATTGAATCAATTTCTAACGTCAGTTTGTGTTGAACTAAATGTCTGTTGCTTGGATCCCAATGTAAATAAACGAGCTTTTAATTTATTTGACAATGAAGTCGTGGCGCACCCAGAATTTTCCCAAAGAGGGGGGACAATTGTGAAGGAATGTTTAATAGGAAAAATTGATCAGAAGCCATAGTAATTTCGGTTGTCTTTTTGTGTGCATTTATCATTATTAAATTACTAATAATTCTACAGTGCAAGATACTTAAATCATTAGAAGTAGTACCAGATTATGTTCATAAAATTTTACAATGGCCAGCCCTTGTCCTCCATAAAAAATTACCGTTTTGATAATAGGTTTAAGAATAACCCTATTCTGCAAAACTTGCTTTTGCTTGCTTCTGTCCTTTACTTAACCCACAAAGGCCTTTTTTCCTTCTATGACCCTTACAAGCTCATTGGCTTCAATAACTAAATCCATATGATAGAAAAAGTTGACCTGGGGCATGTGTCTATCGTAAACCGATTTCTTTAGGTGAAAGGAGAACACAAAATTTCGCACTGTCTTCTACCTTTGAGTAAGCTAGCCAGTTATGCTTACCCAACCAAGGTGAACAGAACTTGTGACTATGGTGAGGTTTTCCTTAATTTAATGCAGAATCACTGACAATCGTGGGAAAATTTTTATTTATGCATGGTTTCCAAAGCTTTGTTGGCACTATTATCCTAGGTCCATCAGTGAGGTTAGATTTCTTGACATAATTAGAAATATCTGCAGTCAGAATTTCTATTTCAACTGTATTTAGTATTGTGTTTTGGTCTGTCTACTCCTGGCAGTCCCGGGCAACTGTTTTTTCTTGCTACAACAGCAGTCTCGTTAATGTCACCATGTATGGTATGTAATGTAGGGAAAATGTAGTTCGAAACTTCACCACTTTTAATCTTTTCTTAAAAGATAATTTACCAGTGTGTTGGTGTAATAATTTTTCACTTTTTTAGGCCAAAGGAGGAGCCTGAGCCCCTTTGGCCCCCTTTGTAGATGCGCCACTGAATGAAGTGAAAGAAATAGGGGATAAAGGACTTTTATTAATATTGGGACTTGTAGCATCCATATTATGCATAATGCTTATGTGAAAGACTTAAGTATTTTAGGTGTTAACACATCTGAACTGTTAGTGAAAATTTATAACTTCTTCGATAGCTGGCCTGCAAGATATAAAGAACACGAAGAAATCCAGTCTAAACTAAATCTTCCTCATAGGAAGTTTTTGAAGCATACAACAGCAAGGATACTTTCATTAGAGGCAGAAGCCTTCTAGAGCAATGGAATGTTGTCTGTGATTATTTTTTGAAAGATATTCCATTGAAAAGGCCAGATTCAAAATACCTCATATATAAATATAGTAAGTCTGTCGAGACAATCAAGTATGACAGAACTGAATTTCATTTTCGCTTCTGCCAAATTGTTTACGGAATTCACAAAACTCCTTCAAAGTCAAGAATCTCCAATGCATAAGCTATATAGTTAAACTTCTCATATGCTTCAGATTATAATGGGACAAGTCTTGAAACTTCTGTTTTAAAGAAAGTAAAAGATTTCTCTTGTCTAATTAGTGAAGAAGTGTTCTTTTTCATCAGTAAATCTTCTTCCATTTGAGTCAGTTGTAGTTAGTGGAGAGGTTCAAAAGGAAAATAACCAAACTATCAGAAGCAGACAGGAAGCTATTTTTGTCCAAGGTTCAAGAACATTATACTGCTGCTGGTAAACATGTTATTGAAAAACTTGCGTGTCAAATTTGTTCTTTAAAGCATTCAGATTTTTTAATTCATGTGAGAGACAGAAGCAAAGAAGCTGTAGAGATTTAATTAAAGTTGCTAAAATGATGCCTTTTAATATTTTTGAAGATGTGCTGCATGATGAGTGGAAATTAATTCAATTAGAAAAAGTTGATGTTAAATGAAAATGTGAAGATTGATACCTATTGGTGTCACCATATTTCTAAGAAAGGTGCTTCTGGAGGTTACAAATTTTCAAATGTTGGGAAAGTTGTCAAAGCAGCCCTTGGTCTCTCCCATGCTAATGCAGAAGTAGAGTGGAGATTTCCAGTTTCAAAGTGAGGTTTAAGTGAAGATAAGACAGCAATGACAGAGTGATGTTTAAATGTGCTTTTAACTGTCAAAAATGCTCTAAAACAATACCTAAACCCCCCTCTTGTGCCAATGATTAATGTTTTGATTAATATGGATTACAGGCTTATCAAAAGTATGCAATCTGCATGGAGAAATGGAAAATAATGAAGATGATTGGAGAAGAAAAGAAAAACAGAAGAAGGACATAGAAAAGGAATTGGAAAAAAATGGAGAAATTGAAAAAACCTATAGATGCTGAGTGTTTTAAATTGAAAGAAAAGAAAAAATTACTTAGCAAGCTTAAAGAAGCCGTGGAAAATTTTCTAGTAGAGGCCATCAATCGACTTGGAAATGCTTTACAAAAAAAAGTAACTTGCAAGAAGTGAAGCTAGCTCACAGTATGTTGATGGGTGTCAATACTTTGAAATCTGAAGAAAAGGTAAAAATTATAGAAGTTGGAAACATAGAAAAGAGTCTTGAAAAGACAAAGTCAGTGCTTGAGAAATGAAAATCAACAGTCATTACTTCTTTTTTTCTTCTAAAAAAAACAAAAACCAGACGATAAGGAACAGAAACTGAAATAAAAGACAACTAGAGCTAAACCAAATTGTAAAAGAAAGTTAAAATAAAGGCCATAGCCCATCCAGTACCTTACCTGGTCTTAACCGGCCTATTTTGGTAGGGGATTTTAAAAAATAAAAAAAAAAATTCATATTGATATATGTACTCAATAACACTGAGATCTGATAAACAATTCAAATTATCATTTGGACATTTTAGTTGACAAATTGTACTTAAAGTATAGTCAAATCATAATAATGTGCATAAAGTGACCATAAGGAAGAGTCACCCTTTTGGTAAAGTAAGTCATCTTTTTCATAAAATTAGTCACCTTTTGCGCAAAATTAGTCACTTTTCTCACCTTTTTGAAGGCTAGCAAGTGTTCCCACATACCTTGAAAACCTGGGATTTTGAAAAGCCCTGGAAAACAGCTCACTAACTTTCATGACACATGACCACACTCGTGAAGTATCGTTTGAGGGAAAATATCTATGTTCTAATATTGCACAAAATTCTTAGAAAAGGAGAACGAAGAGGAGTTCTTTTATTGAAACTTCGGGAAGTGCCCAACATATAGAAGCATCCAACTTGATAGATTTTACTGTATATTGATATATTTTATAAATAGTATTAGCTAGTTTATATAAATATTTAACATCATTAATATGTTTTTATTTAAGGTAATTTTTGATGTTTCTGACAGCGCTAGCAATATTACCAATGCATTGAAGGAGATTTTAAAGTGGAAACACTATGGATGTTATGCACACAAGTTGAATTTAATTGCACAGTGGTCTCTTCTGAAACCCACCCTAGAAATAAATTTAAAAAAACAAAACAGTATGCCACATCAAAAAGAGTTCTTTCGCTAATGAAAAATTCTTAAAATATCAAGCATCATCTGGCAATTCTCAACCAAAATTTCTTATACAAGACGTACCCACCCCATGGAACTCAACATTTTATATGCTACAAAGATTTGTTGAGCTAGAAAAAGGAGCTGACGGGGCTACTATAGCTTTAATAGGCAAGATTTTTCCAATTATAACTAGCCGGAAATGGCAAACTTGCAGACAGCTGTGTGAAATGAGCCCATTTCAGGAGATGACCAAATCTATGAGCGGTCATGAATACATGACTTTGAGCTCTGTAATTGTAGTTACAAAATATCTCGAGGGTATTTATGTGAAGATGGAAAAAAAATCCGGAGTGTTGAGAAGTAGTTAAAACTTTCATCACATCTCTAATAAATGGACTTGAGAGCAGATTCAAAAATATTGAAAATAACATGTTTGCCTTGTGCACATTGTTGAACCCTAAGTACAAAGACCATGTCTTCCAGGATCACTCAGCTTTGGAAAAAACAAAAACTTATCTTCAGAACTTAGTTGTAAAACTAATAGAAAAATATTCCAAAGTCAGTCAACACCAATCACAACAGTTTCGACAGCCATCGTCATCACTAGCTTCACAACCTGTATCTCCATTGAGGCACACAGGCGGTTGGTGCATTTTAAATGAAATTATGGCAGATTAACGCCCGCAAAACCAATGCGTTATTGAAGGCAATTGAGAAAATTGACGATATTTTGCCCCGACTAAACGATGATGGTGAGACCAACTGCCCGTTGGATTGGTGTATAAAACAACATGTTTACCCGCATTTAGGCAAATTTTTTAGGATTAAATGCAACATAGTGGCAAGTATGTGCTATGTGAGAGGCTTTTTCGAAGGCAGGAAACCTAATCTAGCGATAAGACATGGCCCTCAAAAGAGATTGAGAAGTGATTGCTTTTAAATAGAAATGTAAAAAATGAAACTCAGTAAGTTTTTCTTAAAAAGTATTTTTCTCATGTTAAGTATTTTGTAGCCACAGTGGCTCTACTTAACACTAGGTCAGAAGAATATTGAGTCTTCTTCTTCTTTCCTTTTGCCATTTCCCATGTTATATAGGGGTGTGGCGCAAAGTGTCAGTACCCCACATATAAAAATAAAATAGGTTTGAACCAAAATTAATCTCATAGGATCAAAGTTAAATTTCCCTACTTTACGAAGTCTTCACAGGCTATTTGCGGATAATCGAATAAAGGTGGGAATGTTTTATATCAAAATCAATGCTGAAACAAGAAAAAAAGTGCACTGAGAAAAATTTCTGTTTGCAAATTCATTTGTTTATGCAACAATTTATGTGGAAAAATAATTGTAATTTTACTTGAGGACTATAACATATTGTCTGAGTAAGCCTTTAAAGTATTTCTTTACTTTTCCTTTTCTCAAAATTATTTCTTCAAGTGGATAAATTCATCAGATTTCTATGTTAAATATTTTTATGTTAATAATGTTTGTAATTAAAAGACATTTTATTATAATATAATACCTTTTAAATGTGGTAAATTAGGCATGCCCAATATAATAATAATACCATATGGGGTGTAATCCTTCTGGTTACGAAGGCTTCCTGATTTTGGAGATTTAGTCTAAATCCCCAGTGTTTTTTAAAATGCTGATTTTTTTAAAAAAAATTTAAATACCTATTTTTCTTGATGCGTATTTATTTAAATTTTTGCGCATATGTGCATATTTAATAATAAATGCAAATATCGGTAAAAAAGTCGAAAAAATTCGTCTGCTGTTGACGGCGCATGCGTGGCGTGACGGGGAATTTTAGCTCCAGCTATGACGTAGAGTGATGCCCCTGCACAACGAAATCATGCATCTGTATTTGTAGTTGTTGGGGAAGGCAAGAAAGAATGTGCTACATCCATAAGGTTTTGGTCAAGCACGTGACTCTTTATAGGGAAGCCATGTGTTAGACGTATCTGGTATTTCTTTGCTCTGGAAAGAAAGTTTTGTTTTTAGGTGTTTTTGAAAACAACGTTAACGATGTCGACCGTTAATAAAAGGTACTACCAAACGTTTAAAGCCAAATATATGAAGATGTTTAATTTTATTCAAAAATCAAGACTGGGGCCAAAATATGCTTTCTGCATGTGTTACAGTAAAGACATAAGCATTACTCACGGTGGTAAACGCGATATTACTTTGCATTCTGAGACTGTTAAACATAAGAAGACGTTCAAGGCTGTAGAGTCTAATCATAGTATCAAGCCTTCATTTTTTGCATTTAACGATACCTCCATGATTAAAGCTGAATGTTTATTTACATCGTTTTTGATCGAACATAATTTGCCAATGAATTGCAGCGATCACACGGGGATGCTCTTTCGGAAAACGTTTCCTGACAGCAGTATTGCAAAACAATATGGATCTGCAAAGGCCAAAACTTCTGCAATTATGAAAGAAATGTCTGCAAAGGAATCCTCATCACTTGTTGAAAATTTAAGGTGCTATCCATTTTCAATTGCAACTGATGGAAGCAACGATGTTGATTCAAAGCTGTATCCAATAGTGGTAACTTTCTTCGATCCTTTATGTGAAAAAATTGTGAATTGTCTTTTATCTGTGCCATCTTTGAAAGAAGATGCTACTGGGTTAAATATTGGA
>QLNU02015360.1:317070581-317092407 GCA_006491805.2 Dysdera silvatica
TTATCCAACATGGGGCCCGCACACATGTGTCCAACATGACCCTCAGCAGATGGATGAGAGAACGGAATTTATGCTCGGGCCGAACGTTACGCCGCTTACCTCTCACGCCTTTACACCGTCAAGTCCGATTACAGTGGTGCCGGGCTCGATCAACTTGGAACTGCGTTGAATGGGGACGTATGGTCTTAAGTGATAAGTCCTGTTTCCAAATGTGTCCTAATGACAACCGCAGACGTGTCTGGAGACGTCCAGGGCAGCGTGGGGATCCTGCCCTTACTATCACACGCCACACATACCCACAACAGACTAAAACCCTTCATAGTCGGACCCCCTTTGGTAGTAAATGCCACACTAAAAATTAGGTCAGCCACCCATGCCGCATAAATGGCTATTTCAGTGCGGATGGTGCAGTTGTAATGCTATCAGTCTTCTCGATCGTTAATAACTTTAATATGCATTTGTAGAATTTTGCTCTCCATTTTTGCTTAGAATGGTCTATTCTGAACTCTTCTGTATGTATATATATATATATATACACACACACACACATATATCATCATCATATTCAACCATTATCTATCCACTGCTGGATGAAGGTCTCTCCAAATGCTTTCCACACAAGTCTATCCTGAGCAATTCGCTTCCACGTCACCCCAACCTGTTTTCTTATTTCATCCACCCATCTAGTTTGAGGACGTTTTCTAGGTCTTCGGTGGTCTCTTGGAATCCAGTTCAGAATTTCTGTTGTCCATCGTTGATCAGTTCTTCTTGCAATATGCCCAGCCCATCGCCATTTCAGCCCTTTTACTTTAACAATGATGTCCTCTACTCTAGTTTGCTCTCTCACCCAAGTGTTTCTTTTTCGATCTCTCCTAGTTATTCCAAGCATGCACCTCTCCATGCTCCTTTGCGTTGTCTGTAACTTTCGTATTGCTCCAACTGTTAGACTCCATGTCTCTGATCCATAAGAGAGGACTGGCAATACACACTGGTTGAAGACCTTTCTTTTTAGACACAAAGGCAATTTCCCCTTCAGGATAAAACTGTTTCTTCCAAATGCACTCCAGCCAAGTTTAATACGTCTGTTGAGTTCTTTCATAATGTTGCCATCCATTGAAATCAGCTGGCCAAGGTAAATATATGAATCAGCAATTTCTAGCTCAATGTTGTCAACTTGTATTTTTGTTTCCTCTACGAAATTATTGAACATGATCTTAGTTTTTTGTAGGTTCATCTTGAGTCCAACTTCTTTACTTCTAGTTGAGAGCTCCTGTACCATGTCTTGGAGTTCTGATGGGTTCGTTGAAAAAATAACAATGTCATCAGCAAACCGCAAATGATTTAAATATTCACCATTTATTTTTATTCCCTTGTTATTCCAATTTATCAGCTGAAAAATCATCTGTAAAGCTGAAGTAAAAAGTTTTGGAGAAATGGTATCTCCCTGCCTCACCCCTTTGCCAAGTTTGATAGTTTTGGTATCTTTATGTAACCGAAATTTTGCACTTGCATTTTTATACACACGTTTCACCATGTCAATGTACACATCCTCAATGTCTGTTGATCTTAAAGAGTTGATGACTGCTGATGTTTTAATAGAGTCAAAGGCCTTCTCATAGTCAATAAATGCCACACACAATGGAAGTTCATATTCATGTGTTCTTTCAATTAATTCTCTTAATACTTGAATATGGTCCACTGTACTGAATCCACTTCGAAATCCAGCTTGTTCTCTTGGTTGAGCTGCATCTAATTTTTTCTGCAGGCGATGTGTTAGCACTTTTGTGAAGATTTTATAAATAGCAGGTAACAAGCTAATTGGTCGGTAATTTTTTAAATCCTCTTTATCACCTTTTTTATGCAAAAGAATTACTGTTGCAGAATCCCATTGGTTTGGTATGTTACCACTGTTGAGGCATTTGGTAAAGAATTTTGCGAGTATGTCTTCTACATGTTCTCCAGCTTCTTTTAAGATATCTAATGTAATGCCATCATCGCCAGGGGATCTTCCTTTCTTCATACTTTTTATTGCAAATGCTACTTCTTCTTTTAAGATTTTAGGAGCTGTTCCTTCGACTATCTCAGAGTCTTCGTTTAATCCACTGTTTCCCTCATACAGCTTTCTGTAGAATTCTTCAACTCTTCTAAGTATTTCTTCCCTATTTCTTGTTACAGTGCCATCCTCTCCTTTTAATGCAATGATGTGTTTCTTCCCAATAGACAAACTCCCTTTAACAACCCTAAGGCTCTTGTTGCTTTCAATGGCCTTCCTTACTAACTCACAATTGAATTTTCTTATATCTTCTTTCATGTTTTTGCGCAAAGTTTTGCAAAGTTCTACATACTCGATCTTGCGACTGGTATTTTGATTGTCCACCTTCATAAGTCTTCGCCTTTTCATGAGTTGTTTCGTCTTCTCAGATAATTTGCTATTCTGCTTTTTACATATTACACCACCAATTTCCCCAGCAGTTTCAATTATTGTCTTAACAATGTTTTCATTTGCTTCTGAGATGTCAACTTCTTCAATAAGTCCTTCCAGTGCAGAAAAGCGATTTTTTAATTCCAACTTGAATGCCTCGGTATTTTCTTTTAATTTCTTTAAATCCACCCTCTTACATACTTGTTTCCTAATGAGCTTCTGCCTTTCTAGTTTAGTATTTAAGTGCACTTTACATCTCACCATTCGATGATCACTTCCAGTATTAAATCTGTTCAGTACACTGCAATCTTCAATAATTGATTTCTTGTTTGCCAGGATATAGTCAATTTCACTAGTTCCCCCATTTGGGTGTTTCCATGTCCATTTTCTTTGCGGTTTCTTCTTAAAAAATGAATTCATGATGCTAAGGTTTTCAGCTTCTGCAAATTCGATGAGTTGATCGCCACGTTCATTCCTTTCCCCATATCCGTATTTACCAACCGATGTCTCTCCTTGTTCCTGTTGTCCAATTCTTGCATTGAAATCCCCCATGATGAGCTTGATATGTTGTTTCCCTTTGGTGTGTAACTCTTTGATTTCTTCATAAAATTCTTCAACCTCTTCGTCGGTATGGCTTGATGTTGGTGCATATACCTGTACTATTTGAAGTTGGTATCGCTGGGTTAGTTGAACAACGAGCCTCGCTGCTCGATCTGATGTACTTTCAACTTCCAGAAGACAGTCTTTAATTCTTTTGTTGATTAAGAAGCCAACACCACTTGTTCTTCCAGTTTCCGTTCCTCTATAATAAAACAAATGTCCACTTTTAAGTTCCACCAACTCTTCACCTTTTCTTCTAACTTCACTGAGTCCTACAATGTCCCATTTGATCTTGTCAAGTTCTTCTTCCAATTCCTGAAGTTTTGCTTCAGAAGCAAGGGATCGTCCATTATACGTTGCCAAGGTCAATAACAAACGGCAGCCTGGGCCATTCCAGTGATTCTTAGCACCCCCTGCTTTCATGCCACACTGACCGCTGCCTTGATCAGGAGCACTCCAGCACCTGGAGACTAGGGGCCATGGTTTCTGGTGTGTCAACATAATGGAGGAATTAGCCATAATTTCACCACGCTGGCTAGACGGGTTGGTGAATTAGCCCTCCCCTTCCGCCTTTCTATCCGTGCAGCAAATATTAATTTGCCACATAAATAGAAAGCTCAGCCTGCACCACTTGAAGGCGGGGTAGGACACTAGGTTACTGGCCTGGCCGGTTCCACACATCGTCACATACGTTCAGCGTGTGGGTCTCCTTCCAGTTAGATACCAGCAACCCTTTTGCAGGCCATATATATACTATCGGTGACAAATTATTCACAAGCAGATTCTTTTTCTTGAAGAACAGTCTTTATTAAAGTTTATCAAAACTATTAACGTTTAAGAAGCAGTGAATGTCATCAAGCAGGCCTTGAAATTAATCGCAGATACGACAATATGCTATTGTTTCAGAAAAGCTGGATTTCCTTGTCTGGTTGAATGTGATGAGTTACTTGAAGATGAAAGCTTGATAATGGAAATTGCAACAGAGATTCCAGAAGATGAATTTAATGATTTTGTCGAAGCTGATTACTATTTGGATAGTAACGGTGAACTTACTAATGAAGACATTCTGAATGAAGTGCAAAATATGCCCATTCGTAAAGAAGCCATTTCTGTTCTAATACTTTTGCAGGGTTGCCACAAAAATTTATGTTCAAAATAGTTGCTTTAGTAGCCTAAACACTTATAAATAGTTGCCTCAAGCAAAAAATTTAGTCACAAAAATAGTTGTCTTCCAACAAAAATTTAGTCGTTAAAGAAGTTGCCTTATGCAAAAATTTAACAAAATATGTTAATTGCATGCTTTAAAAAAGACCTTAGCTAATTCAATACACTGTACGGTTCCATTCTGACAATTAAATCACAGCTTAGGCACAGATATAAGAACATAAACAAAACATAAATATAAGAATAGGAAAAACCAATTTATTATTATTATGTCCTATATATATATTTCCATTTCTTAATAATTATGGCAAGTTTATTGCCATATTAGTAACCATCTGGATATGGTCTTCAACATCATTCAGGAACAGTTCTGGGTTCCTATCAGTGTGCCACTGAGTTATTGTTGTCGCGCTCCTGTGAGGGCTATTATGACTACACAAAAGTTACAGAATCATCAATAACGACCTGGATGTAATTTGATTACATTCATCGGCATTAAACAAGATAAAGTTTTCAAAAAAGAAGTATCTATTCCATAACCTGGTCATAATGGTAGGGGATCCCAATGGCAGTAGTGTGTGTGTGTGACTTCTGAATTAAAACAACAGATATTATTTATCACTGTATTCATTATTGCAACACAGTATTCTGGTTTTCACTTTTCAATAGTACAACAGTTTTTGATAATTTTAATAGTTTTGGATATCAAAAAGTGTTCTAATTATTGTGCTCGTTATTTATTGCATTCGCAATTAATATAAAATCAGACATTTCGTTACTAAAACTTCCAACTGGACATATGGTACATAGACATGCCATATCCGTAACCATCTGGATGTGACCTTCAATTTTTGATTGCCCTGCAGTCAAGTAAGCTGTTGGCAAGATTTTTGGCAAGATTATTTTTTATTATCCAGTCATAACGCTTTTGACTTTAGATTTATGAAAAATGATTGAGAAACTTGCACCCAGCCTATGAAATTGGTAAAATATCATTTAAGCCCTCTGCATTCTGGAAGTTGGACCATGAATTATGATTTGGTCAAATTGAGTCACAGTTCATTATATTAGAAATATCAAATGAAGTGACCAAATTCTAATTAGCTCTCGCCGTTGTCGACACAAAAGCACTCGCCTGTGCTGCAGACTTATTACAGTATTCTCCAAAGAAAGAAATATATATAATACCTTAAAAACCTGTACAACAGAACAACATGTACAGTTATATATTTCAACGCCAAAGTCTTTATTATAGGACTTGACAATACCTGACTTTTAGAGTTATTGTTGAATATCGTCAATCTGTAAATAGTACACATGTCAGCATTTCAATTTTGAAAATCTTACAATTTTTAAGGATTAATGCATTGATGCATGAATTGTAAATATGCAATGCACCCTGTCCATAATTAAATGGTGTACTATATTTTTTTCCTTTTTAAACACAATTTATTGATAAATACAGGTTATATTAAAAAGAAAATCAAATCAAAATAATTCCTCAGGATTAGAATACATTTTTATTTCATAATTTTCTAAATACACTAAATCAAGCTTTATATACATTACTCTACATAAAATTTAAATACCTAAACAAAATTAAGGACCCCCTCCCCCCACCAGTACACAGACACAGCAAATAAATTATAGGGACAACCTATGCAAGAAACTTCACTCTTATAATACCATTTTAAGTAATAAATAAATTTACATTAGGATGCATTATAATTAAACACAATCTAAGAAGTAACATAATCATGAAACAAGTTTGAAAATGAAAAGCAATTCTTTAAAAGTAATCAAGTAGTTAACAAAATTCTGTTTTAATCTTACTTGACTTTTTCAGGTTTTCCAGACCAAATCTTAATCGATTTCCAGTCGCTAATTATAGTAAACAACACACAATGCATTAAAATTCGTATAACAAAAACATGATCTAAGACCTTAAAATTCATTAACACAAACCCCAAAAACATTTATAACTCAATTACAGTGAATTTACAAATACAAAAACTATATTAAAAATGCATTTCTTTACACTAAAAACTTGCACTAATTATTTACAATAACATATCCATTCGGCCCTTTTCGAGTCCATTATAGAAGAATTTAATTATATAATCGCAAAGCTGGTGCTTCATCTTCTATTCCATTTAAAGTGCGTATGACTACATATAAGGGAAAGTTGACAAGTATGATCAAAATTCCTTACAGATTGGATAATTTAGCTAAAAACTTTTTTTTTCCAAGTTTTAGTTACATATTTGGCAAACATTTTCTCCTGAGAAATATATGGGCTTAATTTTATATAAATTATATTAGTTTTGGTGCAAAAGGGTAATTTCTGGAAGAAGTTTAGTCAAAAGTATAAGTTTTTCAAAATTTTCAGTATGCAATGTGGTCCAAAAAGCACAGTTCAGGAAAATTATTTTAATAAGCTATTTATTATAACAATGAATTTCAAATTTCCCTAACTTACGCCTTTATATTTCAAACTTCCCGACTGTTCCAGGTTTCCCAGATTCATAGACACCCTGTCAACACTAAACAAGGTAATAGAAATAGACTAAGGTCAATAATTAAAATTAGTAGGTTTCAAATTTAAAATCAAATATAATTTTAATTCAACACATAAAATCTATTCATAATTTGAATCTCCTTTGCTCAATGAAATCGAACTTGGTAGACAATACGATCTCAGCTCCAGAATTTTGGAGATGGCCGTTTTCTTTTTAAAAAAATTAGCAAAAGACCTCTAGAAGGTGTTATGATAGCTGTTTTGTTCCTTCTATTAGAGACATGAAGGTCAGTCAAAAATCTCGCACCCTGATCACGAAATTTCTAAAAAATTCCAAAAAATGTCACCAGGACACACCTCTACCAAACGATCTCCCTCCATCGGCAGAATCAAACTACGCAGACCGCGCGATTTCAGTTTCAAAACTTTAGGTGATGGACCAGTTTTTAAACAAAAAATGACAAAATGCCGCAAGGAAAAGATTTACTGCCATTACCACTTTTATTACAGTATAATTCCGTCAATCTGTACTCCTCGTAGAAAGCATGTTCCCCACTCCTCCCCCCACCTCAACATCGAAAACCTGTTTCCAGTGGCATAGCGTGCGTTGCTAGCATCTGGGTTAAGTTTTAAGTATTGTGCCCTAAAACCCATTAGCATTCCTTTCCATTAATCCAATATTGAAATTCTGCGCCTGGCGCATCCCCCACACTACTGCCCCCTCATATGCCACGATTTTCCACTGCAAGACTTTTTTTGAGGGGTGGCTGGCTTAACTTAGAAATTCTGGTAAGTTGCCTTACCCTTCCAAATGACTTTTCTGCATGTGTATACACACATACGCACACAGAATAAATCTTTTAATGAACTTCTAATTACAAAAAAAATATATATAGTTGAACTTCTCTACACGGCCACTTTCTCGCGCCTTGTAGCTAGACAGGTGAAGGGATTGACTCATTATTAGAAACACCATTGTGCCTATCAATAAAGAAAGCTTTGCCATCTCATGCGAAATTTCCCTTTCAATTAACAACGACCAGGGGGTACTTTTAGGGGACTTGTTTCTGATCCTTTCGAAAAACTATGTTCCCCCTTATCGCTACGTTGTGTCCGTAGTAACACAGTAGCAAAATAGTACATTCCTTTTTAATGCATTGGAGATATTGGGAAATTCGAAATTTAACAGTCCTGAATTTTTTTTATCAGGGCCCCTGTTCTGCCGCCACCCCCTGAAACGGCTAGTTTTCTAGAAGAACCGATGGTGGCCGCCTTAGAAGCGTTCCACTGTATATACCATAATGAAAGAAAGGCGGACATTGCTGCATTCAAGGTATTTCATCATACCCCAAATCTGGGTTTGGGAGTAAAGTGTTGTATTGCCCATTTCCACTTCAAAGGAATACTCCAGCAATTATTTCTTACAAAGTTCCCCTCTATGGTTAATGTTCTTACAAAGTTCACATTGTTCATGGAAGTCCCATTACGAGCCGCATGGTTTGAATCCAAATGTGTTCGCTATGTTGATGCTATGAGAAAAATAGTCAGGGCTCCCACTGCCTTGGTTAAAAAAAGTAGTACATTTGCAATGGTGCAAATTACAAGTATTATTGCATTATCTTTTTACATGAAGCCACATGGAGACCCACCCACATTCCGTACACATGCAATGTTTACAAGTATAATATATTTTAGAGGTCTATTTGACACTCATAACATATAAGTTTTTAATGAACATGTATAAAAATAGGTTTTTAAATTTATCCTATAAAAGGAAATAGTTCCAAAAAGCATAATTCATGACAAAACATATTTTAATATAATTTCTTTGTTACTGGTAATAAAAAATATCCATGCATAATAATTCATTTTTAATAACATGTTAATAGTTTACATTCTTAATGACTTCCATGTACAGTAAAAAAAGTATTAAAATAAATAAAATCCTGCACTATACAGAGGTTGACTGTCAACTAGGTAGCATCTAGTCAAAATGAAAGAAAAAAGCTATTACCAGTCTCTTACTGATAAATCAGCCAATCTTAATAATTCAAGCTTTTCCTTTTTTAGTGAGCTCATCGTCAATTTTTTTTCAGTCTGTTGGCACAAATATTAATCATATCAGATGCTAGAGATACTTCACTTAAATCTTTTCTTTTCAGGGCTTCATGCAACTTTTTCTGCCCCTCCTCTAATAGCTTCTGTGTAGCAGTCTTTTCTTTAAATGTGTCTTTCTTATCCACACTCTGTTCTTTTTCAGCTTGAGATTTCTCTGAAACTTTACATTCTTTTTCTTATCTTCACATCTTTGTTTTTCAAAGGCTGCTTTTTATTAGGTTGGTGTGTATGAAATGTCAGATTTTTAAGTGAATATATAAAACTGCACATCTTTTTCAAAAGCTGTTTATTTAATCAAAATATGCTCCATTTGCTTCAATACACTTTTCCCAAACGAGATTTTGATGCCTGTCTTAAAGAAATTCTGATCTTTAGAATCAATAAACTCTGATATGGAATTTTTCCGACTGTCTTCATTTTCATACTGTTTAGCCTGTAAAAACTGTTCTAAATGTTTACAAAAATGAAAGTCGGTTGGCAAAAGTTCCGGTGAATAAGCTGGGTTCAAGTAATAATCCGATTGAAAAATGGCTCTCGATGAAATCGGGTTAGTAATGATGAGCATACGTTCAACCGATCCAGCTTATTTCGCTCGGTTAGTTCATGCTGTACCCACTTATCCATTTTTTTCACCGTGCCAATTTCAGAAAGGTGTCGCAATATTGTTGTATGGTCAACTTTCATTCTGGCAGCAAATTCTCTTGTAGATACAGTTGGATTCGTTTCCACCAATGCTTTCAGAGCATCATTTTTCACAGACGTTTTGGGTCTTCCACGCGGTTTATTTTGTAGGAAAAAATCACCAGTCTGGAATTTTTCAAACCAACGCTGCACTTTTCGATCGTTAACAGTATTCTCCCCAAACGCCTGATTTATGTTGCGTGCAGTTTTTTCAGCATTATTACCAAGTTTTTACTCATATAAAAAAAATACACGAATATCGGTTGAATTCATATCCTTACAAAATTTGAAACAAATAACAAAATGGAACACTTTTGAGAAAATCTTCTTTGTTGAAATGTGACTCTGGCAATGGACAGTATGACCATAAACGAGGTTAAGCCAAAAACAAAAGCATAACGAAAACAGGGAGACAAACGTTCACATGTAAAGAAAATCCGGCATTTCATATGCACCAACCTAATATTTTCCATTAGAAGCCCTTGCTGCCTCCAACATCTTTTTGGTGATAGGTATGTTTTCAATTTTTCCTTGAACTCTCAAATAATCTTTTGCTGCTTTTAAACCTTTGATAGTATGTTACGCCAAAGTATTTCTTTTAGACGTCGCTAATGTATTGTTCAGAGAAAAACCTTTCTACATCCGAATTACCATGTGCTAATATCAAAAGGGATGGAATATATTTAACCAGAAGAGGGTACATGCACCTACCCTCTAGAGATTTGATCTTCAAAACTTGTGTCAAATAATAATCAATTCTATAGTACTTAATTTCATCCTCATTTTTTTCTTTGATAAACCACTTTTTTTTCAATTTTATCATCGACCTGATACGATCTCCATTCATCTAGAACTCTGTCCCTGTCAATATTAGCCAGAGCATGTGGTACTTCAGTTACTAGTGGCTTGAAAGAGTTGTAGCTCTCATCCTGAGTGCGCATCAAACCGTGAAGACATTGTAGGTTTTCAGAATCCTATTTTTGATTGGCAGTGTTGTAAAAAGCTTAGTTGTTACTTTCTTATAAAAGCACAAGACTGCTGAGTTGTATTCAAGTTTATTCCTGTTAGACATATCAGACGAGGTCAAAGTACGTTTTGCTTCTTTTCCTACCTTTATTTTGCGCAAAGGTAACAAGTTTTCATTGGTAAAATTTATTGCTGCCAAATTTCCTGAGAACTCCTTCACAACATCTGCTTTCACAACATTTTTCTCAACAATTTTCTAAACATCTTCTTTAGAAGTTCACAAAGTTCATAATATAAAATATGAACAAGTGGCTGTTCATTCTGAAAAGTATAAAGAAACTTAAAAAACAGCTCACTAATATGAATCAAAAACTGCATTAGAGGCAAGATCAACTTATTCTTCAACACACTAACGATGTTGTTATAGCAAGAATTATTGACACAGACAGAATTATAATTTCTTGGCATGAACTTTAAAAAGCAATGTAGTAAAGCTTCATGTTGTTCTATCAGTCTCTTCATTACAGGAGCAAGAGTAAGTCATCTACAGGTCACAAACTGCAAAAAAATAATTCTCAGATATGTCCAGCAATTCTTGAGCATTTTTAAAGTCTTGTTTACTGGCAGCAGATTGTTTAAACCATTTACACACATTGTGAGCATAATCTTCAATCATATTAAAGGGTGCTTCTTTGAGACCACTTCCAAAGGCATTGTGCACAATATGTAGGTTACAAGACCCAATGTCAATAAGCCCAGGGGAATGAGATAATTTCACCACTCTGTCCATCTTTTTCCAAAGGGATTAGTTAATGTTTGGACAATCCATTGCTAACATGGCCATTTTGGACAAATGAAGCCGTTCCATTTCAAGTTGTTTACATATTTCAGTAAACATAGTTTCTGCCTCTGCATGATCTAAAAACATTAAGGACAAATAGAGACATTGTACTGACTGAGAAACATCAGGACCCCAAAACCGGGCATACATATCCAACTGCTTTTTCACTTGACATGTTGTTGTTTCATCTACACATAAAGTAAAATGCATACCAGAATTGCGGATGATTGAAGTTAATTCCTGTATAATGAATGGTCCAAGACCATAAGATACTAAATAAGAAACTTTTGTTCTATCCATGCAGATGTTCTTAGTAACTTCCCCAAACATTGCTACAAAAGGAGCCCTCAAACCCTCACAAGAAGCAAAGGAAAAGTTACAATCAACTACATTAAAAGCCCATAGAATTTCAGCTTTAGCAGGATCATTAACTGCAATACTATCTGCATTCTTAGATGATGTCCCAACAACTTCCCCCTTTACTTACAAAAAGTTTACTCTGACTAGTAGAATATGATACATTTGCTTTGGCAGAATGTTTTTTTAGTGTCACTGTGTTTTACAAGATGGTTTTTCCCCTCTATTTGCACATGAGAAGTATATATTACACAATGAGCAAAAAGCTTCAGTTTCATTTCTTCCCTTACTACAATACAAATTCGTAACATGGTCATTACTGTCCAATTGAAGCAGCCATTATTCGCTAAAATGTGTTTCCCCAAGGCATTCCAGATCTCTGGATAAAATTTTCATTGATTTTTCACCTGCAACAAATAAAAATTATTAGTATCATGCCGTAAAGTATACTGTACCATTAATAAGGCAGTTATTAAAAATATGTAAACAAATGCTTTACTAATGTCACTAAAGATTTCATAACCCACCTGTTAAGCCATACACCTACCAACCACCCACTGTGCCGGTTGAAATACAGGAAGAAAATAAAAATTGTAAATAGGTACTTACCTAATAATGAGTGAAGAGAAAACAGCTTCTTTTCAAGAGGAGAAGCAATTAGGCAACTGAGCAAAAAAATAAATAATTTGACTTCTTACGTTGTATTTTGGCAGTTAACAAAAAAGTAGGAAAAGTAAGACAAAAGTAGGACATTTCACCAAAAAAGCAGGGAAAAGTGCAGGGACAAAAGTAGGACATTTCACCCAAAAGTAGGAATAGTATGAAAAGTGCAGGGACATTTCACCAAAAATAGGAATAGTATGAAAAGTAGGACAAGTGGGAGCCATGAATAGTACTAATAAAAAATGAAACAAAAACATGCTATAAATATCGAGGAAAAATGTGTTCATTAAATCATTCTTAAGCTTTCATTTTATTTCTGAAAATATAAATAAATCATAGTTTGTGATCAATCAACACCACTTAAATGTTTAATGAGATTCTAGAATTTAGGTGGTATTGGACCAATTTGGTGAAAAACTTTACAAGTTGGCAAGCATGAAATAGGTAAAGTTAGTGATGGAGTTCAACGATCTTTGTGGGTAAGCAATAGCTCAGGGAATGCGACTACAGGATTTACACTAGCAACAGGCCCCAGTCAAATTATCCCTTATGAAACAAAAATTATCATATAAAGAGAGAGAGAGAGAGAAAGACATATCCAAAATTTAAAAGCAGTTCAGAAATGCGTGTACTGTGCATATGTTGGATGGAGAAAAAGTTCCCCAGAAATATCACTAGCACAGATTCTCGCGTTTTCTATCCTTTTCCTGTTCATCAAACGGAATATTTGAGGATCATTTTTGTCAAAACCATTGAATGTTCCCAAACTTTGTCGGAAAAAATGAGAATAAACGAAAAAGGAGGAAATAGTTTCCAGCATGTGATAAAAGTTCCCACTTTAACGAAAATAGTAGCCTTTGGACTATTTTCAATAAAAAAAAAGTCGTCATAGTCACCTAAGGTCAAAAATAGTAGCAAATAGTCACATTATAGTCACCTGTGACAAACCTGATAGCTCTACGAAGGGAAAACCGTCACACAGGGGTGTCCTGTATCCCTTAAACTTCACAAATCACGATTTTTGCCCTATTAAGGCGGTGAAAAAAAAACAAAAACAATCGTTTCGTACTAACTAGCTGGTGCTTAACAACTTTGCAATTGACCTTTTTCCCGTATCTTGAATAGTTTTCGAGATAGCAACTCTGAGTTCTGAATTTTTCCGCAAGGGGCGTTGCACGCAGCCTCATCTTGTAGCCCATAGTTATTTTACTATGCATATATATCACGTTCATAAATGTAGCTCTCTCCTTTCGACAGTAATTTATGTGCATAAGGACTTTACAAACCACCTTGTATATATATATATAAGTGATCATCGAATGGTGAGATGTAAAGTGCACTTAAATACTAAATTAGAAAGACAGAAGCTCATTAGGAAACAAGTAAGTAAGAGGGTGGATCTAATGAAACTGAAAGTAAATACCGAGGCATTCAAGTTGGAATTAAAAAATCGCTTTTCTGCACTGGAAGGACTTATTGATGAAAGTGATATCTCAGAAGCAAATGAAAACATTGTTAAGACAATAGTTGAAACTGCTGGGGAAATTGGTGGTGTAACCTGTAAAAAGCACAATAGCAAATTATCTGAGAAGACGAAACAGCTCATGAAAAGGCGAAGAGATATGAAGGTGGACAATCGAAATACCAGTTCCAGGATTGAGTACATAGAACTTTGTAAAACTCTGCGCAAAAGCATGAAAGAAGACATAAGAAAATTCAACTGTGAGCTAGTAAGGAAAGCCATTGAAAATAACAAGAGCCTTAGGGTTGTTAAAGGAAGTTTATCTGTTGGGAAGAAACACATCATTGCATTAAAAGGAGAGGATGGCACCGTAACAAGAAATAGGGAAGAAATACTTAGAAGAGTTGAAGAATTCTACAAAAATCTATACGAAAGTAACAGTGAATTAAACGAAGACATTGAAATAGTCGAAGGAACAGCTCCTAAAATCTTAAAAGAAGAAGTTTCATTTGCAATAAAAAATATGAAGAAAGGAAGAGCCCCTGGTGATGATGGTATTACATTAGATATCCTAAAAGAAGCTGGAGAATATGTAGAAGACATACTTGCAAAATTCTTTACCAAATGTCTTAACAGCGGTAACATACCAAACCAATGGGATTCTGCAACAGTAATTCTTTTGCATAAAAAAGGTGATAAAGAGGATTTGAAAAATTACCGACCAATTAGCTTGTTACCTGCTATTTATAAAATCTTCACAAAAGTGCTAACACATCGCCTGCAGAAAAAATTAGATGCAGCTCAACCAAGAGAACAAGCTGGATTTCGAAGTGGATTCAGTACAGTGGACCATATTCAAGTATTAAGAGAATTAATTGAAAGAACACATGAATATGAACTTCCATTGTGTGTTGCATTTATTGACTATGAGAAGGCCTTTGACTCTATAAAAACATCAGCAGTCATCAACTCTTTAAGATCAACAGACATTGAGGATGTGTACATTGACATGGTGAAACGTGTGTATAAAAATGCAAGTGCAAAATTTCGGTTACATAAAGATACCGAAGCTATCAAAATTGGTAAAGGTGTGAGGCAGGGAGATACCATTTCTCCAAAACTTTTTACTTCAGCTTTACAGATGATTTTTCAGCAGATAAATTGGAATAACAAGGGAATAAAAATAAATGGTGAATATTTAAATCATCTGCGGTTTGCTGATGACATTGTTATTTTTTCAACGGACCCATTAGAACTCCAAGACATGGTACAAGAGCTCTCAACTAGAAGTGAAGAAGTTGGACTCAAGATGAACCTACAAAAAACTAAGATCATGTTCAATAATTTCGTAGAGGAAACAAAAATACAAGTTGACAACATTGAGCTAGAAATTGCTGATTCATATATTTACCTTGGCCAGCTGATTTCAATGGATGGCAACATTATGAAAGAACTCAACAGACGTATTAAACTTGGCTGGAGTGCATTTGGAAGAAACAGTTTTATCCTGAAGGGGAAATTGCCTTTGTGTCTAAAAAGAAAGGTCTTCAACCAGTGTGTATTGCCAGTCCTCTCTTATGGATCAGAGACATGGAGTCTAACAGTTGGAGCAATACGAAAGTTACAGACAACGCAAAGGAGCATGGAGAGGTGCATGCTTGGAATAACTAGGAGAGATCGAAAAAGAAACACTTGGGTGAGAGAGCAAACTAGAGTAGAGGACATCATTGTTAAAGTAAAAGGGCTGAAATGGCGATGGGCTGGGCATATTGCAAGAAGAACTGATCAATGATGGACAAATTGCGAAATCTGAACTGGATTCCAAGAGACCAATCGAAGATCAGAAAGTCACCCCAAACTAGATGCCAGTGGATGAAATAAGAAAGGAGGTTGGGGTGACGCTGGTTTAAATTCTGGTTCAGGACAGACTTGTGTGTGGAAAGCAATTGGAGTCTCATCCAGTGTGGATAGATAATGGTTGAATATAAATGATTTTAAAGCAGATATATATGAAATGACATGGTTGATCTAAAATTCCGCCAATAGTTTGAGATTTGGAAATTCCGATATATTAAAAATCACACATACAGCAAAACAATAGGGATACAATTGAGTGGCTACACCAGAAACGACTGTAATATTTAGCGAGATTATACTTCCTATATCCAAAGACATCTTTGTACATTTTCTTACCCTTGCAAGTATTTTAGAGATTTTGTCTTCATTTAAATAATATTGCTGCATAAATTGGGCACTATGTTTCATATGGTCAACATAGTTTTAACACTGAATCTATGAAGTAAAATTCGCATACAATCAATGATTTATAATCCTAAGAGATGCTTGTTAGATAATTGTGGACTTTACATTTAATATATCTAAATCGGTCAACCATTTAACTTTACATATTAGTTGGTTGCTTAGATATTAGTATGCCAAATTTTGTTTCTTATAACTTAGGAGAAATCAAGTTTATATTAAAATTAGCTACACCAGGTTTAGGTTTTATGTATAGATCTTCTTACACACAAACATTTTTGCTATATAAAGGACATTAAAATAGTTCATTACCTGTTTCACATCTTATGCACAGTTTTTTGAAGAATCTGAACCTTTACTGTCAAGAGAACTAAACGCAGGTGGACAGAAAAAGGACACACAATCGATGATGTCATTAGAAGTTGAACCCAGATTAACGGAAAAATAGATAAATGTGTTACCACTGCCACCGTAGGGCAATGGACCTACACTTTTCCAAGGAACTGAAACATAAGGCCCAAGGAACCAACCCCCAGTTTGCAGTGAGCAGTCAGTAGGTAAACATGGTGTTTCTTATTTTAATTAACTAACAATTGGGATTTTTTTTATACAAGTCGAACACAACACGGATTGAATTAAGCAAGCATTTTTCATCAACGTTTTCCAGGTGCAGTAATATTAATGCCAATGTTATGGCGTGGTTAGATGTTCAAACGTTCGCAAAGAAAAGAAATATTTTTTGCATTCAGTGGGACACGATCTCGCAAACTTTCGCAATCCAAGCAAGAGCTCTACTAACAATGAGCAATGAACGACGAGCATTCAATGCCCTACGAACACATTTAAAGACTATTTTCCGAAACCGGATATTTCGCCGAATGAGGCAGTACATGGACTACTATTTAAACCAAACTGCAAAGAGATCGGTATTAAATTCATCGAAATGCACGTTGCAGCAGATATATTTATATAAATCGAACACTACGCAGATTAAATTAAGAAACAATTTTTATTAACATTTTTTAGGCGTTGTAATAGTAACACCGATGTTATGGCATGGTTAGATGGTGAAACGTTCGTAAAGAAAGGAATGTTTTTTGCGTCTGGTGGAGCACTCTGGTAGATCTCCCGCCCGGATTGCAGAAGGTCGTGGGATTGTGCCCCACCGAAATGCGAAAAACATTTTTATTTCTATGCGAACATTTCACCATCTAACCATGCCATAACATCAACGTTAATGTTACTATACCTGAAAAACGTTGATGAAAAATGGTTGCTTAATTTAACCATTGGGAGTCAAATCTTGATTAATGGCATGCTAGGTGAACATGTTACCACTGTGCAACCACTGGACTGTTTACCTTGAAATAACATTTTCATTTATTTTTTGGTTCACTAAAAGTGAACACAAAGTTTAAATGGAAATTTCTCCATTATTATAGAATAAAAGGATAAGCCCACACATTTCGCATTTTATGACTTAAATTCACCGTATGATTGAAAAACAACATACTGATATTGTAACATGCTGTGATGTATACAATTATTGTATGCATTTTCCCCCATATGTTTTCGTTTATAAACTACAATGAAAAGAGAAATGCTCATTTAATGGCAAAAGCAATGTATAAATAATATTGAATAAAGACATTTACCTCATTATCAGATTCGAACAGAATTTGATCATATTCACTAAGAGCAACTAGAAATATAATAGAAGTGACATTTTCAAAACAATGAATCCACTTCCTTCTTTCTGATCTTTGACCACCAACATCGACCATCCTAAAAAAACAAAACAAAAATTCTTGAAATATTTTTTAATTACAAATGACATGTATATAAAAATATATATATACGTTAACAAATGATTAAAAGCTTAAAGATGTCTCTTAATCTCTTTTTATGCAAGTCTTTCCAGTGTGTATTTTCAGCTCCCTACTTTCATTATAGCTACAAAAATTCTACCTCTTTCACTTGTTTACTGTAAATATTACTGTGCAAATTATCAATTAAGAACATTAGGTAACAGCCAAGATGATCTGTGTGTCTAAATCGGCTTTGTATTCCTCATAAATACATTCTAAAAAACCATTTTATTTAAATTCGATAAACATCAATAACAACTTGCGAAAACGAAATTATAAAACATCTAATCATGATATATATTATGTTACGTCAACAGTTGGAATCGGAAAACTGAAAGACCTAAATATTTTAGAACACATTATCGTTACTTAATGTGATGATGTCTCATACAGTTGATTTTTTAATTTAATAATTTTGCAGGTGATTGGTCTATATGTATTCAGCTAAACTATTCTCTCAAAAATTGTCACATATTTATTTTACATATCAATACTTTTTGTCTTCACAAAAAATTAGATTTAATCTCAGAGTTCCTTACGATCAGGGATGGAACAGCTGAACAAGGAATTTGGGGTAGTTAGAGTAAAGGAATTTGGGGTAGTTAGAATAACGAAATTGCGAATTTGGAGCAGTTCAGAATAACAAATTTATCAATTTGGAGCATACATTATAGAGCTTTGTGGGATATTCCGCCGCGTCTGTTTATTAAAAACACTTAACGTTTCACTCCGTGTTATGCTGAGCATCCCCAGAAGCAACAGCCAACAAAGTTTCCCTCTGCAAAAATGCAGGACTTTTCTGCCGAGCACCCAAGTGAAAGTCTTGAAGTTTTGCAGAGGGAAACTTGGTCGGCTGTTGCTTATGAGGATGGTTAAAGTTAACGTAAAGTGTTTTTAATAAACAGACGTGGTGGAATATCCCGCAAAGCTCTATAATGTATATTAATAGACGCCGTGAAAGTCTTCGTGAATCAAATTGGAGCAGTTTGGGCACAAAATAAAATTTAAATTATAGCAGATAAAATTCTTTTAAATATACTGTTTTAAAACCCAGTAGTTATCCCCCTGCTTAGCACAGGCGGCATCCATAGGAAAAAGAGGTGGAAATCATGTAAAGTGTCTAAAAATAATAAATATTTTACTAAAAGTTAGATTTTTACATAATCTGTCCCACACAATGGGAAATCCTAGGGGCCCCACAGGTTTAATGTAAAAAAAAAAAAAAAAAAAAAGAGGAAGCTAATAAAGGTTACTCATGTACTTATCATGGCAATTACTATAAAAATGGAAAAAATGTACCCTTGCAATGGAAGGGAGAAAACCGGATTTTTTTTTTTACAAAAGAAGGGACTAATAATGACTTAAGACAGTGTTTTATATACATGATATTTTTTCAAAAGCATAATTGCCTCTTGAAATTTAAATAGAGTTCTTCAATATCCTTATTGGAATTTTTTTTAAATATTAGTGTTTTTTCATAGAAAGTAATTATAAAAAATTAAATTTTACACTACATCCCCTTCCCACAAAAAAAGAACTAATAAGCAAGATGCATTCAAAAATAAAGTAAACAGTGTTAAATTAACTCTAAATAGAAAATAAATATTTATAATGTAACATCAATAACTGCATAAATTCAAACTAAAGAAATAAAATTCAAGTCATTAAATTACAATATATATTAAAAGTAGCTTTTGTTCAGTGGTAAAATAGTATCGTTAATAAAGGACATGTATCAAAGAATTATTCATTCAGAGGTCGCATAAATATTGATAGTGCTGCAATAATTTAACAGCAGTGAAAACCAAACTTTACATTCTAACTTAAATATATATACAAATAGTAAAACCTTCAAATTACGGTCACCTGTGGGATTCTGCAAAAGTGACCGTCCTTCGGATCTGGCTGTTATTTAGAGGTTCAGTATAAAAAAATCAAAATAAATAAAATTAACAATAAAAAAATTAGTTACCTCAAACACATTAATCATTATCTAATTTAATTTGCATTAAAAACAGTGATTCGTAATTGCTTTGCTTTTTTATAGCAAATGTTTTTCTAAGGAAATAACAGTTTTAGTCCTTTTATGTAACTTGTGATCATTTTTGAGCAAAATTTTCAATTTCCCTAAAAATTTCCAAAACATCAGAATATGTTATGATGTTAGAATTTTGTAGCAGTTCAACTCTCTCTGTCGCTTCCATTTTTACATCACTTTTTTTTTCTCCCATAATATTTTCTAACAATTCCTGAATACTATTAAATGCAGCAGATACTTCTAAATGTTTGTACATGCAAACAAACTCGCTGGCTTTCATATTCGTCATTTTTGCTAATCTGGGAATGTCATTCAACTCTTCCCCATCGTCATCATTGGTTATATTTTTGGGGGTTCATTAAGTGAGGAAAAATTCTTCAATTAAGAAATATTTTAATTGCAGGATTTTTGATTGAAAGTTTTTTGATAGAAAGATGAAAAGCCACTCTAACAGCACTTCGCGAAGTTCTTCATTTCCGTCTTCCAACGTTTTGTTTTACTAAGTTCATGCCTTGAAAGGATTGTTGCAGATAATCTTCGCCATCTTTTGAAATCTCACATTTATCTATGATCTTTCACAATCATAAAGTGTTGCTAATTTTTCATGCACTTACACCTCTTTTACTCTGTTCCAGGTAACTTTTTTCCTTCACACCTAAGAACTTTCGTGAAGAACTTGCTGTGATTAAAACTGCTGTTCAAATGCCGAAGTTAGGTTGATATGATACTGCTCAATGGTAACTATACATAAAGAACAGGAACTATCAAAAATTAATTTCTAGTACACAATGGTTGTTTGCACAGACGGAATATTGGGATGATTGGCCATAAACTGCATATACTGCATTCCCTGAAAGGGGTATATGTATAAAATTAAAAAATGAATATGTGTTTCAGTGGAATACCTTGAAAAAAAGTACGTCAAGTAAATTTTACTTTACATTGTTGACAATTTGAGTTGCAGATAAATTTGAATATAAAAAAAAAATTTTCGTTATGCTTACTGGGTGGCAGTTGTTCAGAATTAGTTGCTTAGAGGTTAGTGCTAATGTTAATCCTACGGGACGTGTTAAGTTTCATTGATATATGGCCGATCTTTGGAGGTTACAGTTGTTTAAAGGTGACCATTAAAAGAAGTTTTACTGCATATATACACCAGAGTTCGTACACAAAAATAGAAAAAAAAATTCAAGTACTTTTCAAGGATTTTTCATATTTTTTTATTTTAAGGACTCAAATTGTGATTACAGACATACATCTGGAAACATGCACAATTGCTTCAATAACAAAACACACATAAACAAAACTTTACATTTTATTAATTCTCCAGTAAAAAAAAAAAATTATTGTATAATATATATGGTATAAAATATTTTGTAAAAACTCCAATATTCAATTCTAGTGTAATTCTCTTCTGAGGATCTATAAAATAAGTATTTGGCTAAACAAGTGAATGACACCAATTTACAGGGTGTCCACAAAGAAGTTATTTTGAAATTCCCTGATTATTCCTTGTAACACTCAATTTTTTCCCTGATTATAAGTTATCGACAAAAAAAACCAAAATATAACAAACTTTCAAGTAAAAGAACATTCAAATATCGAGGGGGCCTTGGAGGCCCTCTCGATACGGCCCTTACATTCGACATTTCAATAGCTCTTATATACACTCTGAATAGGGAATTATAGTAGTCATAACTACAATAGCAGCCTAGAAAAAAGATAGGGCCTCCGGGCCCACTCGATACGGCCCTGACATGCAACATTTCGATTGCTCTCATGTACACTTTGAATACGGAGTTATCATCGTCGTAATTACAATACCAGTCTAGAAAAAGGATGGGGCCTCCTCGATATGGCCCTGACATG
>QLNU02015360.1:317099111-317110699 GCA_006491805.2 Dysdera silvatica
GCTATTAATGATAATTATTAATGGTATGTTCATAGTGATGTAATTGTTTATTTACTTTCAGAAAACAAAACAGTAATTAGAAATATGTCTGAAGCAGAAATTCGCTCTAGTTCTATAGTGGTGCTTCTAGCCGGGTAAGTTGAATTTTAGATTTACATTTCTGCGAATAGACGGTTCGGTGTCAATTTGTCGTGGAACAATTCGTCGCAAGAACAATTCGTCGGAAGCATAATTTGTCAAAAGAACGAGTCGTCGCGTCATATTTATTGGAGGTTTCTTTGCTTGTAAATGCAGTATAACCCCGGTCATCCGAACTTATCGGATTGTAGATTACGTAACAGTGAAAATGCAACACCAAGCAATGGGCAGAAAGTGACAAAAATCGGCAAACAGAGACATAGGCGTAGGCAGAAAGTTCATAAGGCGAGGGTTATAGGCTTAAATGGGAAGGGTTACAGAGCTACAACTCATATATTCCTATGTTAAATATACAAAATTTCATTGCAATGGGGGGTTACAACCCCCAAAACCACCCCCTGACTACGTCTATGAACAGAGAAAGACATAAACGAACAATAAATGATGTTTATTCCAACATGATACACGTGTATACTGAACGACAACACCATGTGATCAGTAGGTTGTAGGACCACCGCAGGCGGCGATGCAGTCAACAACACGCCTAGGTACAAACTTAATGAGGGTGCGGATAGTGTCCTGAAGGGGCTGCTCATTCCCTGTGAACCATTTGCCAGAGTTCATCTTCCGAACGCGGCAGCGGCAGTGGCAGCGCACGCAAGCGACGTTTAATCAAGTCCTAGACGTTTTCGGTTAGTGGGTGATCAGGGGATACTGATGGTCAGGAAAGTACCTGGGTACCTTGCAAGGTATGTTTGCTGACGCGTTCGATCGGGCTTAAATCCTGCTGGTAAATGGATTTGGGCACCCTCTGCAGGAAGGGTAGTGTCACCAGTCGCGGCACGTCATCTACGTAACGGTGGGCCATCATAATGCCAATACAGACCAGAGGTGACCTGCTATCGTGGGTCTTGGCGCCCCAAAACCATAATACCACGTTGTCACGCGATGTGCGTTTCCACATAGGCAGCCGGATTGGACCTGTCACCACATCAGCGTCCGACTCCTACACGGCGACAGTCATTTATAATTTTTGTATTTCTCGTGGGGGTGGCGACTAAGTCGCGACCGCGGTTCCATGGGAGAGAAAGGGAAAAATAGCTGCCGCGAGGAGGGAAACGTAGAGTATAATGCGGCAACACCCGGCGGGCTAAAATGTAAACACAAAAGTAGGCTGTTTTAGAGCCTTCCTAAAATCTGAACCACTGTATGGAAAGTCGTGAAATTAGTGGCGGAAAAAAGGTCGTTTTCCCTAGATTCGAAAAACTATAGATTAATAACTGATGGACCAACAGGAACTTAGTTGGCGGCGTCAGAAAGCAAACGAGAAAGTACAGCGTGGGCGTCGGTAATCCCCCGCTAGGACGACGGCGGGAGGCATTATAACATTCCGTCCATGATTTCGTCACTAGTGTGGAAAAAACCGTAACTTTTCTCGTGTATTTGTAAATCAAAATGATTTGAGTAGCGTAGACTAACTGTTACGCTTATGTAGCACGCGTGTGTACCTGTTTTTATACCTTAACATTCTGATTTAGGATTTTAAAATTGTCAACGTGGCATAATACAATCATGCATATCAGATTCATTTTTCAAATTTACATAGAAGCAGTTTTCATTTTCACATTTTCCATACTTAACAGAATTAGATCTTCAACCTCAACAGCAGTCGTCATTCTTGATTTATCACTATATTTAATATTTAAAAAATAAATATGTTGTTAAGTCTTATAAAACAGTTCTACCATTTTCATGCTTTGTACCGCCACCTTGCGGAAAATTGTTGTATAAACCAGTTGTAATTCAGGCGCCGACTGCGTCGACCGCATTGCAATTCTTTAAAGCGATGATTTCATCAGCCAACACCATTCTCCCAGTAAAGCGGAGAAAATTAGAAATAAACATATATAATTTTATTATATTCTGGTCCGTCGTCATGAATACTTTATTCAGCGCCACCATATAGTGGTCCGTGTCGAGTCCGAGTAGCAATCATAATGGATGCAAAGTTAAAGTCCTTAAATCGAGCACGCGGTCGCGTCAAAGCGAAACTAACCAAAACCAAAAGCTTCTTAGAAGAATTTGTGGAAAAAGAAGATTCAGTGATACACCTCACACAAAAACTGGATAACCTTCAAGATGCGAAGGGGAAATAAATCGACTGTTTACAGACTACGAGGCAACTCTGGAAAAAGGCGAAGACATCGTGGATATGGAAGCCGAGTTATCGGAATTGGAAGACCAACGGGAAAATCTTGAAGTAAGACTTAAATATATTCTATCAACGTTAAATTCTAAAGCAGTTAACTATTAAAAAAATACTAAGTAAGATAATGCTAGTTTAAATTTATAATCTAAATTACCGAATATTCCATTACCGATTTTTTACGATAAAATCTAATAATTCTCTAATTTTAAAAATCAATTTGTAAAAATAATTGCTGAAAATGATAAATTATCAACCACACAGAAGTTATTTTATTTAAAATCAGCTTTGCGCGGTGATGCTAAAAACGTTGAAACGAGCGAAGACGATTTTGAGTCGCTGTTTCATGCCCTTGAGCAGAGATATGAAAATAAACAGGCAGTTGTTGATACACATATACAGGCAATATTAAAATTAGAGACAATTTCGCACGAATCATCAAAATGTTTAAGAAACCTCACAGATACCGTAAAAAAAAAGAGTTTAAGAGCCTTAAAGGTTTTGAAATTGGAGTGTAACGAGCTTACCGAAGCAATGCTTGTTAATATTATCCTGCAAAAACTTGATAAAGAAAGCAGGAGAACGTACGAATTATCGTTAAATTCCAAGAAAATTCCTTCTTTGACCGAGTTAATAGAATTTCTTGATAATAGGTCAATGGTTTTAGAAAATTTAAAAAAATGTTCGCCTTCCAAATCATCAAAGTGGTTTCACAATACTATGACTAAACCTAAAAAATTGTTTGTAAGTTCAAATAAAAACATTTGTAAAAATTCCATTAAGGCATGCATCTTATGTAAAGAATTTCACAATTTATACAAGTGTTCAAAATTTTTAAATACGTCTATGCCGCAAAGACTGGATACCATAAAAACATTCAAACTGTGTAGAAATTGTTTAAAGGCACACAGTTTGCCTTGCACTTCCTACTTCTCATGTAGGATATGTAACAAAAAGCATAACACATCAATCCATTGCGAGCACGAAGTCCAGCAGGTGCAAATAGTCAGCCAACAAGTGGACTCTGAACTTCCAAGCGGGGTTTGCAGTTTCGTCTTCCTACAGTCTAGACAGCAGAATTCAAAATCGTCTCTTATCAGCACCGTTCAAGGACAAATATCAGGCTTGTTTTGTACAGCAATAGTTACGACGCAGAACACTTCTGGTCAATCCATAAAGCTTCGAGCTATATTAGATAGCGGGAGTTCTGTTAATTGTTTAACAACTGAAGCTGCCAATGTTTTGGGGTTAAAAAGGGAGCATGCAAACACGTCTATCACAGGAATTAATGGTGGTGAACATTTTATTAAAAACAAAGTTATTGTGATAATTTCTAACGACGGTGAGTTTTTGAGGTCACTGACCTGTCTAGTGTTGCCGAAAATCACAGATTTCATTTCAAATCACAAATTAGATATTTTGCAAGTTAAATTAGCCAGCGAAATTAAATTAACGGACCCCATATTTTGTGTTCCAAGCAAGGTCCACCTATTAATAGGTTGCAAGTTATTCTTTGAATTATTAAAGTCCAAAAGATTTCGAAATGAGGATGGGTCATTACTGCTACAAAATACAGTGTTTGGTTATTTAGTCACAGGAAGTTTAACTCATTTTTGCCCAAATTCATTTTATAGCTTTACTTCAAAACAGGATAATCTAGATATTATGGTAAAGAAATTTTTCAAATTGGAATCTTTTCCCAGTGATAATAACGAAGGTTTAAAAAATACTAAAAGTGTACAACAACAATTTTGTGAAGAATATTTTGTTCAAACTCACACCAGAGATGAAACTGGAAGGTACATTGTAAAGTCACCAATAAAGGATAATGTACGATCTAAATTAGGATATTCTAGGGAAAATGCAGAAAGTTTATTAAATCTTCTTTAGAAAAGGTTAGATGAACAAAAGGACATGGCAAACTTGTATAAGGAATCCATGAATGAATATTCGATACTTCATCATATGGAGAAAACTGAGGACAATAAATGTTCTCACAAACGAACTGAATGTTATATTCCACACCATGCAGTTTTTTGCCCAGATAGCGCATCTACTCCCCTGAGAGTGGTCTTCGATGCCTCTGCAAAATCAAGCAGTGGTACTTCACTTAACTCCATATTGTTAAATGGAGGTAGTATACAACAGGATATTTTTTCAACTGTAACTCTATTTCAAAAGCATTTATTTGCATTTAGTGAGGACATCACTAAAATGTATAGACAAATACAAGTCAGTCCTTCAGATAGAGACTTACAAAGAATTCTATGGAAGTCAAGTCGTTTTGCCCCAATTGAGATTTATAGACTGAAAACAGTGACATATGGAACGTCTTGTGCACCGTTCCTGGCTACAAGAACATTAAGGGCGTTAGCGGAAGATGAATGTAAGACTTTCACAATGCAGCTTAAGTAACTTGGAACGATGTGTATATGGATGATATACTGTAAGGTGCAGCGACCCTAGAAGAAATAAAACAGTTACAGCTTCAACTTATTCAGCTATTGAAACGAGGTGGAATGGAACTATACAAATGGGTGTCAAGTCATCCACAGCTATTCCAAGACAACCCCAATTTGGAATACGCATTTGATTCGCAGCACGATACAGTGAAAACTCTAGGAATGCTCTGGCGACCTCAGTCAGATTGCTTCACCTTCAAAGTAGATACAAACCTACAGGATAGCTTCACAAAACGGGATGCCTCGTCTACAATAGCAAGACTGTTTGATCAATTAGGTCTCATCGGATCCGTGATATCTAGAGCTAAAATCTTTTTATAGAGGCTCTGGACACTTAAACTAAATTGGTCGGATCCAATCCCGCCAAAGGGAACTAAAGACTGGATCAACTTTTCGAAACAACTTTCCAAGATAAACAAATTACAAATACCTAGACATGTTGTTGTTGCCAATGCCATCAAAATTGAGCTTCATGGCTTCTGCAATGCATCAGAACGGGCCTTCGGTGCGGCCATCTACCTGCACTCAACCAGTAACCAAGGAGTTGTTCAGACTTCACTGTTGTGCAGCAAATCCAAGGTAGCGCCCATAAAGCAATTGACAATTCCTCGTTTGGAATTATTTGCAGCATTACTTCTCTCACGACTTGTGTCAAGGGTAATACCTATCCTTCAGCTACAATTCACCCACATATACATGTGGACAGATTCTACCATTACAATGGCCTGGATCAAGACACCTCCTGACAAACTTAAAACACTTGTGGCAAACAGAGTTTTAGAAATTCAGACTGTATGTAAAGACTATAAGTGGAAGCACGTTTTTACACACGATAATCCAGCTGACATTATTTCACGAGGAGCAGCAGCTAATGGGTTTCAATCCAACTCATTATAGTGGACTGGTCCCACTTTCTTGATTTCGGACATTCCAGATCCAGTGAAAACTCCTTACTTAGACAACGATGACTTCAAAATTGAACTCAAGAAATCCTGTAGTGATTTAGTGTTAAGTGTACATGAGAACAATAACTTTATTAATGACTTTTTAGTCATTTTTAAAAATTTTAAACAATTTAAATTAGTGTAGTTTTAAATATTAGCAATGATTTTACTAAACTTTGTCGCATATTAAGTTATATTTTCAGATTTTTACATAATTTGAAGAAACCCAAGGAGAAGTTAAGGAGTGGGTTAATGGGCCAGTACATGTACTGACCCATTAACCCACTCAGAAGTATGTAAGTCATCGAAAACCCTAGTAAAACTTGTCCAAGAAGCGGAATTTGTAAAGGAAATTTCAATATTAAGCAAGGGTGATCATTTAAAGAAAAGTCAGGTAAGAAATCTTTGCCCTTTCTTAGACAAAGATAACATTCTTCGAGTAGGTGGTCGATTACAAAATTCAGGTTTAAATCTAAATCAAAAACATCCGAAGTTACTGCCTGCTAAGCATAAATTAACAAAAATTGTAATGGAATATTTCCATAAGAAAAACATACATATCGGTCCCCAATCATTATTACATTGTGTGAGACAGGAATTTTGGCCTTTAGGGAGAAGAAATCTAGCTAGAAAAATCGTTCACGAATGCATTGTTTGCTTTAAAAATAATCCCAAAACTGCTGAACAATTATTAGGTAATCTTCCATCCGAGAGAGTTAATCAAACCCCCCGCCCCCCACTTTTACAATTGCGGAATTGATTTCTGTGGGCCATTTCTAATTAGATATAAAGGCCAACGAAAGGGAATATTTCAAAAAGTGTATGTTGCCATATTTATATGCTTAGCTACCACGGCCATTCATTTAGAAGTAGTCACTGATCTGACCTCAAATGCTCTGATTGTAACACTTAAACGTGTTTTTGCAAGACGTGGAAAATGCTCGTCTATATTAACAGATAATGCTAAGAACTTCATAGGTGCTAATTCTGAATTAAAAAAGCTACATAATTTGATGAATAAGCCCTCTGAAAACTTAGTTCACTACTTAACCTCAGAAAATATCAATTGGAATTTCATTCCACCAAGATCTCCAACATTCGGGGGAATTTGGGAAAGTGGAATAAAATCATTTAAACACCATTTACAAAGAACAATTGGTGCAGTTAAATTAACCTTGGAAGAATTTCTTACTGTTACTACTCAAATTAAAGGCATACTAAACAGCAGACTTTTATTACCCATGTCTTCTGACCCAAATGATTTTGAGACACTCACACCTGGACATTTAATTGGTCGTCCACTTAATTCTGTTCCTGAACCAAACTTAATTGAAAAAATGATAATTACTTATCTCGTTGGCAAAGAACAACAAAATTAATGCAAATTGTTTGGAAAAAATGGAGTAACGATTATTTAAATCATTCACAACTTCGACATAAATGGCAATTTGAAAAGGAAAATGTTACTCCATATTCAATGGTATTAATAAAGGAAGACAATTTGCCACCATACAAATGGTGTCGAGGCAGAATTCAAGAAGTTGTGCTTGGTGCGGATAAAAAGGTTAGAGTAGTTATTAAAATACAGGGTACCAGGGAGGAAATTACATAAAAAGGTTAAACACTGGTAAAATAGCAATGAAAAAGATCACTCAAGCTTTCGGACGCATCAGCAGCAGTCCTTCATCAGGAGTAATGAACTCAATCATTACTCCTGATGAACTACTACTGTCGTGTATTTCACTAACCTTCTTCTACAGAAAGCGAACCAATATAAAACTGCTCATGGAATTGTAAAACGAGGCCTTGCAAAGATATATTTATTACCAATTAATACTTGTTGAATTTTTTTTAATTACTTGTCATATTTGTATATAATTGTTTTGTTAAGTATTGCAAATATTTGTATAATTTTTTGCTTGTAGTGTAGAAATCTGATTTTGATTTGAAATTTATGTAAATTTTAACGCGCGGAGTAGGTTAAGTCTTATAAAACAGTTCTACCATTTTCGTGCTCTGCACAGCCATCTTGCGGAAAATTGTTATATTAACTAGTTTTAATTCAGGTGCTGACTGCGTTGGCCGCATTGCAATTCTTTTATGCGTTGATTGTCATCAGCAAACACCGTTCTCTCATTAACACGGAGAAAAATAGAAATAAACATAGATAATTTTATTGGTTTTTCTTTTCGGTCTGTCTTTCGAATTTTTATTCAACGACACTACATATATTACCTTAAAAACCCATACAAGAGAACAACATTTACAGTTACAAATTTCAAAGCTAAAGTCTTTATTATAGGACTTGACAATACCTGACTTTTAGAGTTATTGTTGAATATCGTCAATCTGTAAATAGTACACATGTCAGCATTTCAATTTTGAAAATCTTACAATTTTTAAGGATTAATGCATTGATGCATGAATTGTAAATATGCAATGCACCCTGTCCATAATTAAATGGTGTACTATATTTTTTTCCTTTTTAAACACAATTTATTGATAAATACAGGTTATATTAAAAAGAAAATCAAATCAAAATAATTCCTCAGGATTAGAATACATTTTTATTTCATAATTTTCTAAATACACTAAATCAAGCTTTATATACATTACTCTACATAAAATTTAAATACCTAAACAAAATTAAGGACCCCCTCCCCCCACCAGTACACAGACACAGCAAATAAATTATAGGGATAATCTATGCAAGCAACTTCATTCTTATATTATTTTAATAAATAAATTTACATTAGGATACATTATAATTAAACATAATCTAAGAAGTATCATAATCATGAAACAATTTGAGAATGAAACGCAACTCTTTAAAAGTGATCAAGCAGTTAACAAAATTCTATTTTAAACTTGCTCGACTTTCTTCAAGGTTTTTCAGACTAAATCTTCATCGATTTCCAGTCGCTAATTACAGTAAACTATACACAACACATTAAAGTTTGCATAATAAAATTATGATTTAAGACTAACATTCATTAACACAAACCCCAAAACCATTTATAACTTAATTACAGTGAATTTACAAATACAAAAATTATATTAAACAATGCATTTCTTTATACTAAAAACTTGAATTAATTAAAAATTTTCAGTCGGCCCTTTTTGATTTCATTATAAAAGAATTTAATTATATAATCGCAAAGCTGATGCTTCATCTTCTATTTCATTTAAAATGCGTATGACTATATATAAGGGAAAGTTGACAAGTATGATCAAAATTACTTACAGATTAAATAATTTAGCTAGAAAGCTTTTTTTAAGTTTTAGTTACATATTTATTGAACATTTTCTTCTGAAAAATACATGGACACCATAATTTTATATAAATTATATTAGTTTTGGTGCAAAATGGTAATTTTTGGAAGAAGTTTAGTCAAAAGTACAAGTTTTTCAAAATTTTCAGTAGGTAATGTGGTATGAAAAGCACAGTTCAGGAAAATTATTTTAATAAGTTATTTATTATAACAATGAATTTCAAATTTCCCTGACTTTGGCCTTTGTATTTCAAATTTCCCTGACTTTTCCAGGTTTCCCAGATTCATAGACACCCTGTCAACACTAAACAAGGTAATAGAAATAGACTAAGGTCAATAATTAAAATTAGTAGGTTTCAAATTTAAAATCAAATATAATTTTAATTCAACACATAAAATCTATTCATAATTTGAATCTCCTTTGCTCAATGAAATCGAACTTGGTAGACAATACGATCTCAGCTCCAGAATTTTGGAGATGGCCGTTTTCTTTTTAAAAAAATTAGCAAAAGACCTCTAGAAGGTGTTATGATAGCTGTTTTGTTCCTTCTATTAGAGACATGAAGGTCAGTCAAAAATCTCGCACCCTGATCACGAAATTTCTAAAAAATTCCAAAAAATGTCACCAGGACACACCTCTACCAAACGATCTCCCTCCATCGGCAGAATCAAACTACGCAGACCGCGCGATTTCAGTTTCAAAACTTTAGGTGATGGACCAGTTTTTAAACAAAAAATGACAAAATGCCGCAAGGAAAAGATTTACTGCCATTACCACTTTTATTACAGTATAATTCCGTCAATCTGCTCGCCGAGAAAGATGTTCCCCTCCTCCCCCCACCTCAACATGAAAAAGCCCAGCCCAGTGGCATGGCGTCGTTAGTGGCGTCCAGGAGTAGAGATTTTATGCGCCCTAAAACCCATTAGCATTCCTTTCCATTAATCCAATATTGAAATTCTGCGCCTGGCGCATCCCCCACACTACTGCCCCCTCATATGCCACGATTTTCCACTGCAAGACTTTTTTTGAGGGGTGGCTGGCTTAACTTAGAAATTCTGGTAAGTTGCCTTACCCTTCCAAATGACTTTTCTGCATGTGTATACACACATACGCACACAGAATAAATCTCTCTTTGAAGAACTTCTAATTACGAAAAAAAATATGTAGTTGAACTTCACTGCACGGCCACTTGTTAGCGCCTTGTAGCTAGACAGGTGAAGGGATTGATTCATTATTAGAAACACCGTTATGCTTATCAATAAAGAAAGCTTTGCTATCCCATGCAAAATTTCCCCTTTGATTAACAATGATGAGGGGGTACGTTTAGGAGACTTGTTTCTGATCCTTATGAAAAACTATGTTCCCCCTTATCGCTACGTTGTGTCCGTAGTAACACAGTAGCAAAATAGTACATTCCTTTTTAATGCATTGGAGATATTGGGAAATTCGAAATTTAACAGTCCTGAATTTTTTTTATCAGGGCCCCTGTTCTGCCGCCACCCCCTGAAACGGCCAGTTTTCTAGAAGAACCTATAGTGGCTGCCGTAGAGGAGTTTCATTGTATATACCATGATGAAAGAAAGGCGGACATTGCTGCATTCAAGGTATTTCATCATACCCCAAATCTGGGTTTGGGAGTAAAGTATTGTATCGATCAGTTCTGCTTCAAAGGAATACTCTAACAATTATTTCGTACACAGTTCCCCTCTATGGTTAATGTTCTTACAAAGTTCACATTGTTCATGGAAGTCCCATTACGAGCCGCATGGTTTGAATCCAAATGTGTTCGCTATGTTGATGCTATGAGAAAAATAGTCAGGGCTCCCACTGCCTTGGTTAAAAAAAGTAGTACATTTGCAATGGTGCAAATTACAAGTATTATTGCATTATCTTTTTACATGAAGCCACATGGAGACCCACCCACATTCCGTACACATGCAATGTTTACAAGTATAATATATTTTAGAGGTCTATTTGACACTCAATAACATGTAAGTTTTTAATGAACATGTATAAAAATAGGTTTTTAAATTTATCCTATAAAAGGAAATAGTTCCAAAAAGCATAATTCATGACAAAACATATTTTAATATAATTTCTTTGTTACTGGTAATAAAAAATATCCATGCATAATAATTCATTTTTAATAACATGTTAATAGTTTACATTCTTAATGACTTCCATGTACAGTAAAAAAAGTATTAAAATAAATAAAATCCTGCACTATACAGAGGTTGACTGTCAACTAGGTAGCATCTAGTCAAAATGAAAGAAAAAAGCTATTACCAGTCTCTTACTGATAAATCAGCCAATCTTAATAATTCAAGCTTTTCCTTTTTTAGTGAGCTCATCGTCAATTTTTTTTCAGTCTGTTGGCACAAATATTAATCATATCAGATGCTAGAGATACTTCACTTAAATCTTTTCTTTTCAGGGCTTCATGCAACTTTTTCTGCCCCTCCTCTAATAGCTTCTGTGTAGCAGTCTTTTCTTTAAATGTGTCTTTCTTATCCACACTCTGTTCTTTTTCAGCTTGAGATTTCTCTGAAACTTTACATTCTTTTT